>CM028353.1:0-220623 GCA_016618105.1 Dendrobium huoshanense
ATGGATATCACTGGGTGCCACGCCCTCCGTCCTCTCAAACAGAGGGTATTGTGTTGACTGGGTCCGAGAGAGGTCACCATTCTACTGGTAGACCCCCGGTACCCCCACATAAACCTGTAAGATTGGCCTCAGTGATTGTTAAACCAAAGGGGGTTGAAGTTTAAAAGTCTATAGATCTTAAAGAAAAAAGACCTAAATCTCCTTAAAAGAGATATGTGCCAAAGAGAACTAAGTTGGAGAATCTGCCACCACCTCCTAGAACTTCTAAGTTCATTTTGCAGCTCCAACGAGTTTCAGCCAACCCTACTCCGGGTTCAGTTGAATTGATGGATGTCCAGACTAGTACTCCAGTTGTTACAGTTGACAGCCCTACCACAGCCAGTCTAACTCAAGATCCAATAGTCACCATCCCTGTTACCCCAGTTGATGATCCCCAAGGTTCGAGTGTCATTCCTAGGCCCCTTAGTCAGGTGTCTGAGGACCTTACCTTACCAAATGTGGGAACTATCACTCTACAAGCTCCTGCTTCTCCTGAGGAATATGTCCCTCTCCCTGTAGAGGATGCCACTCTTCTGACTACCAGCTCTGGGATAGTCGAAGAGGAGAGAATTGACCAGGATCTAGAAATGGAAGATGAACCGGATACAAAGTCTCAACCATATCCTAATCCAAAACTCACAGAAATCATTGCTCTTATGGATTCTGAAGAATTATTCGATATGGCTGAGTATAAAGGATACTTACCCCTTGATCCTAAGTCAATTGGGGATAGACCGGTCGAGGAGGTAGTTCAAGAAATAAGAAACATCTTGTTGAACAAAGAAGGAATGGCTTCTTTTGACCCTGATATGGATGATCTCCTTGGAGATGAAGATGATTATATTAGGGGCATTCATGTGGTCAAAACTAGAGGGTCTAATAAAGAAGCTGAGCCCAGCAAGCGCCAATTTGCTAAAGATGATGATCCACATACTGTTGAGTCAGATTCAGATGAGTCTGTGAAAGACAGAGATGAAGAACACATAAAAAACTTGGAGACTCAGCTTGCTAGCATGATGTCACAAGTTAAGGTGATGCAAGAGAAGTTGGATAAATCACAGCAAGAGTCTTATAAGATCCACCAGTCAGCTCGAGAGCTCACAGAAAAGGCCAAAATGGCAGAATTTAGTTCTAGACCTCTCGAGTCACCACCTGTGACCTTCCTTGTCCAGTAGAGACACCTCCAGTTCACCCTGCAGTTTCCACCATTCCTCCGATCCTACCTTAGAAGGATATCAAGAAGTTAATCGAGGACCAGGTAAGGGAGGCCTTAGCCCTTTCTTAAGGAACTGTGTCTATTTCAAAGGGTAGACCCTACCCCGAGGAATATGACTTAGTTCCTTACCCAAAGGGCTTTGTGCCACCAACTTTTAAAGTTTTCACTGGAATTGAAAATCCGAGACAGCATCTGGCCCACTTCCGAGCGAGCTGTTGCAATGCAGGAGGGTCAGATGCTCTACTATTTCGTCAATTTGTAAGTAGTCTATCCGACATTGCTTTTGAATGGTACGCCGATATGCTCAACAGTTCAGTAAGAACCTTTAGCGACTTAGAAAATCTCTTTCTTAAGAGATTTTCTGGAGTGCAACAACGCACCACCGTGGGCGATCTCGTGGTTGAAAAGCAAAAGCCGGGAGAGTCTCTGGTAGAGTACATCTAGAGGTGGCGAAACCTCTCGATGAAGTGTGAACCTCAGTTGCAAGAGCAACATGCTGTGGAGATTCTTTTGAAAAATATCCACGGCCCTGTTGCTTTTCTCCTGAAGGGTTTCACTATTAAAACTTTTGAAAAACTTCTTAATAAGGCTAGCAATTTGCAGGAAGAGGCTCCTAGGATGCCATTCTTACGAGACCAGTCTGAAGAAAGGAATGGTCCAAAATTGGTGAAAACATTTGAAAAGAAAGCTGTGGTCTCAGCAGTAGATAAAGGAAAGAGGCCAGTGATTAGTCAGCCTAGCACTCCACTTCCACCACAGTCGCCTCAGAAGCAGCCCTTTCAGATAGTTCCTCAATATACTAGAGATCCCGCCTTCATCCCTTTTAGAGAGAGATTGGCAAAGCCTTATCCATTTAAAAGGGAGTCAGTTAAGAAGATCTTCAGGAGTTTGTTAAAGAAACCAGATTTTCAGTTGCCAGAGGCCAGGAGGCCTGAGGATGAGAGCAAGAAAGATGATCCCAAGTATTGCCCGTACCACAGGATGCTTAGTCACCCTCTTGAGGACTGCGTTGTGTTCAAAGATTGGCTTGAGAGGAACTACACCCAAGGTTACATCAAAATACCTAAGGAATACTTGGTCGATCCAGAAAAGGCTTCAATTAAAACCATTACAGGTAATCCTCTTAACTCTTCTTGTCTTGTTGAAGATGGTTGGGACATTGCTTTGTCCCGGGCACTTAAAAAGTCGATTAACAAGTCTTTTCGTCTTTCTCAACAGCTGACTATGATAGCCCAGGCCCCGGTGTGGAAGGTTGACCTGGACGCTTCACAGAAGGATGTTGAGCCACTTCCCTCTCCAGTAGTCTTAGGAACTACTGAGAAAAATGTAAAAGAAGAGAAATTTGATTTTGTAGAGAGGAAGTGTGTAGATGAGAGATGTATTAGAATGGCGGATAGCGGTGTTAAAACTCTTTCCCCTCTTTTGTTATCTGACTTTTACTTTGCCCCATCAAAGGCGAAGGGTCAAAAGATGAATAAAAAATATCCTTCTACTTCTGTCTTGATGATTAACCATGAATCTCAAATGCAAATTGATGACTCTCCTGTTTTGAATCAAACTCCAAATAAAATAAATGTTGAGGTTAATCAAACCGACCTCCCCGAATCGACTATTCAAGAAGATGTCGAATGTGAAGCCTTATCAGAAAGTGATTTCCCCCAATGTGATTTTCAGGGAAGTCCTATCGAGATAGAGTTTTCAGATTCTGACTCTCTTTTGGGAAACGACGATCCAATGCCTACAGTGAGTGTAGACACCGCTCTAGTTTGCCCGCCCGAAGACGTCGAGCAGGTGCAACTCCGTGGCGGTAAAGTCTTACCTCCTAGGTTGCCCCCTCAGGACAAAGGCAAGCAATCCTCATTCGAAAATCTAAATCCAGATTCCCCTCAACAATCAGAATTCCCTTTAATTCCTCCGGGTTTCGAGTCTGTCGTTCCTAAGGTTGATTACAATGTTCTAGCCCACCATAAGAAGTTGCCAGCAAAATTAAGTATTTACGACGCCCTCCTTCTCTCCAAAGAAATGAGGGAGTCTTTAATTAAAGCACTTCTCGATCCCGAGATTTGCTTAACACAGTTGGCTGCAACTTCAGAAGGTGAGACTCTTTACTTCAAAGAGGTCTCCGGGGTTACCTTTTCAGACGAAGATTTACTCTTGGGAACTGCTGACCACAATCGTCCCCTCTACATTACTGTAGATGTGGGAAACTTAAAGTTATCAAGATTCCTTGTTGATCCGGGTGCATCGGTCAACGTGATGAACATAAAGACTCTTGCTTATCTCAGAGTTGATACTAGCAAGCTTTCAACCGACAGGTTGGTGCTTCGTGGGTTCAACGAGAAGGGCGAGAGAGCTTTAGGTTCAATCACTTTACTCCTACAAATAGGAGGGTTAAAAACTGAAGCTAAATTTCATATCATTGATTCGACTACGTCCTTTAACGCACTTCTAGGTAGACATTGGATCCACGAATATAGAATGGTTCCATCTACCCTGTACCAATGCGTTAAGTATCAATGAGACGGCTTTGAACATGTGATTAAGGGTGATTTGCAACCATTCTCGATTCAAGAAATTGGGATCTACGAAGATGCTACATATTTCTTACCAAAAGGGTCCTCGTCCCGTTCTAAACTGGAGATCAAATTTGAGAAGAAAATGGTTGGACAAAAATTTGACCAAAAGAAGGAAAAAGATAAAAATATCAATCAAGAAATGATACAATCGAGTAGTGAAGACGACTCTGATATCATTGTCCTTAGGCCTCCAAGCACATTACCTCAAAGAGGTGGGAGGATGGCTTTAAGGGCACGAGGTTGAGGCCGTGCTTTATTAGATAGGAGAGCAGCACCTGTGTATATTGATTTGGAATCAAATTCTGATGGTGAACTAGAAAGTCAAGCTACTGCCCTCTCTCTCAATTATCAGAACATAAATGCTCCTCCGAAATTTGATCTCACTTTAGACCAGGACAGTGACCCTGAGGTAGATATATCAAAAGTTAAAAGTGACGAGCCTGAATTAACAATGTATGAAAAGCTCACTAGAAGGATTGAGGCCCTTTCTCTGACCCCACTGTCGGTAGGCAGGATTGTAGGGTTGGAAGTCAAAGTGGCCCCCAACTTGGATGGTGAAGTTAAGAAAGTCCAGAAATTCTTTCCTGGCTCCTCCTCCGCAAGGGACGAAGGTGATGTAACCCTTGAGGAAGCAGATTTTAATGAATTAATGAAATTACCTTTCGGCTACTTCCCTGTTTGTGTAAAAAATACTTTTTCTAAAGGTTCTATACCATACCGATGGACTAAGGGTCAAGCTAGATACCACGAGAAAATTTGGCGATCAAAAGTAAATAAAAATCCAACAAGTGGTATTGGCTTTGGAACAGTTAGTTCATTCGATGATGATGAGTATTGCCTAATGATAACTTACCACCTCGATTCTCCAAATGTCCCTACAGATCCTCCTTGTCCTCTAGATGGACTATGTTTGGAGACTTTAGACGATCCCGATGATCTTCAAGCTCGGGATGCACCCCCTGAATATGAAGAGGAAATTAAGTCGACAGTCGATGAGTTGAGAGAAATTAACCTGGGAAACGATGATGACCCCCGTCCGATTTTCATAAGTACTTTGTTGAGCGAGGGTGAAACCCAAGACTTAATCCAGTTGTTATTCGAGTTAAGGGATTGCTTTGCCTGGACATACGACGAAATGCCAGGTTTGCCTGCTGAGGTAGCAGTTCACAAACTTGGGGTTCGGCATGATGCAATTCCTGTTAAACAAGCTCCTCGATGCATGCACTTAGAGATTGAGCAACAAGTCGTTTCTGAAGTTAAGAAATTGGCAGAAGCCGGATTCATTCGAGAGGAGCAATATTCCTCTTGGGTGGCCAGCGTCGTGCCAGTTCGAAAGAAAAATGGTCAAATTCGGATTTGTGTCGACTATAGGGATCTGAATAAGGCATGTCCTAAAGATGAGTTCCCTCTACCAATACCAAAACTCATGGTGGACATTGCCTCCTCACATGCTATTTTCTCATTCATGGATGGCTCGTCGGGCTATAACCAAATCAAGATGGCCCCTAAAGATGAGAGAAATACGGCGTTCAGAACCCCTATTGGAATCTTCTGTTATAAGGTAATGCCATTCGGCTTAAAGAATGCCGGAGCAACCTACCAACGGGCCATGACCCGTATCTTTGACGACTTAATTCATAATCAAGTTGAATGTTACATTGACGATTTAGTTGTCAAGAGCAAGGTTAAAGAGGCTCACCTGTATGATTTAAGAGTTGTTTTCGAACGGTTGTGCCGCTACGATTTGAAAATGAACCCCTTGAAGTGCGCCTTCGGCGTCGCCTCGGGAAAATTCTTAGGATTCGTAGTGAGGCACCGCGGAATTGAGATTGATCCTGCTAAAATTGAAGCCATCTTAGATATGCCACCCCCTAAGAGCCTTACTCAGTTAAGGTCTCTACAAGGTAGATTGGCATATATAAGGAGGTTTATTTCTAATCTTTCCGGGAGATGTCAACCCTTTTCTGTCCTTGCGAAAAAAGGATACTAAATTCGTATGGGACGAGAAGTGTCAAAATGCTTTTGACGATATCAAACAATACCTTTCTAATCCGCCAGTCTTGGCAGCTCCGATTCTGGGAAAGCCGTTAATCCTCTACACTGCAGCTCTAGATGAGTCTTTAGGTGCCTTGTTGGCTCAAGTTAACGACGAAGGGAAAGAGAATGCTCTCTATTACCTCAGTCGAAGAATCCTTCCTACTGAAATTCGATACCCGTCAATTGAGAAGCATTGTCTTACTTTGGTTTTTCCAGCTCAGAAACTGAGGCATTACATGCTCTCCCACTCAATCAGTCTGATTTCAAGAGTTAATCCTTTGCAATATCTTATGACCCGACCTACATTGTCAGGACGTTTAGCTCGTTGGTCTATGATATTATTGCAATTTGAGATTACTTTCACTCCCCTTCGTGCTGTGAAGGGACAGGCCGTCGTCGACTTTCTGACAGCACACCCGCTGCCGGCAGATTCTCCTCTGAACGATGACCTACCCGACGAACAAGTCATGAGTTTGAGGGAATCTGGCGAGGCCATCTGGGAATTATATTTTGATGGGGCAGCATCATCTTGTAGGATTGCGACCCAACAATCCGTAATTCCTGGAAAGGCTGGAGTCGGTCTGATTTTCATTACGCCAGAAAAAGGAATGATGCATTTTTCCTACCACTTATCGGAGCCTTGCACAAACAACGAAGCTGAATACGAAGCTCTGATAACTGGTTTGGAACTTGCAATTCTAATGAGAATTAAAGAGATTAAGATATTTGGAGATTCCCAGTTGGTGATTAACCAAGTAGCCGGAACTTATAAAGTCTTGAATCCGAATCTCCTAAGATATCACCAGTACACACTTCACTTGTTGGAACAAATCCCTATTGCTACTTTGTATAGGGTTCCCCGTGGAAGCAATTCCGCGGCGGATGCCTTAGCAAAACTTGCAAAGGAATTTGCATGTCCTGAGGAGGATTCCATCCCTATAGAGATTCATGGTCGTAAGACCCTCTCCCTTATAGATTTGGAACACATTAGTAAGACTCCCCTTCAGATCCTTTCTGCCTCTTTGACAACCGACGAAGAAGGCGACTGGAGACAACCCTTAATCGATTACCTTAAAGAAGGGAAGCTTCCCCAGGATAAATCACTCTCCAACCAGATTAAGAAACGTGCCCTATCATATGCACTAGTTAACGATCTGTTGTACCGTCGGTCCTTCGATCACATGTGGCTGCGCTGTTTGAACAAGCGAGAAGCCCAGAAAATTGTTAATGAAGTTCATTCAGGACTGTGCGGTGCACATCAATCGGGTCCAAAAATGAAATTAAAGATTAAAAGACTTGGATACTATTGGCCTACAATAATTGACGATTGCATGAATACTGCAAAGCACTGTCATCAATGTCTGGTCCATGGTGTGGTTTTACATCAGCCGCCTAATGTGTTACACCTTACGATAGCCTCGTGGCCCTTCGAGAGTTGGGGCACGGATATCATTGGGCCGATTGACCCTCCCTCCGCGAGAGGTCATCATTTCATATTAGCAGCGACTGATTGCTTTTCAAAGTGGGCGGAAGCAATTCCCCTACGAAACGTAACATCACACCATGTCTTAAAATTCTTTCGTGACCATATTGTATATCGATTCGGCGTACCTCGCAGAATCATATCCGATAATGGGTCCGCATTCAAGTATACAAAAATCAATAATTTTGTAAGGCGCCATAATATTGATTGGAGATATTCGACGATCTATTACCCTCGGGCGAATGGATTGGCCGAGGCCTTCAACAAAACCTTGGTGCAAATTGTTAAAAAGACCCTTGATGATAACAAACGGCAGTGGGATTAGCGGTTGGTGGAAGCTTTGTGGGTTTATCGTACCACTTATAGAACCCCGACCCAATCCACCCCATTTGCACTAGTGTATGGATCTGAGGCTGTTCTACCCTTGGAATTACAAATCCCTTCGCTCAGAATTGCAGTTCAGAATCAAATTACAAATGAACAAAATGCAAAACTACGATTGGAAGAACTCGAAGGCCTTGAAGAGCGACGTCTTCAAGCTCAACAAAGTTTAGAGTTGTATAAATCCCGTATGGTTCAAGCCCATGATAAGTTAGTGCGACCCAGGACCTTCCAAGCGGGAGACTTGGTATTGGTCCTTCGGAGGCCTATCTTGGCCCATCGGAAGTTGGGAGGCAAATTTGAACCTACATGGGAAGGACCCTTCGTTGTAGAGACTGTCTACGAAGGAGGTACGTATCAGTTAGTAGATTGTAAAGGGAACCACCCAATGCTACCTGTCAATGGGCGTTTCCTTAAGAAATACTATGCTTGATGTAGCTCATTCTATCAATTAATAAAATTTCATTTTCTTGATTTGCAACTTAATTCTACCTTTTTTTTTTAAGGTCTTTTCTTTTTTTAACGCTCTTCGCCTTCTCCTTAAGGTTAGGTCCTTCCTTCCCTTAGGATTAGACCCGCTAGTGGTGGAATACGCCCTCCGTGGCACCACCCTAGCATTTGTCCCAGGGATTAGTGGTGGAGTACGCCCTCCGTGGCACCATCCTGATTCCCATTCGCTAGTGATGGAGTACGCCCTTCGTGGCACCATCCTAGTTTGCCAGTTGAGGTCCTCTGTGTGGAGCAAGTTTCCTCCCCACATGACCATTTCGCTAGTGATGGAGTACGCCCTTCGTGGCACCATCCTAGTTTGCCAGTTGATCTGCCTATTTGGAGTAAGTCTTCTATCAGCATCCTATAGGCCTAAGGTTGGGTGATGCCCTTCCTTAGACCCAAGGTTAGGTATTCCCTACCTTGGTTTCCAGTTGATCCGTCTACTAGGAGTAAGTCTTCTATCAGCATCCTGTAGACCTAAGGTTGGGTGATGCCCTTCCTTAGACCCAAGGTTAGGTATTCCCTACCTTGGTTTCCAGTTGATCCGTCTACTAGGAGTAAGTCTTCTATCAGCATCCTGTAGGCCTAAGGTTGGGTGATGCCCTTCCTTAGACCCAAGGTTAGGTATTCCCTACCTTGGTTTCAAGTTGATCCGTCTACTAGGAGTAAGTCTTCTATCAGCATCCTGTAGACCTAAGGTTGGGTGAAGCCCTTCCTTAGACCCAAGGTTAGGTATTCCCTACCTTGGTTTTCAGTTGATCCGTCTACTAGGAGTAAGTCTTCTATCAGCATCATGTAGACCTAAGGTTGGGTGATGCCCTTCCTTAGACCCAAAGTTAGGTATTCCCTATTTTGGTTTCCAGTTAATCTGCCTATTTGGAGTAAGTCTTCTATCAGCTTCCTATAGGCCTAAGGTTGGGTGATGCCCTTCCTTAGACCCGAGGTTAGGTATTCCCTACCTTGGTTTCTCCAGTCCTCTCTTAAGAATAGGTGTAAGCTTTTCTTTAGTTTCCAATGGACTTAAGGTTGGGTGATGCCCTTCCTTTGAACTCTTTAAGATCCTACTCCTATTCGGTCAACGCCAATGTGTGCAGCAGAAGTTCCTTCTACCACACACATTGGGGGTCCATTTGTTGACCTCATTTTTGTATGAGGTCACTAAAGCCCTTCCAAACTCCAGATTAATTTTTGATCCTAGGATCTACTCTAGACCTTAGGATTCTTTTCTGGAGCTAGACCTTAGAGCCTACTCTAGAGCCCAGGATTCCCTTAAATCCTAGATCTTAGAATCTCTCTAGATTCTAGGATAATTCCAGACTCAAATCAATCTCTACCCTTGATCAATTCAAACCTCAAATCAACTTGAACTCCATTCAATTCAAATCCAAATTAATTCAAATTTCAAGCATATCCAAACTTTGACTCAATTCACTTGAGAATCCAAATTTCAACCCAGACTTTGATCCTACCCTTAATATAGCCTTGACCCTATCCATCCATTAGCAATCACAACATGATTGTAAATGGTTTGGATATTTCAATTTTAATTATTCAAACCTGAAATTCATTCCAAATCCAGAAATCCAAACTCAAATCCTAAGTCTTAAGGCCCTGTCCTAAAGACCCTTTTCAAAGAATTTTCAAACATTTCAAAACCCAGCCAAATGGTCTCTGATTCAGGGTCTATCACTTGCAAAGTGATAAGACATGTCTCTAGAGGTTACCCTCCAACTTTGAGCTCATTCTGAGGTCTCTAACCCCAGAATCTGAGTTAAAATTCAAAGGCTGTAAAACCTTCAAATATTTACAGCCTATGCCACTGAACCTAACCCCTTTGAGATCTTGACCTTGCAATCCTTATCAAAGTCTCCAATCACTTCCAGACTCTTGATTTTAACCCATTGAGTAGTAAACTGCATTTTCCAGACTCATTTTTGACCATAGTTGACCAATAGGTCAAAATTGACCAAAATACCCCTATGGGGCTCAAATAGGGATTTCAAACCAAATGAGCTCCAAATTGAATGCAACCACCTTTGATAAGTTTCAAATGTCATTTCAAATCTTTTGAACCTATATCCAACCCTTGGGTCAACCTGGTTGACCAAGTCAACAGGTTTGACCCAAGAGGCCCTTTAAGGGTCCAAACATGTGTTTTCACCCAAATGACTTCCCTAGGCCATCCAACCACCTCCATTGGTCTTAAAATATCATTTCAAACCTGTTGAGCCCAAACCCAGACCCTGGGTCAACCTGGTTGACCAAGTCAACCCAGGTTGACCAAACAGGTCCTTAGGGGCTCAAATAAGGATTTTGATCAATTTGACTTCCCCAGACCTAGGAACCACCCTCAATGGTCTTCAAATGCCTTTTCAAACCTGTCCAGCCCAGACTCATCCATTGGGTCAACCTAGTTGACTCAGTCAACATGGTTTGACCCAATGGACCCTTATGGTTTCAAATGAACCATTTCAACCTGTTTAACCACGTCAATATCTTCAAACCCTTGAAATCATTCTATTCAAAGCCTTGAATATTTCTAAACCCATTTTGAGCTCAACCCAACTTGGTTTGACTAAGTCAACCCTCAATCCTTGGTCAAAATTGTTGTGGCATTTGCTCCCATCCTTTCTAGCCTTGACTTTGACCTTTGACCCTTGATTGAACCATTCCAAATATCCCTCTCCCTCCTCAAGTGCCACATCACCAACTTTGACCTGGTTGACTTGTCAAACCAAGTCAACAAAGCCCTAAATCCCTCCTTGAATTGGTCAAACCTTCTATTTAATTTCAAGAAGTGTGAGATTAGGCTTGGAAGCTCTCCCATTGGCTGCTCCTACTTCCCTTCATGCCACATCACCAGCCTTGACCTGTTGACTGGTCAACCTGGTCAAACTCAAGCCTAAACCCCTTCTAGAAAGCTTTATCACATGCTAAGCCCCTTTCCCTTGATTTAAGCTGCCTTAGGCCGACCCCTTAATGTCCTAAAGCTCACTTGGAGCTCTCCTAACCAGGCTCAGGGCCTGGTTTAGCCTTAAATAGCAATGGTCCCCCCACTTGTCCCAAGTCCACCCAATGGAGACAAGGCTTGGCCAGCCTTTGAGGCAGCCTTCTAGCTGTCCCAGGGACATGTGGCACCATCTAGCGAGCTCCTGCATCAATCCCAGCCATCCAATCTAGCCCAGGTCGTTTGAATAGGGAAAAAGCCAACTTTTGAGCATATTGAATCAAAGTTCCTTCTCTCACTAACCCCAGCCTCCCAGATCAAGCTCTCTGTTCGTTTTGGATCTCCAGAGCCCTCTCTACCTCCCCACTACAAAATCCAAGTGGTTGCACGTCACCGGCGGCGAGTTCTCCGGCGAGTCCACCACCTAGACCGTCCCAGGCTTGTAGCAGTCGATCCAGGCGTGTTCGAGCTCGGGTTCGTGTCAGGGATCTTCACTTGGACAGTCTACAAGCTCATCCATCCATAAATTTCAAAGATCTAACGGTATAATCCCTTAAAACCTTACATCTAGCTCACATTAGATGGATCGAAATAGCTTTATGTATTGGATGCTTTAGCTAAAACAAATATTTCCCCAATATTTCTGTTAATGTATACTTCTTAAGTCTAAAATTTCAAGCGATTTGGTCTATCCGATCGTAAGAACAAACCAAAAAACAGATTCTAGGACGTCATTCGCAGTTCGCTGCAAATGTACGTTTTCTAGACCGTTGATCACACGATCAACGGTCTAGATCTTGCCGTTCCGCGCCTTGGTTCGACCGTGTATTCGGTTTAGCATTCGATCGATCGACCAGTGAGATCAGGGCCATCCATTCGGAACAGCGGGATCAAACCTCCGTCGTTTGATCTTCTTCTGCTGAGATCAAACCGCGGAATCCGATCTCAGCCGTTAGATCGAACTCGCGGTCAATCCAACGGCTGCCTCGAGCCGCTGACGTGGTTAAGTTAAAACCGCATGAAGCGGCCCGCGGCCAATGCGTGTCCCCGCCATCACGCGGTTTCGATCCCGCGAATCCGCGCGTGCCGCGTGTCTGACCGCCGCCGTTTAATTAGGGAAAATGTCTTTTTAATTTGTTTTAATTACAGGAACTTTAAAAAATCATAGTAAATCAAATATAGGGTCAAAAAATGAGTATAATATATCATTTTTTTTAGAATTCTGTCTAGTTTATTTTAAAAATAAAATCAAACCATTTTATCTATTATTTTACTGGTAATTTGAGAAATACATAAAGGGTATTTTATTTTTAATTAATTATTTATAAATTATTTTTATCTGAAATTTGGCATGCATGTCTTTGAGTGCATGGCTGATCTCCAGGAAAATTTTCAACATTATTTGAGTAGATTTTGATATTAATTAGAATTATTAGAGTATCTTAATATTTTTTTATATTTAACTAAATATTAAATATTTTGAAAATTAAAAAAAAATCTTTTGTTATTATCAAACTTCTCTGGAGATCAGTGGTTCTTTCAACTCATCAAAATGTATTTTAATAATATTTTTAATTATTTTATAATATATATATATATATATATATATATATATCCATTTATATTTATATATTTTAAAATCTATTTTGAGACTATATATATTTAAATCTTTAAATGTTTAAGAGGTCACTTGAAATCTTAAATGTAGGTTGAGCATATTTGAATAGAAATAAAGGGGATGATTAGTGGATAATCATTTCTTGATTATTCACTAATTTTGTCTTAATTATGTTAATTAGTTCTTGCATGTTTAGGGATCACACACCACTTAGTCTTAGGCTCTCCTAGATTTAGGTGTTGAATGTGTTTATGTGATTCATGCATGTCTTGTGTATTGAGTATGAAGGTTAGTTCAAACATTGATTCAAGTCCATCAAATTAGTGACATAATTAAGGATAATAACTAAGGATTCATGTATAGAAAACTTAGAAAAATCTCAATAATTAGGATTCACTTCCCCTTGAGTTGAAACTTTGAACATTTGAACTTAGGGACACCCTCAGCCCCTAGAGAAATTTTCATTGATTTTTGAGGTCATTAGGTCCCCTAATTAATTTTCATAAGGTCCAATCCCTAATTAAGCCATCAAATCTTAAAAAATTGTAATAAATCCAATTTAAATCCAAAAAATACATATGAACCCTCAAACTGACTAGAATCCAGTCCTTAATCCATGATAATTAAAAGCCTCTTGATTTGACAGTAATTTAAACCCTAATTTAATTTTAAGTGAAAATCAATATTTAATTAAGATAATTAATTAATTATAATTAAAAATTCCAAAATTTTCCCAAGCACTTCGGAATCTCTCCTTAGGTCATTTCTGACCTCTGGAGTTGATTTCAAGGAGTTTGGGATTCATTTGGAGGAAAATCACAAAAGAGGCCTTCTAATTAAGAAATTCCCAAAATTCATTAAAATACCCAACTTCAATAATTTATAACTAATTCTAGAAAAATCCAAATCACCCAAACTCACTTGCATTCAACTCAAAATAACTCCTAATATTTATTAAAAATATTATAATCCAGAAATCTTTAATATTTCAAAAAGTCAACAAATTGGTCAAACCATAGTTCAAAACTAGTTCAAAACTTCAAACCTTCGTAATAAAATGCAAAAAAATCCGATTTCAACGTACTTACCTTCTAACTGATCGTAGTAAGGTGTAGTATTTTAATAAAATACAAACATTCCAGAATTTGGGCTTAATCAAAAAGTCAATTTTCAACCCCTTAATTAAATCATTAAAATATTCTAAAATATTCATAAAACTCAAAATTATTCTAAAACTCCAGAAAATGTTAGCTTAATGTTTAAAACATTCAACAAACTTCTTAAAACACAACAACCATCCTAAAGATGAAGTTTATTGGCTGGACTACTCCGGGCTACGGGGCTAAGTGTCCTAAGGAGGCTGGTTCCTCGAGCCTGGTGGCACAACGCCACGAATGGATTCCAAGGGATGTTAAACCTTAAAAATAGATTAATCATTAATTATCTAATCTTTTAAAACTTCTAATTTAACTACATTAATTTGGTTTATCGGCTGGACTACTCCGGGCTGCGGGGCTAAGTGTCCTAAGGAGGCTGGTTCCTCGAGCCTGGTGGCACAACGCCACGAATCAATTAATGGCAAACTTAAATTAATCAACTTCAAAAATCAGTAACTAAATTTTTTTTTAATTAAACCACTCCTCCAATTCCAACCAATTTAAATAACTTAATCAGCCTCGATTGTTACTAGGTAACCCAGGCCTACGAGGCTATTAGCTTAGCCCCAAAGAGGGTGAAATAAACTTCACGGCCTCGGTGTGAAACAAAGGTAGCAATCAATTAACTTTTAAAACATGTTTAATTAAAATTCTTAATTTATTAATATTTAAATTTTAATCTAAACCCCCTTCTAAGCCTTAACAAATCCAAACTTTTATACAACATTAACTAATCACCTACTTAAGGATCTATCCCAGCCACACGACCTTTCTCACACACCTTAGATGATGTGCTAGGACAACCAACTCTAGATCTAGATTAGGCCGGTGTTTACTTTACTGCTGTGTGCCAGATTTTTCGTAGTTTTCACTGCATGATGTGGATGAAATTGCTTTGCTGTGTCTGCTTACTTTTTCTGTACTCTGTGGATGGATTGATGTATTTGGAGACTAGGTTATCCTTAGGTTAGGTACGATCTGGATGTTGACATAATTTTCTGCAGGTGGCCACGCTCATGCAGGGCAATATAAAAAGGGGGCAAATCAAAAAAACACATAAATATTGTAAACTCTTTGCACAGGTGCTTCAGCTGCTAAAGCTCCCAAATCATAAAAAGAGCGTGGCCAGTGTGTTTACTTTCTTTTCTGCTCATATACAACTGCTTGGGAATAACTGCTTTTTATATATTAATTGCTTAGGATAACCCTGCAGGTGAGTCTAGATTTTTATTTTAATATCAATATAATTTGTGTAAGTGTCAAGTGTTGTGAAAGTTGATTTTGAGTTGGGATGCATAGATCCAAAGCTTGGATTCCAAAGAGGAAAGGATACCTTTTTAGGGAACACTCCTTTTCCATTTGAAAATCCAAATTTGGATCATACTTTTTCTTTACCCAAAGAGGAAAGAGTGGCCTTCCCCTTAGAGGGAAGTGCCCTCTTGTCTATTTGGGTAATCCACTATGAAGATTCCAAGAAGATTGAAGAAAAGGAGTCCAAAGAAAAATGAGATTGAAGATTTGAAGATTTGAAGATTGAGAGTATCCCACTCAAAATAACTTGCGTCATTACTAGGTTTAGAATCCGGGTTGTTGTCAGTGGTGCCCGGCCACTTTACTTTCTGTAATATTATGGTTTGTAATAAGCAAGGTAATTCTGCCTATGAACATTTATTAATTAATTTGTATTTGATGTGATGATTTGATTGCCTTTAGGATTACTTATTTTTACTAGTTTTTTGGCGATTGCATGCCGCTCTTTGTTTTCGCCTGGATACGTGAGACTCGTGAGGGTGTGAAACTTTTCTACTCATAATTTTAAAAGTCTAAAATTTTAGTGAGTCTAAATAACATAGAAAGATAACGAATCTAGGGAATTAGCCGGGGATTGCCCCCGGGGTCGCATGCATATTTTTGCATTCTTCTTTCCTTGTTTTAGACCCTTCCCCGCCTGCGGGTAGAGTCCGGATAGTCTGACCTATGAGGACGAGGTGCCGGACCTGGGGAAGTCCAGTCTTCTAAAAAAAATTATTTTATAAGCATGTGTTTAAAATTTCAAGCATATTTGATTTGAGGTTGTTAACCAGCATGCATTGCATTAGATACAAATTAAAGAGTCAAATTTTTAATTTCATAGTCCTTAGCATTTTAGCACCCAACATAAGTCAAAGGGGCCAATTAGGAGAATCTCTAGATGTCGGCCCCAACTCTCCAAAACTTTAATTACAATGTCCCTACCACTCTTTCATAAAAAAGACCGGATTCATGTATTTTAAATCAATTAGGTGGTTAGCTTGCTCCCCAATCCAGGCCGGGGTAAGTCCAGATCTTGCACTGTATTAGGTAGGATCGGACGACTGTGGTCCAGTGTCCAAAATAGATTTAAGTTCCGGGGCAGATCTTTGATTATAAGACCCCAAGTTTCTGGAATATAGACCCAAATTTTTAATAAAATACTTAACTCTAATTAAAGCTTCATTTCAATCCTAAAACATAAAGCCCAACATTTAGATTAAGTTGGGACACTTCCGGATGGTTCTGGAATCCCAAAGTGTCCCCTACCTCTCCTCCTTTAACTCCGTTAATAACTGCTCAATTTTGATCCATTCCCTTTTGATTTTCCAATAACTCTACTCATACTTTGATATCACTCCTAGAAACTCTAACAGAATTCTGCCACCATTTTAATCGGGAGTTTTCGTAGGAGATTTTTGTCTCCCTACGATATAATTAACTACGAGGGCTTGCGCTCGTAGGAGATTTGGAACCACACACACCTGATTTAAAAAAAAATTAATTTCTAAAATTTTATTAGACTTCCTTGGGAAAAGTTAAGTAATGATCGTCATAGTTGCATTAGAAGGATTATCGTAGAAAGGTCTCATTTCCCTTTGGGGAGATACACCTTTCTTCGATAAGGCTTTGGATGTGAATGCGACGATAATGTTTTTTGAATATTGTAATTGGGTACTTAGTTGAACTATACTATGTCCCCTCGGGGCCATATAGAGTTCTCCTTAGAACCCGATCATAACATTCAAGATGAGTTTACGTAATTTTAAGTCTGAACGTCGCTATGAAAGTTTATTTTCGTCCCTCGGGGTGATATACTCTTTCTAACGAGTTGATTCAACTTTAGAATTAGAACTCAACCTTAATCTTAAAATCCCCAAAGAAAACTAATATTTTTCAAAACCTGTTTTCCAAAATTCCACCAACAAGGTAAGAGGCCACTAAGAATATGGAAAAGTAGGGGGACTCTTCTCCCGGCCTTACCCTATTAAAAGGGATGAGCCGGGGAGAGAGCAAAGAGCAATAATAAAGAGTAAAAGACACCGAATGGTGAATAAGTAGTGGGATTCTCTCCCATTCTTACCCTATAGCAAGGGCAGAGCCTAGAAGAGAGTCAAAGAGTAAGGTAGTAAATTAAGCCAATTATCTGCCTAACTTTATTGAAACAGTAGGATAGAAGGTGAAAGGGGATGTGAAGAATGCCTCCGAATGGCTCTGTCGGGCTCTCTCAACCTGGTAATTTTCTACATCTACCTAACCGGATCGGCTTAGAAAATGCAGAAGGGCTCAATACTCACTTGATCATTTCACACAAGTGAATAAAGGGTCAAAGTAGTAAAGTAAAAGATCATCGAATTGGTGAACAAGTTGTGGGATCCTCTCCTAGCCTTTCCCTATAGCAAGGGAAGAGCTTAGGAGAGAGTTAAAGAGTAAGGTAGTAAATTAAGCTAATTATCTACTTGACTTTATCAAAATAGTAGGATAAAAGGTGAAAGGGGCAGTGAGGAATGCCTCCCAGTGGCTTTGTTAGGCTCTCTCAACCTAATAATATTTTACATCTACATGATTGGATCGACTGAGAAAATGCAGAGGGGCTCAATACACACTTGATCATTTCACACAAGTGAATAAAGAGTCAAAGTAGTAAAGTAAAAGATCACCGAATGGTGAATAGGTCGTGGGATCCTCTCCTGGCCTTTCCCTATAGCAAGGGTAGAGACTAGGAGAGAATCAAAGAGTAAAGTAGTAAAGAAAACCAACTACCTTCCTAACCATATTTAAACGACAAGGTAGCAAGTGAAAGGGGTGGTGAGGAATGCCTTCCAGCGGCTCTGTTAGGCTCTCTCAACCAGGTTATTCTCTACATCTTTCTTACCATTTCATCTTGGCTAACATAGATGGGATCAATACTCACTTGATCATTTTGATGGAGTGAATAAAGAGTCGGGATCTGACGCCTGCTGAATCACAGCACGGCATCAGAGAACTAAAAGGTGGTGAGGAATGCCTCCTAGGGACTTTGGTGGGCTCTACTAATCGGGTAATTCTCTATATCTACCTTGCCATTTTAGTTTAGTAAATATAGAAGGGCTTAATAATCACTTGATCATTTCAATCAAGTGAATAAAGAGTCAGGGTCTGACGCCTGCCTTAATACAATAGGGCATTAGAGAAGTAAAGTGGTGAGGAATGCCTCCTAGGGACTCTTTCTTGCTCTCTCAACCTAGACATTCTCTTTATCTACCTTTCTATTTCATCTTAACAATTATAGATGATCTTAATACTCACTTGATCATTTCAACCAAGTGAATAAAGAGTTAAGGTATGACGCCTTCCTGATCAAAACAAGGCGTCAGAGAAGTAAAGTGACGAGGAATGCCTCCAAGAGACTCCGTCGGGCTCTCTCAATCGGGTGATTCTCTACATTTTTCTTGCCATTTTAGCTTAGCAAATATAGATGGGCTCAATACTCACTTGATTATTTCAACTAAGTGAATAAATAGTCAGAGTGGTGGGATATACCTCTAGGGGCTCTATCAGGCTCCCCCAACTAGGTAATTAAGTAAGTGACCAACTACCTACCTGGCCCTATCGAGGCAGCAGGATAGAAGGCAAAAGTCACCTCAACATCGATCTCACATAGATTTGTGTAGGGATGTGAGGGAGAAAGTAAAGGTAATTGTAAAAACTTCTCAAGAAAAACTTATTTTTTTTTTAGAAAATGCAAAGTTGCATTAAAAAGAAAGAAATAACAACCTAATACAAACTAGGAAGAAAAGAACTAATAGATCCTTGACCAAGAGAAAAAGGATCCTTATTGTAAGAAATTTTGTTAACATTAAACCTATTATTTTGAAATGAAACCCACTGTTTCCTATTATGAAACTGTTGAGATGGAGGGGATACCAAAGTTTGAAACAACCAGAAGGTTGGTTAGTATCCCAGAGTTCCTATCCGGTTAAAGAATAGGATCTAGTAATGATTCCATAAACAATTATAATAGGTTTAAAAAACAAAAATGCAAAAAAGAAAAAACCAACTAAAAAAGAAAGTCAAAAGAAAAATACAGGAGTAACAAGACAATCTCAAAATACCTATGCAAAACAATAATAGGTATTTCTGATGTCTTTTCCAAAAACTAATGCCGTAGCGCCAAACAAAATACTTTGAAAATTCTTTGACAAGAATTTCCAACCTTATGAATATAATTTCTTTGTTGTTATCAATGATAATATCGGTCATTATATTACTGAAGATTTTTGGGAAGAACTTCTCAAATTATTCTTCCTATTGAGATCAGCATTCCTTCTTCTATTTTGATCTCTCACCGGACCTAGCCCTTGTAGTTCTTTGAACAGCTTGTGTTTAGAACCGGAAGAAACAAGCTCCAATGAAGAATCCTTCTTAAAAATAGTTTTTTTGAACTTTAAACTGATAGTCGAAGAAAGAGAGATGGTATTAGTAAAGCCATCTCTTATTCCATCAATATTATCTTCAGATTTATCAACTGCCTTAGACGGAGTACATACCGAAATTTGCTCTTTCTCTAACATCTCAACTACCTCCAATGAAATTGTATTTTGAATTTCAAAATTACCAGCTAAATGACCCGCTGGAATAACAGCATTTTCAAATTTAATTCTCCTGTCCTTCTCTAATTGACTATCTGGATGTGTTGTAGATAAAACCGAAAATTCCAAATTTTCAGCAAAATTTGAATTGTCCTTCAGAATAACAGCTTCCTCCTTATTTCCTTCATCCATAAGTCTAGCTGGATTTGATGGAGATAAACTTGGCTCCTTCTCCTTAACCACCTTACCTGCATCCATAGTTTGTGGGATTTCAAAATTTGAATTTTGAAATCCCAAAATTTCAACAATGAAATTCTGTTCTCCAATGGAATCATCCTCAACGTTTAGAACCACCAAATCAACTGCAGTAGATTCATCAATTAACTCTCCAAATTTTATGTTTAAAGAATTAATATAATGATCGATAACCGGCTCAACCACCAATGTGTTGTGGATCTATGATTTATGATTTTTATAATAGCAAACATTTCTTATTTCCCTACGACTGCCTTATGTGCTAATGTTTTAGGTTCACACGATCGAACTATAATTTGGAACCAGGTCAAGATTGGGTAGACTAGGTCTGAGTCAGTTTGTAATCTTATTCTTTTCTTAAGTCTGTTGTATTTGTTGTGGGACCTATTCATTTGTAACTTGAAAGATTTTCTGTTATTCCCTAAAAGATTTCTATTTTTGGTAATATCGGCCGGGACGATATTTATATTGTCCTGGACGATATGTCCAAAAATAGAAATCCTATTTAGGGCATCCTCATTAAGGAAACCATCATAAACAAATCGTCCTGGACGATACCTGTATCGGCCAGAACGATATTCTCAATTAAGAAAGAATCAACAGCCATAATCAGTTTAGGTATTCTTTATTTTAGGAAATCGGCCCGGACGGTATTTATATCGTCCAGGATGATCTAACTCAATCATACCTAAATTGATCTGGTATTATTTGGAAATCATTAATGGCTGATTGATACAATCACATCGTCCGGGATGATCTTATGATCGGCCAGGACGATATCCTGGACGATTAACTTCGGCCAGCACCAAATCAGGGCGATGATCAGGACGATTAAAATAAGTTTTAAACTAATCATCCGAGATGATCGTGAGATCGGCCAAGATGATATAACAAATTTTCTTCTAATCGTCCCAAATCGTCCCAGGCCGTTGAGCTGAATTTGAACTAAACTGCCAGGACGATATACCTTTCGTCCTCGACGATAATGTCGGCAACTTGTATTAATGAGCTCATTTTGAGAGCTTTTATTTAAGCTATGGCATTGCAACTTTTGTAAGAGTCTTTGGCAGCCATTGTAGCTTCGTTCTTGTGGGGGAGACTTGAAGAGAGAGCTAGAAAGGGAGTGAGGAATGGGTGAAGTCTGGGTGGGAGAAGATCATGTGAGCGGGGACTCAAGGGAGTGTGGAGGGGATTCCACACGGTTGATCTGACAGGCTTGCATCTTAATACTGTCATATTCAAGGCTCGTCTCGAGGGAAGTTCACCAAAGAAGAATATCTCTTTGGTGTCAAAGGACCCGGCGACACCGCCGCACCGGGGAAGGTGGAAGTGATTTTGTAAGGGCTTCTCAGCCTAGCTATGGGAGCTAAAGGAGAGACACTTGTTTTAATGCAATACTTGGAGGGTGCCTCCAAGGTGTGGACGTAGGTCAAGGTTTGACCGAACCACTATAAATCTGGTGTGTTCTTTTCTTATTATCGCTTCCGCATTTATTTTTCTTTCGCACTTTATTTGTGGTGATTTTGGATGGAGTTTTATCTTTGGTTTTAAAGTTTTCTAATTCACCTCTCTCTTATTTAGCCTTGGACCAAGTCTATAGGGCTTAACATCCCTAACAAACTTTCACAATGTTGCATTACAGACAACAACATCATCTCTATCCTTGATTTCTACAGTTTTTGTTAGAGCCGACTTCATTACAAGAATATCTGAAATTGATCCTCCATGGATTTTCCGGCGATCTGGAATAGAAGAATTCTTCTTACCATTCTTCTTAGATTTGAATTTGACGTGCATCCAAGGTTCATAAGAACCACCTTCATCTGGTAATGGATCTTTGAGAGCTCCCTTATCAATTAAATCAAGATTTTGAAAAGCATTTGGACATACAACATCTTTATGTCCAAATCTTCCACATTTAAAGCAAATATAAGATAAATTTTCATATTCAAATTTATGATAAAATCTACCATGAACACCATCAACCCAAGTACCACTCGGGAGCTTTGAATTCAATTTTACTCGAGCACATGCTCTTGTGAATTCCCTTCTCCCCCATCTAAACATGTTCCCATCCAATAATAAAGGAGTCCCAATCATTGAAACAATCCTCGTAATATTGGTTTCATCCCAACAATGTAATGGTAAGTAAGGGAGACGAACCCAAATGGGAGCAGAAATTCCATCCAATGAAAACAGTGAGAAATTTGGAGTCCATTTATCTAGTCCAATGACAAAACCACCCACATACCATGGAACTCCATTGAGAACTTCCTCCATAGCTTCCTTTGATTGAAAAGAACACAAGATCCAATTTACTCTAAGAGAGGTAATATGAAATCCTCCATATTTACCCCATTGCCTCCTTAATTCAAAAGCACAATTTGAAAAGGAAAAGTTATTGCAAAGGATCTTCACTACTAATGAGTTTCTTAAAACATGAACATTGGATTTTTCATTATCCAAGTCAAGTTTAACCACATAGTATCTTTATTCTCTTCATGAACTTTATCAGAGATAATTTTAATGTGTGGTTTTCTAATCCACACATTAGAACCATTCAAATTGTGTTTGATGACACCTGAAGTAGATTTCTCTAAATCATTTGTTCTTGGGGATAAAACTGGAAAGGATGAAAAAGATTTACTTTTCAAATCCTTCATGACTTCTTTTCCTTTACCAATCTCCATCAAAGAATTTTTCTTAGAGAATGAACCTCCCTCTCTAATCACTATATGCGAGTTAAAAAAACTAGAAAAGCTGCAATTGAATGCGAAACTACCTTTTGTATTCAATGTGAGGTAGATCTAAAAGTTTTGGTGTTCTGGTCATCCAAGGATGACCGGCCACCATCCTTAATTTGCAAAAGTTGCAGCCGAAATCTTCCTCCAAATCCTTCCTCAATTTGTGGTGCTTCGGAAAAACTTGTTTAAGAGTCCTCAAACTGACTTCTAGTTACCTCGTGGTGGAGGGCAAATGTCACGGCCATGGGTATCCAAATGCCAGCGGAATTATTTATGCAACTTTATCAAAAAGAATTAAAATAATAGAAAGAAGGGGAAATTTGGCAGGCTTTGATAATAGAGGCCATATTCGCCACACGAATGAATCTGGAGAGCACAATCACAACATAATTGATATCATAATGGAATTTATATATGGATAATTGATCAACACTACTACTCTTAACTAACATGGGTGGGTATGAACCCAATATCACATTCTTTAAGGATGAAAGGAATTTATATATAGATAGTGGATCAACATTACCACTCCCCACTAGTGTGGGTTAGTATGGACCCATTATATTTGGGGGTATTAAGTGAAACTGGGATAAGATCAACTATAGTATCACGTCTAATAATAGAAGGAGATTCACAAAGGGACATTTGTTGACCTCATTATTCGAGGTCAATTTCCCAGAATTCTTCTCTAGCACCTAGGTCTTCCTAGCCTAGTATAGATGTCACACCCATAGGATTTCCCTTAGGTGGATTCCTAATGACGTAGCATTGACTCGACCCTTTAATTCAATCCAAATCTAAATTGATTCAATCCAAATCTAATTCAACATCAAATCAACTCATCTCGAACCCGTTAAACTCAAATCAACTCATCAATATTTAGTAAATCGTACTTTAGATTTAATCATATCAAAATCAATCCTTAAATATCTTTTAAAATATGGATCAATCACAACCATTCATTAGAGAGGATAAAATCATAAATTTAAAATAAATTTTGAATAAATAGTTATTAGGTTTGATTAGAGCTTAGGAGGAGTTTAGGTCGGTTGAACCGAACCCAGCCCCTATTCTCTTTGAATTTGTGAACTGCTCGAACTCCCTCATTCACAGAGAACAACTCCCGAATCTCTCCAGCCTGCCTCTTCTCCAACTGATTCGCACGAAACCCCACTACCCTTTAACTGCTCCAATACACGAAGTCCCTGCTGACGTCTCCTCTCAGGCCTACAAAACCAAACCTCATCTCTTGAAACTGCTCCCCCACTCACACAAAAATCCCAAAAACTTCCCACTCTCTCATTCACGAACCAGCCCACACATCATCTCCTCTACAGTTTGAACAAGCCGGACACTTCCCCATCCATTCTCATATTCTCTCCCATTCGCAAGACGCCAAAGCCCTCACTCTCTCATTCGCGTGAGAAGCCCCGTCGCTCCCCTCAGTACAACACGAACTCCAGCCTCCCATAGTTCGCACAATCCACGATCTCTCCTCCACCCTCCTATATACCCGAACAGCCCTGCTACTCTCTCTGATTCATACAGACAGTTTTGAAATCCACTTCCTTTTCTGAATCGCGTGAATCCTAGGTCGAGTCCCTCTCTTTCTCCGGCCTGCTGCTTCCCTCCCGTCGATTTCACCCTTAGGAAGCCTGCCAATCCCCCTGCAGCAGCAGCCGCTGTCTGATCAAACTGAGGGAAGCCAAATGAAGTCTCCGCCTCCCTTGCTTCTGTGGACAATAGCAGCCCTAGCCGAAGGATCCCTATCTTTCTCTGCCCTTGATCGTGCCGGAAACCTTCTCATTCTTGGGTAATTTCTTCTACATCTTCTTCTTCTCTTACTCTTATCTGATTTAAACTAAGTATTAGGGAGTTGAATCTTAATATTCTTAATTAAAATATGAGATAAAATCTGTCAATATTTCTTTCTTTTGATATGCATTGGTAGTAAAAGAAATGATGAAAGTTTTGTTAGAATGCATATATAAAATTACATATATATATATTTTATCTTAGAGGATGAATGGCTTCACCTATTTTATTTTTCATGGTTGCATTGTATCTTGCATTGTTATTCTTGAGTGGTTTTGAGTTTTCATTTTTGATAACAATGTACCAATGAGAAACGAAATGCTAGATTTTTGTTGATAGTTTGGTTGGTCCTTAAAAAATCATGAGAAGATTTCTTGAATTCTTTTACTTAAGCTTCATTAACGGCTAACTCCTATAATATGTTAATAAATGCATTATTTGCCTTTCTTTTCAACATGTTCTTGAAAGTGAAATGATATATTTGAAAAGTGGCTTGTGTATATGTGTATGCTTTAAAAGATGGAAATTATCTATCTCTTGGAAAAGTTGAAATGTGTTAGAATTTGTGTGAGTTTAGGAGAGTAAAAATTATATATTTTGAAAAAGAAAAAGTAAAGTGTATGTGTTAAATTTTGAAATGTGTAGAAAAGTATTTTGTAGTGGAAAATGTGAAAGTGTGTGATCTTGGAAGTGTGTGTTTAAAGTTATGTGATTTCTAAAAATGAGGTGTGTGAATTTATGAATGGTGAATGTATGTTTTTAGAGGTATCATATGAGGTGGTTGAACAGTAAAATATTAAGTTTTGAATGTTAAGTGACATGTACGTGCTTTAAAAGGTGATTATGTGATCTTCAGACGATGAAAGATATATATTTTTGAAGAGGTGAAATATGTAATAGTGAAGTGTGTTGAATGGTGTTTTAAATGTGTAGTTATTAAAAGTTGAAGTATATTGAGAGGTAAAAAGTGTATGTCTTGAAAGTGAAAGGTATGAATTGTGAAAGTAGAGTGTATGTGTAGAAAGGTTTATGTCTTGAAAGTGGAATTTTTGTATGAGAAAAGTAGGATGTTGTGTGCATCTTTAAGAAGTTTTAGAGACATAGAGTTTGTGTCTATATTAAAAAGTGATGTGTAAAGATGAAGTTATATTTTGAATTGTGTAAAAGCGGAGTTGTATTTGAATTCGTGTGATTTGGAAAAGTAAAAGGTGGATATTTTAAAGGGTGATTTATGAATGTGAGTGTTAAGAGAGAAGTGTATGTTTGAAAATTGAAAATGTATGATTTTGAAAAGTAAGTTTTATGTGATTTGGAAGAGTGAAAAAATGTAGATTTTGAAGGGTGATATTTATGGAAGATGAAAGGTAATCTATTTTGTGTGTAAGTGTTAAAGGTAGAAATATATGTTGGAAGATTACAAATTGTATTTCTAAAAGTAAAGGTTCCAAAAGCAAAGCAACAGAACCAGTGATCAAGCCCGAAGAAAGGTACGTCTTTATTTTCAATAAATTTCAATTATTTTATTATTAATTATTAAATGTACTTTCTAATACCTGTTTTCTTTTCTTTATTGGCATAAACTGTGAGGAATGGTATCGGTCGAGGGAACAAAAGGACAAGGAGCTAATGACGTCAGTCGCCTCTATCCAACCGGGTAGAGGTGCTACGGGCAAAACCACCGGGTCGTAGCACCCGGTGATTGTGAGTATTCTAAACTTAGAAAACCTTTAGGGGCCCCTTGATGTGGTTTATACGAACCCTTCCCTTTTAGGTCCTTGTAGCAACTTCAATTTTATTAGGATTACTTTTGTTTTATTTTAGATCCTTAAACCTTTACACGCACGCAAAGTCCTAAGGGTTAGTAATAACAAAAAAATTTTATCCTATATAACAGTAGTGACACTTAAGGACAAAAATTAAGGACTGAGTCTTAAAAAATCTAGACTTAGGATGAATGCACACTTTAGGATAGAAACTTATAACATAGAAAATTTAGTGACATCTCACTTTAGAATTAGTAAATATCTTTAAATTGAAATTCAATCAATTAGAAAACTTTAGCCAATAATTGACTTTGGACATTTCAAAACCTAACAGCCTACTGCACACACTTAGATTTGTTTGTTAGGACAACCAACTCTAATTTTAGGTTAGGCCGGTGTTTATTTTCTTACTGCTGTGTTACGGACTTTTTCTCAATTTTCACTGCATGCTGGTTGTAAAAATATTGGTGTGTTTGCTTACTTACTCTTACTGCACTTTGTGATGTTGGTTTGATTGATGATTAGATTACCCATAGGCTAGGAGTGATCTGGATTATTAACATGATTTTTTGCAGGTGGCCACATTCGTGCAGGGCAGAAAAAGGGGGCTAATTAATAAAAAAATTTATATAAATGCTACAGGTACTACAGCTGCTTAGCCCCCAAATGAAAAGAGTGTGGCTGAGTGATTTAATTTAAATGCTTATATATAACTGCTTGGGATGATTTTTGCTTAGGATAACCCTGTAGGTGGTCTAGATTTTCTTTTTCTTTCTGTGATGTAAATGTGAATGTAAATGTAATGTTTTAAAAGTCAAGATATGTGAAAGTGATTTTGAAAGTGGGATATCACATTCAATTTGGAATCCGAAGAAAAAGAGAATATAGCTTAAAGGATTATTCTCTTTTTTTTAGAAAGCCAAATTAGGATGATTCAATATCCAAATAGAAAAGAAAATACCCCTCTTAGGGATGAGTTTCTTTTCATTTGGATATCCAGAACCCGGCGGACCCAAGGAGTTCGTAGAAGAAGAAAAAACAAAATGAAGAAATAGAAGAAAGAAGACAAAGAACTGAAGATATAAAAAGAGTATATCCCAGTTCAAAAATCACTTGCGTCATTCTTAGGATTAGAATCTGGGTTTGTTGTCAATGGTGCCCGGCCACTTTACTTTTCTGCAAATTCTGGGTGTAATTATTTGGACATTGGACATTGGACATTGGATATTATATTTTGGATTATTTAAAATTGATTGTTTACATTGTTTGTGCAGTAGCGTTTTTTAGGGCCCTTGTATGCCATGTTTTGTTTTAGCCTGGATACGAATCAAAGTGCTTTTTTTCGTAAGGGTACGCTTAAAATTCTTCTACTTGTAATTTTAATAAAAATTTTTAGGCTTAAATAGTAACTCTAACGACCTAAGAAATAAGCTCGGGACCGCCGAGAGTCAGCATAAGCATATTATTACTTTCTCTTCCTTGTTAGGCACCTCCCTGCCTGCAGGTTCTGGCAGACCACTTGACCTATGAGGGTGCAGTTCTGTCAAGGGGAAGTTGTGTAATCTCTAGGGAAAAAACCTATTTTCTAAGCCTAATTTTAAAATTGCTTCATATTCAGTTTATGCATTCAAGTCAATTAGCATGCATTGCGTTAGATAAAAAATAAAAAGAGTTTAAAATATTAATAGCATTTCTAGACATTTTTCACCCTACATATGTCTTAGATGTCGGCCCCCAATTCATTAAAACCTAAACAACATCCCTACCCATCTTTCATAAGAGACTGGATACATGGTTTTAAACCGCCTAGCTGGTTAGCTGGCTCCCCAATCCAGGCCAGGAAAAGTCCAGATTTGCACTTCATTAGTTAGGTTCGGGTCACTATTTTATAGTACCCAAATTAGATTTAGGTTCTGAGGTAGATTCGTTTTAGATCTTAAGTCCTCACCCTCAGGGAATATAAATCCCAAATTTCTAATAAAATGTCAACTTAAATATAAAATTTTCTCCTAAAATGTAAAGCCCAACATAGGATAGATTGAGGTTGTCTCTGGGCTTCTCAGAATCCGACACCTCCTACTTTTCATCCTTTGACTCGCTAATAAATGTTCAATATTGAGCTTTCACCTTGGAAAATTCCTACTTATGTTTCTTATCTATTACTTTGTAGTAAAAGGGTATGAAATTACTGCTTTAATCGAGAGTTTTCTTAGGAGCATTCCTCCTAGGATGTAATTAACTATAGGAGCTTGCTCCTATAGGGATTTGAGTACCCCAGACTAAAATAAACCTTATTTTATTCGTATAAAACAAGGGAAGAATCTTTGGGAACGTAGATATTTTTAAAACCTTATTTTTAATTTTGAATATACTTGTAGAATGTTATTATTATCTTTTCAGATAATATAATATTATACTTGTTATATTCAACTTTAGAAATAATGAATTTTATAAAACTCATTCTCGCTTTTGGATATCTTGAAGAATATTATGTTCGTCTTTTAAGATGATATAATATTCTTCTTGCCATATCTAAATAAAAGAATGAATAAACTTTTTTCAAAAATCGTATTTCTATCTTTAAAAATATTCTATAGAATTTCATGTTCATCTTTTGAGATGATATGTTATTCTTTGAACTATGTTTGATTATAGAAATATCAATTTTCAAAACCCTATTCTGATATTGAATCCATTGTAGAATATTGTGTCGGCCTCTCGAGACTGTACTTTATTCTCAATGTAGTATTCGATTTCAAAATAGGAGAAAATCAAAATCTGCGTGGTGTGACACAAATTTTTCCCACCAACATTATATCAACATCACCACACCTAACTAACATAGATGGGCATGGACCTAATATCACTTCTAGAATAAAAATGAATATGACTTATTGGTTTTGGTATCCAAGACCATACTTGGGGTGATAAGAGAAACTGGGTAAAAGAGAAATCCTCTCAATGAGGGGAAAAATTTAGGATTTTATGTGATACCACCAATGTGATTGGTGCACACAAACATAAACATAAATATCCCTGTGATGTATCAGCATATCCCTTTTAAGGATAGCCTTATACTCTTCGTATTGAACATTATGTGGTGGAAGATAAATCATCGTGGCCTCACAAACTGCCAAAAAGTAAGAAGGATACCTTCAGGGGGTTTAAAAACAAAATGATATTTATAGAAGGCAGGGAGGTTTGTTAGTCTGTAGCGAATAACCCACACTAGTGGAAGGAGTGTCATAAGGTTTTTGATGGGGATCCTTGACTCTTATTCCACGTATCTTATGGGGAATATGTTTCTTGCTAGTAGTTTGACGTCAGAAGTCTCCATCCTCATTTGAGATTCTATCAATATCTAATCCACCCTTAGGTATTAAGTACCTATGAAAGGTAAGAAGGCATTGGGGTCTGCTCGACGATCCCAGGGTGAGAGAGACAAATGAACACAAAAGCCTGACGGAAAGAAGAGAATTGATAAGGTACAGAATGGACCAAAAGGCTAGAAGGAAAGGGACCATAGCTAGGGACCCTATCTAAGAGTAGGACAAACCTAATATAAGGAGTACCAATCATAGAGTACACACAAGAAAGAATAATATAAGATTCAAAGATGGGGAGAGAAATGGGTCCCACCGTGGTTGCCAAAAACCTATGAACCTCATAAAGGACACTTCTCAATTATAGAGTGCAGAGGGTATATGACCACACCACCCCGAGGAATAGAGACAATCGCAGGCCTCCACACTCCTCCTAAACTAGCCAATGGAAGGGCAGATTAGATCATATATTTGACTAACCATTGAGGATAGCGGCTCTCACCAATGCACCCTGATGGGTTATAATATATACGACCTGATCAAAATAATGTGTTTCCCCCATCAGATACATTAGCTCAAATGGGGTTTATTTGATAGTGGAGTACCATTTCCTAGGGACATAAGCCCCTATGGTTAATTACATCTCTAGCCTAGGGCCTAAGAATACTCGTGATTAATGAACCAATATTATTCTATTCATAAAAGGGATTGACACACAAGGGGGAAACTTGGAAGTCCTATTAAAGGGGAAAGAAAAGTCCAAATGGCTTTATCAACATGCACGACTCATGCTATTATCTTGAAGGACTAAGACAGTTGAGGAGGGAGAGAAATTTAAACACTCAAATCATACATAAAGAAAGGATTAAGGTGGAATTATCTATGAGAAGTGAATAAGGAGGATTGGTAGTCCCTGAAGAAAAGGAACTTACCCACCATTTGGGCATATTATAAGATATCCGATGTAGTAACCTTAAACCCTAAATTTAAGATGGGTTTAGCATTCTGCCCAACACTAACACTCTTGTATTAGCTAATACACCTAAGCTTATACCCTGCCTACGAAGGGATGCCAGCTAACCACCTAGAAACGTAAAATCTATGTTGTCCAGTTCGTATGAAAGATGGGTAGGTAGGTTGAGTATTTTAGAAGTAGGGTTGATGTCTAGAGAGTTTCCTAACTTGCCCTGGACTTATGAAAGATGGATGCACCTCGAGTAAATGCACTTAAAGTTTTAATTAATGAGTTTCTAATGCGATGCATGCTAGTTAAAAGGCCCAAATAAGAAATACTTAAGATTTAACAAAAAAAGGCTTATAGAAAATAATTTTTAGAAAAGATTGGGTCTCTCCAGGTCTGGCACTTCATCATCATAGGCCAGATTATCTAGACTCTATCTGCAGGCGAGGAAGTGTCATATAAAAAGGGAGAGAAAATGCATTGATATGCATGTGACCCAGACAATTCTGACTATTCCTTAGGTTGTTAAGTTTCTAAGTTATTTAGAGCTTAAAATTTTATAATTTTATTTTGAGTAGAAAAATAATTTTATCCTAAAGAGACTAGCATAAATCAGGCTAAGCACATGCAAGAAAGAAGCCTAGAAAAAGCATGCAATTTCTAATGTACACCCAATGTAAATAAATTAATATAAATAATCACAACATAGTAAAGTAAAGTCCAAAGTCCCTGGTAAGTGCAGTATAAATACAATCTAGGATCTATAAAAAAGTAATGGTGATGAGGCCCCACCGACAATAACCTGGATTCTAATCCTAATAAATGATGTAAGTCTTTAAAGCCAGACATTTCATCTTCAAGTCTCTGCCTTTGAGTGGATCATCCTTTTTCGGATCATCTTCCTTTGGATTGTCTCCTTTGGGCTTCATATTGTTTGTCCTCCAAGAGGGTACCCAAATGACTAAGAAATGCCTTTCTTATTCACTTTGGGTACCAAGTGTTTAAAATTCCTCAATAAAAATATTTCAATAATGCTAAATACATCATAAATGAATCTAATTTTAAATCAATATAGATAATTATTTAATAGTTTTAAATAGATTTTAAAAAAAGCAAATATATTTAATTTTTACAAAATATTTAATATTATATAGAATAAAATATTTAATTAAATACTCAAAAATATGATTAATTAAATAAATTTAAATATAAAAAATATTTAAAAGTAATTTTGTTGCAACCCATGACCCCGAGTTTGAGATTTTGATGATGCCAAATAATGACTGTTTTGGAACTGCTTTTCATTGATTATCATTTTATCTGTTATTTTTCTTGAGCACTAACATTTCAGGAAGATCACAAGTGACTCAGGAAGAAAGGAAGACTCAAGACCGGGTAGATTAGGAGTATGAGTCAAATATTGTATTTTTCATTTATTGCACTTTTTACTTTATTGAGTCTGGCCACAAAATGCGTAAGAGTAAGAGCAACCATGCACACACACAGGGGGAGAGTTTTTTTTTTTTAACTGCAAATTATAACTAAAATTCTTCTCTGTAGATCGTACTGTACGATTTTATTTTGTACTGTACGATCTAAGCTATGTGGACAATTCTGTGAATAGATCGTACTGTACGAAGTATTTCGTACTGTACGATATGTTCAGATCCAAAACCCTAGCCGTGACATAGTTTAAGTAAGTGATTTTGCGCCGTTCGTACTGTACGAATAAGTTCGTACGGTACGATCTGTTTTTAATACTTACTTAAAATTAACCCGTGATTAGTGCATGTAATCCAGGGCTAATGAAAATTTGAACATCGTACTGTACGATAGTAATCGTACCATACGATGAATAGAGACGACATCCGATCGTCCAGACCATCGTCCTGTACGAGTAGTAGCTTGTTGGATCGTACTGTACGATATTATATCGTACAGTACGATTTATTTTTGTACTGATCGTACATCTTCGTACCAGGACGACGGCTGTTTGTGAAGATCGTACTGTATGATGTTGAATCGTACTGTACGAACAGTAACGGCTAATTTTGAAATCAGAGGTTTTTGGAGCCCGTTTTCAGGTGTCAATCAAGTCTTTTTTGGGTAACAATTACAGAGGGGGTGAACGTGGTTAGAGAGGGATTCCAAGGGAGAAAATTCTAGAGAAATTCTTGAGGGTTGAGAGAGGAAGGAGGAGGTGAGCGTTGTGAGGGAGAAGAGGTGTGAGGGAGATCACACGGTTGCTCCAAGCTTGCTGCATCTTGCTCCTCCTGTGGCCCGATAAGGATTTGAGGAAGGATCTCCAAGGGAAAGGCTCGTCTACATCCGTTACCTCGAGGTTCTCTGCCTTCTCCAGGAGGGAGAAAAACGAGAAGGTTCTCTGCCGTCGCCAAGAGGGTGAAAATAGAGTTTGGTATTCCGCCACGCCGGTTGGTGAAAGGGAGGTTTGTACAGGCTTCTCCGCCTTGCCAAGGGGGGCAAAAGGAGAACTATTTTGATAGTGAAAATCCCGGAGTGGAGGACTCCGGGGAGTGGACGTAGGTCATATTTTGACCGAACCACTATAAAATTCTTGGTGTGTTCTTTCTTTATCATTGCTTACTTTTTGCTTGCACTTTAATCTTGTCATATCTATTGCATGTTTTTTTTTTTGTGAAAGCAAATTTGCATAAATCTTTGTTTTAATATTTCAAAAACAACAAAAAAATTAGAACTCTTGTTTAGGGTTAATTTTATTAATCGAAAGACTTTTACAATTCACCCCCCCTCTTGTCGTTTAGTAATTTCAATTGGTATCAGAGCTTGTTTTTCAAAAATAGTGTTTTAGAAAACCTTGAAAAAACGATCATGTCGAATTTTGGTAATCGTAACACTGCGGAGGGTTATTCAATAACTCGTCCACCACTTTTTGATAACATACCGTTTGATTTCTAGAAAATTAGAATGTCTACATTTTTGCAATCTATAGATTACCGCATGTGGATGTTAGTAAATGATGGATATGTTGCACCGTTCAAGATAGTTAATGGTTTGAAAACTTCTGTGCCTTTTATTGAATGGAGCAATGAGGATAGGGAATTAGCCCAACTGAATGCTAAATGCTTAAACTGTTTTTTTTGTGCATTGAAATCTGAGGACTATATGAGAGTATCTACTTGTGTTTCTGGTAAGGAGATTTGGGATAGACTGTGCATCACATACGAAGGAACAAACGAAGTAAAACAGTCTAGGCTTAACATTCTACTGCATGATTATGAATTATTCCGTATGAAACCTAGCGAAACAATTTCTGACATGTACACTAGGTTCACCCAAATTGTGACATCATTGCATGCATTAGGTAGAGAAATTTCAAATTCTGAGAAAGTGAATAAAATTCTTAGATGCCTACCTAGTTCCTATGATGCTAAGATAACTGCTATCACTGAGTCTAAAGATCTTAATGTTTATTCTATTGATAACCTCCTTGGGTCACTCGTTGCATACGAGCAAGGAGTGAGCCAAAGGCAAAGTGATGCAGGTGAAAAGAAAAAGGAGCGGACGGTGGCATTAAAAGCTAACAACTCAGAAAGTGAAAGCTCTGCAGGGGAGGAAGATGATGAGATAGCACTGATGACCCGACAGTTCAAAAATTTCCTGAAAAGAAAACAAAAGCGTCATCAGAACAGCTGGAATAAAGGTAAGAGCTCAAGGTCCAATAAGGTTTCATCTGATACAATTTGCTTTGAGTGCAGGAAGCCAGGTCACCTTCGAGCCGATTGCCCTAATCTGAAGAGTCAACCAGCAAAGGAGAAAGGAGATGACAAAGTTAAATACAAGAGAGGAAAGACAAAGACACAGAAAGCTTTTTGGGCCGACTCTGCCTCAGAATCATCAGAAGAAGAAGCAGAGGAGGAGGTAACAAATTTGTGTCTTATGGCTAATGATAACCTTGATCAATTGGATCAAGAGGAGGTATGTCAACTTTCTTATGATGAATTACTGCTTATTTCTGAGAATATTCATGACTCGTATAGGAAACTGAAGAAAATGCATGCTAAACTTAATATTGAATTTAGTTCCTTACAAATTGAGCATGCTAACTTAGTTAAAGAAAATTCTGATTTAGATAAAGATCACATGTTACTTCTTAATGAGTATGATGCATTAAATAAGAAGCATATTGAACTAAGTGAAGCGCATGAATCCTTGAAAACATCACATATTGAACTAGATGTAGAGTTTGAAAAACTAACTGCACTTGCATTAGAAGTAGATCATAGTGAGCACTTGCTATTGATAGAAGTTGATGGATTGATAGCTCAAAATAAAACCTATAGTGAAAAGATAAAAGAATTAGAAAATGAAATTGCATCACTCACAGTAGGCCATCCTAGAAAACCCCCAACACAGCATGCATTTCAAAACCTTAGGAAGAGGCACCACCATACTCATAGATTAGTAAATCCATTTCCTGGTGTTAGGTGCTTCTCTTGTGGCATGTTAGGTCACATAGCCCGCACATGCACAATTCACCGTAGGACACACTTAGTATGGAGACCTAAACTGCATCCATCACAGCATAACATGCATACATCTCATTCATGCAAGCATAAGGAGGAACCCAAACTCACTTGGGTTCCCAAATCTAATCTTTGAATGAAATTGTAGGGATGCTCTCACAAAAGACCTAGTGAGAGCATGTGGTACCTGGATAGTGGCTGCTCGCGACACATGACTGGAGATATGAAGAAGTTCATCCTATTGGAGACCAAAACTGGAGGCAAAGTAACGTTGGGAGACAACACTACCAGGAAGGTGATAGGCTCAGGTATTGTTGGTAATGCTAAGAATTTTATAATTGAAAATGTTTTATTAGTTGATGGTTTAAAGCATAACTTACTTAGCATTAGTCAACTGTGTGACAAAGGTTTTGATGTTAAGTTTTTTACTGATAGATGCCTGATTAGTTTATTTGATGAAATTATTTTAGAAGGAAAACGAATTAACAATGTTTACATGTTAGACCTTGATTGCGTTGATAGTTCAAAATCATTTTGCTTGAAAACAATAGTTGATGACTCGTGGCTATGGCATAGGAGACTATGCCATGCTAGCATGAAAACTCTTAGAAATATCACTCAGAAAAATCTAGTTAGAGGTGTACCTAAGTTAGAATTCACCAAGGATCACTTATGTGATGCTTGCCAACAAGGAAAACAAGTCAAATCATCCTTTCACTCAATTAGAGACGTGATCACCTCTAGGCCACTAGAAATTCTACACATGGACTTATTTGGACCCGTTAGTACAGCCAGTCTAGGTGGAAAGAATTATGGATTTGTGATTGTAGATGACTTTACTAGATTTACTTGGGTAAGATTCTTAGCACACAAGAATGAGTCTTTTGAGGAATTTAAAGTTTTCTCCACATGGATTCAACGAAAATTAGGTTGTGAAATATCAACAATCCACAGTGATCATGGTGGAGAGTTCCAAAATGATAGATTTGAGTCATTCTGTCAAGAGATAGGAATAGAGCACAATTTCTCAGCTCCTAGAACACCCCAACAGAATGGCATAGCAGAAAGGAAGAATAGAACTTTGGTAGAAGCTGCTAGGGCAATGCTAGCGGAGTATACCCTTCCTAGATACTTTTGGGCAGAAGCAGTCAACACAGCCTGTTATGTTTTGAACAGAGTAAACATTAGATCGAAGCTGAATAAAACTCCATATGAACTCCTTAAGGGTAGGACACCAAACCTTTCACATTTACATGTCTTTGGGTGTAAGTGCTTCATCTTAAATAATGGTAAACATCCCTTAGGAAAATTCGATCCCAAGTCTGATGAGGGTGTCTTCTTAGGTTATTCTTCTGTAGGTAAGGCCTATAGGATTTTTAATAAGAGAACCCTTGTAGTAGAAGAATCCACCCATGTGGTATTTGATGAATCAGATAAGCCCTCAGAATCAAAAATTGAAGATGATGAAATAGAGGCAATTCAAGGAGTAGAGACGATGACCTTAGGAGAAAGGGTCGAACCTCAGGAAGTTTTGCCTAGAGAATGGAGATATTCTTCTAGTCATCCTAAAGAGTTAATTTTAGGAGACCCTTCAGAAGGTGTAAGGACTAGGCATGGACTTAGGAAGGAGGTTAGTCACTCAGCTTTCATCTCTATGATAGAACCTACAAGTATAGATCAAGCCTTAGGAGATGAATTCTGGATTCTAGCAATGCAAGAAGAGCTGAACCAATTCACCAGGAATGATGTTTGGGAGTTAGTTAAGAGACCTAAAGAGCAAAGTGTTGTTGGAACAAAATGGGTCTTCAAGAATAAGGTGAATGATTCAGGAACAATAATAAGGAATAAAGCAAGGTTAGTAGCTAAGGGGTACAACCAGATTGAGGGAATAGACTTTGAAGAAACCTTTGCCCCGGTTGCTAGACTAGAAGCCATAAGAGTGCTCTTAGCTTTTGCTTGCTTCAAGAACTTTAAGTTATATCAAATGGATGTGAAGAGTGCATTTTTGAATGGGGTAATTAAGGAAGATGTCTACGTTGAGCAACCCCCGGATTTGAAAACTCACAATTTCCAAACCATGTATTCAAATTAAAAAAGGCACTATATGGATTAAAGCAAGCACCTAGAGCATGGTATGAAAGACTTAGCTCATTTCTTTTGGATAGAGGATTTCAAAAGGGTAGTGTAGATACTACACTCATTTTACAAAAGGTCAAAGAAGAAATTCTCATTGTTCAAATATATGTAGATGACATATTGTTTGGATCTTCGGATAAAAACTTATGCGATGATTTTTCAAAAACAATGAGTAATGAGTTTGAAATGAGCATGATGGGAGAGCTTAATTACTTTCTTGGCTTTAGTGTAAAACAAATGGATAATGGAACCTTTCTTAGCCAATCAAAGTATATTAAGGATATTTTAAAGAAATATGAAATGAATAGTGCAAAACCCATGAACACCCCAATGAGTTCGACAATCCAATTAGATAAGGATCCTAGTGGAAAATCAGTAGATCAGAAAAAATATAGAGGAATGATTGGATCCCTACTTTACTTGACTGCCAGTAGACCGGACATAATGTTTAGTGTGTGCCTTTGTGCCCGTTTCCAAGCCGATCCTAAAGAGTCTCACTTAACTGCTGTCAAAAGAATTCTTAGATATCTACTAGGCACCCCAAACTTAGGAATTTGGTATCCCAGACACAGCACTTCCTTTGAAATCCTAGGGTACTCAGATTCTGACTTCGCAGGATGTAGGATAGATAGAAAGAGCACCTCTGGTACCTGCCAATTCATCGGACAATCATTAGTTTCTTGGTCCAGTAGGAAGCAAAACTCAGTAGCACTTTCCACAGCTGAGGCAGAATATATTGCGGTAGGAAGTTGTGTTGCACAAGTACTATGGTTAAAACAACAAATTCTTGATCTTGGACTACCTGTTGGAACCATCTCGATCATGTGTGACAACACAAGTGCAATTTGTATCTCTAAGAATCCAATTCAACACTCTCGAACGAAACACATAGACATTAGACATCATTTCATTAGAGATCACGTCGCTAAGGGAGATATAGAATTACATCACATCGCTACAGGAGATCAATTGGCAGACATATTCACAAAACCATTAGCTTTTGACACTTTTAGCACCTTGAGGACTAGATTAGGTGTCATAGATATAAATGCATAAAAAAAAAAAAAAAAAAAAAAAAAAAAATAAAAAAAAAAAAAAAAAATAAAAAAAATAAAAAATAATAAAATAAAAAATAAAAATAAAAATAAAAAAAAAATTCTTTAGGGCTGCTCCTGATCACCACACACTCACCACACCAACACTTTATATGACTGTTCATCGTACTGTACGATACACTTCGTACTGTACGATCCACGTCAGCACGTATGTGGACAAATTATAGCTGATTAGTACGACATTATTGATGATCGTACTGTACGATCCATTCTCTTCGTACTGTACGCTCCACGTCAGCACGGATTGGGACGAATTAAAGCCGGTTGGTACGACATTATTGATGATCGTACTGTACGATACATTCGATTCGTACGGTACGATCCACATCATCACAAAAGGACAATCTGAGTAATTGCTGTTCGGTACGATATTTATTATGTATCGTACTGTACGATCCACCTATTCGTACAGTACAAAACTTTTGGTCAAAAGTCGTACTGAGGGCCTCGGGACGATCGATATTCACCTGATCGTACTGTACGATACATATCGTACTGTACGAGTTGACTGCCTTTTCCCGAAACGAACGGTCAGAACATTTATAGGATATCGTACTGTACGATCTCCAATCGTACTGTACGATTTACGGAAAATTCTATATAAATCCTTGCCTAGGCTGTTCAATTCACTCAACCCTCTCCTCACTCAGCCTTCACTTCGTTTTCGTGCCCTCCTACAATGTCTAAACGAGGTCGGATGACTGCCGGAAGCTCGTCCTCCTCCAGTCGTCAACCCGATCGCTTTCTCAATAGTGAAAATGAGGAAGCCTACTACCGCTACAGGGCTTGCAAAATCTCTCCCTCGAAAATGCTTAATCAGGCCGCTCTAAATTTCGAGGTAATGGGCCTCTTTGCCTCCACTACCTTTCAATTCCTACTCACCCTAGCATTTCCATACAATTCTGAACTCCTTTTTGAATTTCTCGCCAACCTCACCTACACCATTGATAACACCACGTTTCACTCCTTTGTTTGTGGCCGCCCCGTTGAAATAACTAGAGCTGACATCGCCCAACATATTGGGCTGTCCACCGAAGGACCTATGGTTCGCTCGTTTCTCACCGATGATTTTGACTGGAGCGATGTAAATAGAGTCCTTAGGAATACTGTTTTTCACCAACACTAGCCTCTAGTCCAATCCTTAACCCGCAATGCCCGTATAATTCAACATGTTCTTCGAACCTCTATCATTCCCAAAGGTGGCGACCGCATCAATCTGACCCCTACCCTGTCAGTCGCTACTTACCTGATTATGTCCAACATTAAGTTTGATGAGGTCGATTTGATTAGCAATTATATTCAGCACATGACTTTTGTTCGTCTTCCCACCACTCGACGGAAACAAAATCTGGCTCTTGGTCACCTAATAGGATATATCCTCTACCATAAATATCAGTTATCCTACCCTGGTGAACCCGACATGCTTCCTATTTTTTATACGGATGCTTCTTTCCGTATCCTCTTTCATCGGGGACATGAGCCTGAAGAACCCATCTTTGATGAAGAAGAAGGAGAAGATGCACCAGCCGCAGCTCCAGCTCGACCACGACGCCATGCTGCACCCCGAGCACCAGCACCAGCGCACTCTGATGATGACTTAGTCGCCCGCTTCGACCAGCTGCAGACTCGTCTCGACATGCATATTCAAGAACAGCATCACCAACACGAGACTGATATGCAGTGGTTTGGCGAACAATTCACTGCAATTGATCACCGCTTCGATGCTCTCTTTCAATATTTTCAACCAAATCCACCTCCACCACCACCAGATCAGGACCCGTCTGCTTAGTTTATTTATGTTAGCATTGTAGTTTCTGTTTGTTTTCTTCTCTTACTTTTTGCTTTTAGTAGCTCCTCCTTTTTGTGCTGTCAAAAGGGGGAGAAGTTTGTTGTAATGCCTATTCATCTAAATGCAGTATCTTTTGTTTTGTACTTACTTGTAGTATTTTTTTTTTTCTTCTTGTGTTTAATTTAAAAAAAAAAAACAAAAAAAATTAACAACAAAAGAAATATTTTTCAAAAGAAATGGTTTTCTTTCTTACTTGCAACAAATTATTTGACATCATCAAAAAGGGGGAGATTGTTGCAACCCATGACCCCGAGTTTGAGATTTTGATGATGCCAAATAATGACTGTTTTGGAACTGCTTTTCATTGATTATCATTTTATCTGTTATTTTTCTTGAGCACTAACATTTCAGGAAGATCACAAGTGACTCAGGAAGAAAGGAAGACTCAAGACCGGGTAGATTAGGAGTATGAGTCAAATATTATATTTTTCATTTATTGCACTTTTTACTTTATTGAGTCTGGCCACAAAATGCGTAAGAGTAAGAGCAACCATGCACACACACAGGGGGAGAGTTTTTTTTTTTTAACTGCAAATTATAACTAAAATTCTTCTCTGTAGATCGTACTGTACGATTTTATTTCGTACTGTACGATCTAAGCTATGTGGACAATTCTGTGAATAGATCGTACTGTACGAAGTATTTCGTACTGTACGATATGTTCAGATCCAAAACCCTAGCCGTGACATAGTTTAAGTAAGTGATTTTGCGCCGTTCGTACTGTACGAATAAGTTCGTACGGTACGATCTGTTTTTAATACTTACTTAAAATTAACCCGTGATTAGTGCATGTAATCCAGGGCTAATGAAAATTTGAACATCGTACTGTACGATAGTAATCGTACCATACGATGAATAGAGACGACATCCGATCGTCCAGACCATCGTCCTGTACGAGTAGTAGCTTGTTGGATCGTACCGTACGATATTATATCGTACAGTACGATTTATTTTTGTACTGATCGTACATCTTCGTACCAGGACGACGGCTGTTTGTGAAGATCGTACTGTACGATGTTGAATCGTACTGTACGAACAGTAACGGCTAATTTTGAAATCAGAGGTTTTTGGAGCCCGTTTTCAGGTGTCAATCAAGTCTTTTTTGGGTAACAATTACAGAGGGGGTGAACGTGGTTAGAGAGGGATTCCAAGGGAGAAAATTCTAGAGAAATTCTTGAGGGTTGAGAGAGGAAGGAGGAGGTGAGCGTTGTGAGGGAGAAGAGGTGTGAGGGAGATCACACGGTTGCTCCAAGCTTGCTGCATCTTGCTCCTCCTGTGGCCCGAGAAGGATTTGAGGAAGGATCTCCAAGGGAAAGGCTCGTCTACATCCGTTACCTCGAGGTTCTCTGCCTTCTCCAGGAGGGAGAAAAACGAGAAGGTTCTCTGTCGTCGCCAAGAGGGTGAAAATAGAGTTTGGTATTCCGCCACGCCGGTTGGTGAAAGGGAGGTTTGTACAGGCTTCTCCGCCTTGCCAAGGGGGGCAAAAGGAGAACTATTTTGATAGTGAAAATCCCGGAGTGGAGGACTCCGGGGAGTGGACGTAGGTCATATTTTGACCGAACCACTATAAAATTCTTGGTGTGTTCTTTCTTTATCATTGCTTACTTTTTGCTTGCACTTTAATCTTGTCATATCTATTGCATGTTTTTTTTTTTGTGAAAGCAAATTTGCATAAATCTTTGTTTTAATATTTCAAAAACAACAAAAAAATTAGAACTCTTGTTTAGGGTTAATTTTATTAATCGAAAGACTTTTACAATTCACCCCCCTCTTGTCGTTTAGTAATTTCAAATTTTAATTTTAAATTGAAGAGATTAAAATTCAAAAAATTTTGATATAAAAAAGTAATTTTTGGGTTAATAAATATTTATTAATAATTTGTCAAGGCTTTCTAGTTTAAAAATACATTTTAAACTAATTAAAATGGATTTGGTGGGTGTGATAACACATGGTGCATTTTAGTTGGCTCCTCAGTCGGCGACAATGATTGTGCGGCGACGCAATCATTACGCCGTCTGAAATTAATACCGCAATGACCATGGCAATGATTTCCATAGAGTGACCCTGCTTAACCATGTAAGCAGTCCTGGAGAACCATTTGATGTCCACGATTTTGATATAGAGGGCTAAGATTTGGCTGAAAAGAGGATCTTAACCACAGATCAATCCGCGCGGTCGAAAAGAACCAAGGAGTGGCGAAATTCATAATGTTGATCATAAGATCAATGGCTTAGATAATCCATTGCGCCAGCGAGACGTAACCCTAACCCTAAATAACATTTTTTCCTCATTTGATCGATTAGCTAGATGGATTTCAATAAAATTTTAAACTTAGATACTGAACATGAAGAGCATTCATGGGGAGGAAAAATCATGTTCTAAAATTCTGTGTATGAAAAGTTATTTAAATCTAAGTGTTGTGACTTAGGTCTAGGGATTTTAAGAGATCTAACAATTAGATCTTAGGGATCTTGATACGGTTGAGCTTATAGATTATCCTTATACAATTCCCTAGTTAAAACCAAGCTTTGATTCTCCTTGGATCGATGGAAAATAGACTTAGAATGGATTTGATCTCGATTTGCCAGAGATCTCGGTGCTGGCAAGAATTTGGCGTCGGGTTTAACTTGAGGAAGATAGGGAGAGATGGGAAGAGTTCCCCCACAAAAAGGTTCTAGTCGAGGGAGCTTAGGGAGAGAATTTTTGAAAAATATCTCAAATACAAACCCTAAAACATCTATTTATACTCCTAAGCTTATGATTAACAGTCAAGATCATCCCCATGGATGATTCAAGAGTGGAAAAAGGCTCATGAGGTCGGGCATTGGACCAAGAGAGCAGTAGCCATGGAATTAGTGCATTAAGAAGGTTTAAATGGACTTAAATAGATAGATTTGACGAAAGAGAGACTTGGCTTGACCATGTCAAGGGTTAACTTGGTAAAACTAGTCAAAGAGGTCCAATGGGTGAAGGGTTTGAGCCTAGGGTAACCTTGATTTGATTTGTAATTGAATTAGGCTCAAAAGGGTCTAAATGGGTCAACTTGGGTTGACCTGGTCAACCAGGTTGACCTAAGGCATGGGTCTTGGCCCAATGGGGGTTGGTTCTGACCCACAGAGTCCAGTGGAGGAGAGAATTGAACTTGAGAAGCTCTAAAAGGGATTTAAAATCAACTAGGGGAGATTTGGGTCAAATTAGGTCAACCCAGGTCGACGTGGTTAACTAGGTTGACCCAAAGCCTGGGTCTGGGCTCAACAGACTCAGTTTGACCCACTGAACTAATTGGGAGGAGTCTTGGGGCCTAGCTTGTTCAATTTGACCTAGTCAACCCTTTGACCCAAGGGTTTGGAGAAAATTAGGGTCAACAGTTTCAATTTTAACTCCAAAATTTAATCTTCTCTATCTTAAGGGCAGGTACTTTCTTCTTTAGGATTAGATATTCTAGTGGTGGAGAACACTGTATATGGAACCATTCTAGTTTAAAACTTCAAACTCCGTAAATTAATATTCTTTTCATTAAGGTTATTTGGTTTCTCTTTCCTTTAGATTTAAACCCACTTGTGGTAGAGTACACCCTTCATGGCACGACCCTATTATTTATTCAAAACACAATGTTCTAGTTAGGTTTTTCCTTCCCTTAGAATCAAAATCCAAATTGGATTCTTTGTAGTTAGGAATTCTTTCTTACTATACAATAATTTAATCTTCTTTTCTCTAAGTTTAGGTCCTTTCTTTCCTTAGGATTAGATCTACTAGTGGTGGAGAATGCCCTTCATAACATCATCTTGGCTTTAATTTCAATTTCAAATCTTAAAATCAAGCTCTTATTTCCTTAGGTATAGGTATTCCCTTCCCTCAGGACAAAATCTACTAGTGGTAGAGTACGCCTTTCCATACACTACCCCTAGTATGAATTTAATCTTGATTCCTTAGGGTTAAATTCCTACCCTCTATTAGAATCAGAATTCTTGACATGACCCTTTTCCATTTAGTCAATTCCAGTATATGTAATAAAACTCTGTTCTATTATATATATTGGGGGTCCATTTGTTGTCCTCATTTTTGTATGAGGTCACCAAAAACTTTCCCAGACTCCAGATTGATCCTGACCCCAGGTTGGTCTAGCCTTTAGACTAATCTACACTCTAGGATTCTCCTAGACTTCAGACCCTAAGATCCATCAAGATTATAGATCAATCCTAATTCAATCTAATCCATATCTCAAATCAATTAAAACTTTAAACATGTCTTGATTTTTAATCAATCTAGATTTCAACTCTAGTTTAATCCTTGATCCTACCTCTAATCCAATTTCAATCTTGTCCAATCATTTATGATCATTCAAATGATTATAAATGATTTAAAAAATTCAAATCTAATCATTCAAACTCAAAACCTAGCTCAAGTCCTTAAATGCAGACCAAAATCCAATGTTTAAAGGCCTTATCTTGAAGCCTTTTTTAGTAAAATTTTTAACTTCAAACCTTAGTCAAATGACCTTTGATTTAGAGTTTATGAATTAAATATTTATAGTAAATTTCTCTAAAGGAAATTCTCTAAATTTTAGACCATTTTGAGGTCTCTAGCCTCAGAAATAAATCTATTTTCAAAGGCTGTAAAGCCTTCAAATATTTATGGTCCATGTCACTAAACCTGACACCCAGTTGATCTTGACTATGGAGCCTTCTCCAAACCCTCTGATCATCCCACACCCATGATTATGACTTTATAAATATCAAACTACATTTTTGTGGACCCACTTTGACACCTAGTTGACCTGGGGTCAAAATGATCAAAATGCCCTTTAAGGGTAAATTTGAAGTTTTTTCAAAACTTCAACATGGCTCATTCAAATCAAACCTGGAAACCTCCAAATAAAATGCATCATAAGCACCTTAAGGAATGTAGTGGACTCAAATCTAGGTTATGGTCAAGCTCAGTTTCCAAGTCAACCTATTTCAACTAATTTTCCATTCAAAGGTTTAAATAGTCAGTTCAATCCTCACTTCAATCAAACTTCTATCAACCTTCTTTTTTAACATTTAACCTGCACATTCAGTCAAACATCCATTCTTGAACCAAATTTCAATGTTTAATTATCAACAAAAAATTGCAATTAATATTTTAATCATTCAATACCATATCAAGTTCAAATTACTTTGCCTTTAATAAATTATATATCTTGCTTGCAATCATTCCATAGATCAAACCTTCCATCAATCTCCAGCTTCTAGTCAAAAGTTAATAAATCTATATTTCAGACTATTAATCATTTAAATCGCACAACTTTCAATCAACTCAGTATTGACTCTACACTTCAATCAATGGAATAATCATTTGAAATTCAATCAAACTAAATACATCAATCTTAATCACACCCTCAATCAAATCACAAATGGTTTTTGATTGGTCAAATTGAAGCCATCCTTGCATACACTCAATTCAAACTCTTTAACCCATTAAGATTAGTTCAAAGCATAACTTAAATACTCCCAGAAATGTTTCAAGTCAATCCATAGTTATTTTGACTAAGTCAAGCCACTATGGGTAGTCAAACCTCCATATACCTTTGAACCTTTATCAAGCACCAATATCACAACTTTAACTCTCTATACTTCATTTCATTTAACCTTCAAATGGCTCTCACAATATAACCTAGCCATTTGTACTAAGTTTGACTAATTAAAGAAGTCAAAATGACTAAATCTTCTTGAATAATCAAGTCCACCTTCAAGCATTGAATCTATGACTTAAAATCCCTTCCAAATCACCTAACAACCCTCCAGCATTCATTGAACTCCAACTAATTAGCCTTAACAATAATTATTTGATCAAATTGATTCAACTAGAGACTAAAAACCCCATTGTAATGCTCCCACTCCTCCATGCAATCCCTTTGTTTGAAAATAAGCCCATCTAACCAGCTTGATATACTTTAGGTATGGTAAATATGCAAAATTAGTAGACCATAGCCTCTCTTGATTAGTTTAATGGTCAACAAGAGCTCAAATGAACTTTAAATGGTCAAACCTATCACCCAACCCATCTCTTTTTAATCAAGGCTTGCCTAACTCATCCAAAGGATTCCAAAAGCTTTTTAGTAGCTAACCCGACCCAGTTCAACTCTTGGAAATCCTTGTAGCTCAACCCAATGAATCAATGGTCCCCTCCATACTTGACAACAACCACATGTCATTTTCACCTAAGACACATGCTTCTCTACTCCCTAATGACTAGAGATAGATGTCTTGTATCTTAATTACCTACTTGATCATTCCCAATTATTCCTTTTCCCTCTAATAGTTGGAATAGGGTAGAATGGATGGAACTATTCATTCAAACATATCTCTCATTCCAGTTACTCTCTGAGAGCTTTTACATTTCATTCTATATTCCTAGACCCTCCTCTACGTTCCCCTGGTTATTTTTGATCATTTGGACATTGCAGACGGTTAGAAGAGCAAAGAAGAGCTAGGTCCATCCTAACCGTGAGTGTCATGTAGAAGCTTCCCCAAAACTTGAAGTCTTTTGTAATATTGAGCGAGGACAGTCTACAAGCTAAACCCTATCTTGAACCTGTTAAACCATAAATTAGAAGAAGGTAAAATCTAAACCCTAGGTTATTATCTAGGTTCTCAAATATGCTTTTAAGGATTGCAATAAAGGCATAGAAAATACTTCACCATTCTTTCTTAGAACCTATTCTATATATGTTCAAAGTTTTAAGCTATTTAATTCACTATTCTAAGAGAAATAGATTAAACAATAGGTACAGGATTTGAGGGTAAAAGGAGGAAGGAGATGATGTCGTAACCATTAGATCTATTCATTTTTTATCAACAACTATAATTTAATCAAATCATGGATTTGTTCATACCATTCAAAATTACAAGAGGGCAAAATCATTGTCTGGCTAAATCCTAGCCTTCCATTCAAACGACAGAGGTTAGATCCACCATTCGATCCTACTAGATAAAAATTAATTACGTGCTAGATCTCAACTGTTGGATCCACGCTGTATGAGATCCAATGGTTTAGAATCATGTCGCACTAGTTAAGTGATCCATGTCACTTGAATGATGCCATCCAAGTGGTCCATTCCTCCCCAGTTGGGTGGAAAGTGATAATACACTTAGTGTCGTTGGCTGACTATTTAAGTAAACCCTATATTAATTCAAAAAATGCACAAAATTTCAAAAATTATAGGAATTTCATTTCTTATCCAATTTTGGGGTTCTTGGGCCCCTTTTCTTCATTTATTAATTTACTTTATTTTAAAAATAAACTAAAAATATTTTCATTATTACTTTATTAATTATTTTAAAAATACATAAAAACAAATTATATATATATATATATTATTTTGATCTCAAACTTTATAGAGGTATCATGGGGTTTAGGTTTGATTTCCTATAATTTTTATTAATTTGATGCAATTTTAATTAGTTTATGAATTTACATAAATTTTGATCATATTTTGATTTGGATTTTGAAAATTCATAACAAATTAAATTCAAATCCAATTAAAGCATGATATGGTTCTATAGAATTAGTGGAAGGACACCATTCACTAAAGATTAAATTTAAGATATGATTTTATTTATTTTGGGAACAAATGCTCCCTGTTGGTCTATGGATTTTGCGTATTACTTTCAAAATCAATAGAAGCATGTTCTTAAATTGGATGTAAATCTATTTGAGGATATCCCTTGTATCCTGAAATGATCTTATTTCAAATTTAATATATGTCATTCCCATGTAGATGAATTTGTAAGTCCATGGGTAGTTATGTGACATACGACTTAATTATTCCATCATAATCATTCCATAGAGCATTAGGCATTTGTCATTGCATGGTGTGGCTGATTATATTTATGTCTATGAGTTAGTGACTATGATTTTTCGAAACCACATAATCTAGTGACACTAAGGACAATAATTAAGGACCTTATCTTAACAAATATAGATAAAACATAAGACTCAAACATATTTCCTGTAGGGAAGAAATTCAAAACTCTTAAACATAGAGACACTACCTACCTTAGGATAGGAGTCCAATGTTTTTAAAATTCATTAAGCTGCTTAATTAAATAAACATAAGTAAACACTTAATTAAGATGTAAAAATTCCAAATATTCTAATAAATCAAATTTAAACCTAAAAATTACAAATTCAACCTCAAATTGACCAGAATTCAAACTTTAACTTAGGAAAATCTAAAGCTCTTTGATTTAATATCAAATTTTACCTTAATTTAATTTTAATTAAAAACTAATATTTAATTAATTAATAATAATTAAAAATTCCATTAAATTCCTAAACAGTTGATAATCTCTCAATAGGTCACTCCAAAACTTTAGAGGTGATTTCAAGGAGTTTGGCAATCATTTGAATTAAAATCATTAAAAGCCCCTTAATAAAATTAATTAAATAATTCATATAAATACTCAAACTTCTAAAAATAATAACTAATTCTAAAAATTCCAAATTGAGCAAACTAAAAGGCATCAGATTTCATTTGAGGTCTAATATTTATTAAAATATCAAACCATCAGAAATTATCCAAAATAAAAAAGTCAATAATTCGGTCAATGTTTAGTCAAAATTTAAGTCAATGCTGCAAACATTTCATAACGAATTGTGCAAAAATATAAATCCTATAAACTTAGAGTCTAATTACTCATCTTAAGTCCTATTATTAATAAAAAAAATATCAATTTTGTAGAAGTTAACTTTAATCTAAAAGTTATATTATAAGTCCTTTAATTAATGCTTAAAATAATAGAGAAGATTTTAAAAATTTAATAATCAATCAAAATTCTAGAAATCATTTATTTGATTAACAAAATCATTCAACCAATCCTTTATTACACAACAACCTCTTGAAAGATGAAGTTTTTAGGATGGACTACCATGGGCTTACAGGGCTATCTGTCCTAAGGAGGCCTGGTCCTTGATCCTATGAAATAATGCCATTAATGAATTCAATGGAGTGTAAAATCTAAATATCAATTGATTATTAATTATTCAACCATGCTTAAAATTCTTAATCCAATTACATGAACTAGGTTTTTAGGTTGGACAACCTAAAGCTACTAGGCTACGTGTCATAAGGAGGTATGGTTCCTCGAGCTTATAGAACAATACTACTAACTAGTTAATGGAAATTTCAATTAATTTAAACCTTAAAATCAATAACCAATCAATCTTAACTAAAAATTAATCAACCATTAAAACTTAATCAAATCAAATCATTTAATTATATTTGTTACCACTAAGTAACATAGGCCTACGAGGCTTTAACATAGCCCCAAGGAAGGTAAAATAAACTTCACAACCTTGATGAGAAATAAAGGTTGTAGCCATTTAAAATTCAAAAATGCACTTTAAAATTAATTTGAAATCATTAATATTTAAACTTTAATTAAAATATCCATTAAACTTTTCAACCATCCAGAAAACTAAGCAACTATAACCAATTGCCCTATATAGGATATATCCAACCCACTCAGCCTACCTCACACACTTTATATGGTTTTCTAGGTTAACTAAATATAGTCTTAGACTAGGCGAGTGTTTACTTTTTTATTGTGTTAGGGTCTTTGTTAGTTTTACTGTATGCTGGTCGCTATATTAGATTAATTGATTATTTATTTAATTTTTACACTATGTGATGTGATTGATTGTGAGATAGATTATCCCAACGATAGAGATGATTTAAATTGTAATACAATCTTATGCAGGTGGCCAACTCATACAAAGTAATTAAAAATAAAAGGAGGAAAAAATCATAAATATTAAATTGCTAAATATGCTCACTGCACTAAGTACCCCTTTTAAATGAAAAAGAGCATGACTAAGTGTGATTGATTTGAGCATTTTAAATTTCATTATATTAATTATTTGATATCATTTAAATGTTGGTTATTTAGGATAACCCTACAAGTGATCCATAGTCTTTTAATTTTTGAATATTTAATGTATTTAATTCAAGTTAAGTGTTGTGATTTAAAAGTGATAATTTGAGATTGGATAGCATCCAATTTAGAATCTAAAGAGAAAAGGACATCCCTTTGAGGAAAGTCCCTCTCCATTTTATTTTCCAAATTAGGATAAGTTCAAAATATCCAAAGAGAAAAGATAACACCCTTTTTGAGGGGGAATTTCTTTTCATTTATACATTAGGATTAGACAATCTAAGTAGCCAGCAAAAGGCCGAAGAAGTGAATAATGTAAAGAAACATTCTCAAAATCACTTTAGTCATAGGATTATAAATTCGGGCTTATTTCTAGTGGTACCGACCATTTTATTTTCTGTAATTCTAGTTGTAATATTAAGTGGCACATACCACATAAACTTTCAATTTGAATATTAATTTAATTCATTTGATTATTGATTGATGTTCCTATTTTGTGATTATGATTGCATGATTTTAATACTTTTTTGCAATTTTACATGTCAATTTAGTTTAGCCATTAACCCAATAGGAGGCTCGTGAGGGTATAATTAAATATTATTCTACTTAAAAAAATTAAATTTTATTGCTAGCATAAAAAATCTTACACTTTAAGAAGTAAGTCTAGGACCGCCGGTAGTACCTCATGCATTTCTATTAAAATTTTCTCTACCTCGTTAGACACCTCTCCACGTGCGAGTTCTAGTAGGCCACCTAACCTATTAGGGTGCATTGCTATTAAGGGGATGTTATACAATTTTTAGGATAAAATCTATTTTATAAGCCTAATTTTAAAAATGCTTCATTTTGATTTCAAACATTTATAAAGTCAACTAGCATCCATTGTATTAGATACAAATTTAAAAAAAAAAAAAGTTTAAAATTTTAATCAAATTTTACTTTAAGCATCATACTACTTAATATAAGTCAGGGGGCCAATTAGGATCTCCTCAAGATGTCAACCATAATTCCTCAAACTTAACTTAATTCAATGCCCAATCACTCTTTCATAAATGTCTGGACTCTTAGCTTTAAAGCACATAAGTGGTTAGTTGGCTCCCCAATCTAGGCCAGGGTAAGTCCAATTCCTAAATTGCATTAGCTAGGTTATTAATACTAATTTTCAGTACCCAATTTAGACTCGGGTTTTGAGGCATGCTTAGGGTATACGACCATAACCTTTGGGAATATAGTTTCAATCTTCTAATAAAATTGAAAATTTGAAACTTAAATATATTTAAATTTCAATTTAGGCCAAATACTTGTGATAGGATGGGATGCTTTTGAAATATTTCAAAATCCCAAAGCACATCCTACCTTCTCTCCTTTGACTTCTAGAAATAAATGCTCATCCTTGTTTGATTCCCTATTAAATTTTTAATCCTCTCATCCTTTGATATCAAACCATGAAATTCTAAAAATAAAAATTTTGCCACTATTTATTTGAGAGTATTCATAGGAATTTTTAGTTTCTTATTATGTCATTAACTTTGAGGGCTTTCGCATGTACGAGATTTATAAAAAATAAACCTAATAATCACTATCCTCATTTTTAAATAATCGATAGTAAATGATATCTTCTTTCTTTTGGAAGATATATCATTCTATTATTATGATTTTTATTATGAAATTAATGATCTCTTATCTGAATTAATATAGTCAAACCCTCGATTGAATATCATTTTTATTTTTCTATATCATATGTTGTTTCTTCTGAGTTGGGCTATGATAATCAGGATAAATTCAAAGTTTTGTAATTTGAACCCATTATGGAATGATATGGTCACCTCTCGAGGTGATATACCATTCATAATTACATGCTTGATTTCAAAATTAAAAATTCCAGTAATTAAATTCTCCCAAAGAAAATTAATTTATTTTAAAACTCAATAATAACTTTTTTTAATCAAATAAGGATGTTGAACCTTTGAGGTTATATGGAGAAACTATAATTATAAAAAGGCCATAAACCTCACTTCTCATCCTTACATGATAAACAAAGATCTAGGGATGCATAAGCTGTGATCCACCTCAAAAAATGGAGTCTCATTAAAAAAATTATGTTGTCAAAGTCCAAAACACTTTATTTACAATGTTATGTTTTATCTTGTGAGTTATCATTAAGTAAAAAAAAAAAACTAAAAAATAATAAATTTTATTCAGTAAAATTTCTCATACATTTATATTAGGAAGTAATAATTTAATTTCAATTTAGTATAAAACTTCATCGTAGGATCGGCATAAGAATTCAATTGATGGTTGTGAAAACACTTGAATTACTTAATGACACACCAAGATGGTGGTGAATACATGTTTTAGAAATTGTTTTAAAAAATCTTTATTGAATTTAAAACCAATTTCTCAAACTTAAAATCAATATAATTTTTTAACGTTGAAGAAATTAAAAAAATATATTTTTTTTTTTATTTTTAATTTTGTTAGGAGTAATTGACACTTATTTTTATTAATTTTATTTTCCTACTTTTTTTCTTTTGTAACTAAGTAACAAATAAATTCATTGAACCATAATAACCATCAATATAAACCAAATTACATAAAGTAAGAATACAATAAGTAATAAAACTATTGTAAAGTGTAGAAAATAAAAGAAAAAATAGAATATAAATTTTTAGTGGCTTTGTTAACTTGAACTACATCTACTCCTTGGAACCTTCTTCTTTGAGTATTGCAGTAAAAATTATAGTGACTCTCCTTTATCCTTATTATCAAGTTAGAGAAGCCATCTCAAAATCACTTTCACCCTTAGTGAGGCTGAGAATCAAAATCACTTTCACCCTTGGTGCAGTTGAGAATCAAAATCCTTTTCACTTTTAGTAGTGTGGTGGAGTAGTCGAATCCCTTTAACCTTCATAGATTATTGGAGTAGTGAAACCCCTTCCACCTTCCCTAGTGTAGTGGAGTAGACATTGTTCCATTTAAATTAAGAGCTTTTTAATAGAGTTTCCCTAATAAAAAGACTTTGATAAATGGAAGAACAAGATGGATATTGGCAGGAGCAATCGTATGAAAAATACCATCTCACAATCTTTTATACCCACTACGCTCTACTCTCTCTCTCTCTCTCTCTCTCTCTCTCTCTCTCTCTCTCTCTCTCTCTCTCTCTCTCTCTCTCTCTCTCTCTCTCTCTCTCTCTCTCTCTCTCTCTCTCTCTCTCTCTCTCTCTCTCTCTCTTTCTCTCTCCCTCTTTCTCTCTCTCTCTCACACACACAAGTTCAGTTATCTCCCCTTTACTCCAATATCTCTTTTTTAAACCCTTGCTTATATAAGACTCCAATCTCGAGTCATCCAATGACAACTAACCATAAAATTAAATCATCTCCATGAATACCTCCACCTCTTAAATGTCATTCCATCACCCCACTTAATTTTAGGATACTTAGACTATAACTGGACCTCACTAAATATAATTATTAAGAACTCTCCTACACCTTAACATTAATCCTTGGTGTGTTTCATAGTCCTCAATACACGTCATTTAGAATGCTCATCAAAATAATGTCAAACATAAAGCTTATGACCAAATTAATATAACTTCTATGCTATCCTCGGTCACCTACTATTACATGACTAGCACATAATTAAATGCTTCTGACATGATATTTAGGTACATAGAACATCTTACATCTATTAGGAATACATGAGCTCGACAGAAGCAAAAGTTAGCCCTAGGACACCTCATTGGCTATTTCCTAGAAAACAAATACAACCTGACCATTCCTATATAACTTCACCAACTTCCTAATTTTTTCATTGATGATCATTACTTCTGTTGGAACTCGTTCAATATGAATTAGGATGTTAAGCCTAACTAAATGTCCCAAGGCTAACCAAGAGGGGGGGTGAATTGGTAATTTAAAAATTATACTTCTACTCTTGGATTTTTAGAAAACATTTTTAATTATTAATGCAAGTTAAATTTAAAGTTTAAAAAATAAATTTTTCAACTAGAGTAAACAACTTGCAATGAAATTAAATGCAGATGAAAAATAAGAAAGAACACACCAGATTTATAGTGGTTCGGTCAAATCTTGACCTACGTCCACTCCTCGGAGGCACCCTCCGAGTATTGCACTAATACCACAAAGTGACTCTCCTTTTGCCCCCACAGCAAGGCGGAGAAGCCTGTACAAAATCACTTTCACCTTCCCCGGTGCGGCGGAGTAGCCAGGTTCTTTGACACCAAAGAGATCTTCTTCTCGCCAAAACTTCCCTCAAGATGACCCTTGAATCCGATGGTACTGAAGTGCAAGTTCTCCGGAGCAACCGTGTGAATATCCCCTTCACACTCCCTTGAAATCCACTCCAAGGATCTTCTCCCTCTCAAACTCCACCCTTTCCTCTCTCCCTTTCAAGTTCTCTCTTCTAGTTTTCTCAAAAAGAACAAAGACACAATGACAGTCAAAGATACACTTTGTCGTCCTTTTACACTCTCCAAGTGTCGGCAGAGAACCGGACCAATGTTGTTTAACTTCACTTGAGAGCCTTCGCTTGAGCAACCGTGTGAATATCCCCTCCACACTCCCTTGAAATTCCCTCCAAGGATCTTCTCCCTCTCAATGATCCCTCTCAAGAGAAAACAACTCCAAAGGTACTTGTAATAGTTTTTAGGACTCCTTATATAGAAAGGACATGAAAAATCATCCAAAACACTACTAAAAACATGTTTTTCTGCGCACTTGATCGTCCCGTACGAACCATTTATGCATCTGTACGAACCAATTTCATCCTGGACGAAATAGGTTCATCCCGTACGAAAACATTTCATCCGGTACGAATAGTTATATCAAAAGTTAGTTCCGAAAACTACAGAACATTGCCAGAAACTGCCATAGTCGGTTCCCATCGTCCTGGACGAACTGGACTTCGTCTAGACAAAATTTTTACAGTGAGAAACTTGTCCTGGGATGAAAAATGATTTCGTCTGGATGATCATTCCTTAGAAAAATTTTCCAGTTCAGTTCCTGTTTGTTCCATTGCTCTTACAAGGAGATAACTGATCTAATCGTCCTGTACGAACAATGTTTGTCCCGTACGATCAGTACAAAAACTTTTTCAAGATCTCCTTTAAGTGTGTGTAAATTTATTCACTCAATTACAATCACACCCTCTCAAATTTAATTCAAATAAAAAGTATAAGCTTCAAATTCACAAAGTATCTCATGCTGAATCTGATTTGAAGTCTTCGTAGTCCGGTTTTTCTGAAATATTAGTACACACAAGAGCAAAAATAAATCTTCCAAAAAATGTTAGGAGATAACAACACATAAAACAATAATATTTAGAATCATCAAAACTATACAAGTTGCAAGAATGTAAAACATGCAAATAGCAACTTTCCTAACAATCTCCCCCTTTTTAATGATGGCAAAATAATTATTGTTTGTATAATTTCAAATTCTAAGAATCTCCTAAACTCCCCCTGAATTAATTAACATATGAAAATAAGGAGGCATTAAAATTATTTTTGTTCTCAAAATTTTTAGAAATACAAAACAAAACAAAATAAATACACATACACTAAACAAAATAAACACACAACGATACGAATACACAAAACACAACAAACAATGTCTCCCACTTTTTGACAATATCAAAAAGTGAAGAAGAAAAAGACTAGAAATGTAAGCAGACATATAAAAATCATTTAAAAATATAACCTTTAAAGTGATTGACATAAGCTATGCAAATAAAATTAAAACATTAGCCAAATCATAAAATTCATATAATTTAAGAAGAGATATAACATATAAACTAAAAAGAATTAATCAACACATGAGTATATTTAGACATTTAAGATAGAGAAAATCTTTGTAAAAATGATGATATAAAAATTTTATATTTCATATTTCAATATGTAATATAAATGTACATAAGATCAATTTGAATTAAGAAATTAAAAAATTAAGGAAAGAAATAACTACCACATGTGGCTTTGCGCATCTTTTTTAATTTTGTGGCACATTTTTGTGCATCTTTTCACTTGTTGGACTTATTTTGTGTATATTTTTCACATTGCAAATTTTTGCCCATTTCTTTTGATTTTTGTACATTTGTACAATTTTCAAGAGTAATTGTATTCTTTCCAAAATCAATAATCTAAAACTTCAAATCTTTCTAAGTGCATAAATATTAATTGATATGTGAAATATAAAATAAGAAAACATCACAATTGTAATAATAATATTAAAATTAATGTAGTCTAAATAAGAGACATAAAATAGACAATCTTAATAATATCAAGTTATAAACACAACTTAAATTTAGAAAAATTAGATTTTCTAATGAATTCAATTTTATGTTGCAGTTCAAAGTATAGCACTTGTAAGATAAAAAATTTAAGGGTTTTTCTTATAGGCTAACGAACATTTCAAACACAGAACAAAAACACTTTAACATCCAAAAAAAATCTAAAGCAATAAAAGAATAGAAAAACACTAAACAAAATACAAGTACACAAACTATAAAAATCTTCATATCACATTCCAAATGTCTCACAACAAGAAACATGGAATCTGATATGAAAATATCTCAAAATCATACAAAACACATAAAACAAACAAAAATAAAAACACAACAAATAAAAAATATACACACAAAAACACATAAACAAAGGGTTTAAACATCATTTTGCTCCTGGTCTGATGATTCAGAAGCTAGATCTGCCCAAGAGATTTTTTGCTTTTCATTATTTTCCCATTTTATAATTTGCTTAGCTTTGCCTTTTTCTTTAGCAGGAAGAGTTCTCAAATTAGGGCACTGGCTTTTCAGATGTCCATATTTCCTACATCCAAAGAAAATAATACTTGAAGAAATCTGAACATTCTTACCATTTTTACATTTATTCCACTTTTGTTGATGCTTATGCTTGTTCTTTAGTGGACTTTTCAATTTGCTTGTTAAGTCATCGCTTTCTTCACCAACTAAGCAACTTTTCTCCATGTCTTCCGCTTTTAGCATTATTGTTTCACCTGCATTCAAAAGTCTTTGACCCAAATATTGCTCGTAGGCAATAAGGGAGAGAGAGAGAGAGAGAGAGAGAGAGAGAGAGAGAGAGAGAGAGAGAGAGAGAGAGAGAGAGAGAGAGAATAGAGCTGAGCGTCTGCATTTGCATTAAAATGAAGCAAAAATAGTTACAAGTAAAACATCAACTGTTAATCTATACTCTTTCACTATCCTCCCTTAGCAACCATAAAAGTGCTGAAGGGAACTCCTCATTATTCAAATCAAAGAAAGTAAAATTACCAGCTAAAGGAAGATGGGCACAATAATCAGCTGCACAATTATTGGCCTGAGGAATAAACTGAAATAACACCTTTTTAAACTCCATTAGGAATGAGAGATCTGGTCCCTCCACCCTGCGGTGTATTAGATATTACCAATCAATCAAGTTCTGCATCCAACAAATTGCATTAACGTAATCCCCTTCAATAATGATCCCATCCACGTTCATCTTCCAGTCCAAAAGTAACTCTCGAATAGTACCTGCGGCCAAGAGTTCAGCATGTAAAACATCCCAATGCTCGATGCATCTCTCAGCAGCAAACAATAGTTTACCAAATTGATCTCGGGTAATCATCCCTAGACTAGCCTAATTAGAAGGCATTAGTGCTGCATCAAAATTAAATTTAAGCCAACCTGGAGGGGGGGCTCCAAAGTTTAGAAGGAGGCAGCCCAATAGGCTGGTTGGTACTCCATTACTCCATTATTGGCCACTAGAAAGGTTTGGGTAACAGAGAATGCACAGCAGCAGCTATCACAGATGGGGTTCTACACATCCAGTGATGTTTCATGTCATTACGAGCTCTCCAAAACTGGTAGACAGTGTAGCAATATGTTCTTCCCATACTGGGGTTTATATCAGCATACTTCAAGAGTTCCACCGTTAATTCCCTAAGAGAGTTCACTATGGGCATAGCAAATCCCCATTTCCACAGTATCTCAAAAACCTACTTCAATTTAGAGCACTGGTAAGTATATTGGTCTATGGTCTCATCTTTATTGCAGCCCCATGGGCAGAGAGAACTTTCAGCTAACTTCCTTCTACACAGCTAAATAGAGGTCGGTAGTGCATCACAAAGCAGTCTCCACCAAAAGAAATTTTCACACAGATGCAATTTTAATTTCTTAAGCCAACTGAATTGATACTCTCCCGTACTACCACTAGTCCTGTATGCCATAGCAGCAATAGTAATGTCCAATCTGGAATGAATGAGTTCAGGATTGTCTTCCCCACTTCCACTCAATATATAAATGGTCGTGATACGTTCAGCCATGATTTTCCCAAAGCATTGCTCAACCAATGCCTCATTCCACCGTAAAGAACTATTCAGTAGATGACCAATTTTCATACTTTCCACCTTCCCAATATCAACAAATGTAAGCCACTTAGCAATGTTGCAATCCAGGATCCAAGCATCTTGGAGCACATCAATTTGATTCCCATTTCTTATGTTCCATCTGAGAATCGGTCGCAATGCCTTTGCTCCATCCTATATCACTTTCCAGGTTATAGAGACACTCTTCCTCTGCATACTGCTCCACAAATTCATTCCATACTTTTCCATCAACACTTTATATAATAAAGAGTCCACATTCTGGAGTAAATCCCATACCACACGAGCACGAAGAGCTCCCTTCCACCGAGTAAGACAATGTAACCCAAGACCTCCCAAGTTCGTTAGTTGGCACAGGTCCTTCCACCCAACATAATGCAATCCATGACTCTTAGCATCCTTCTGCCACAAGAACCTCCTACCCAGCCATTCAATAGCATTCAGTACTCCATTAGGAATGGAAGTATGACTCATAGCGTACGTAGGAATAGATAGAAGAGAAGTTTTAATCAACAGAGCTCTACCAACCAGAGATAAGTGTTTCTTCCCCAACAGGTTAACCTTCTCATGTATTGTCTTCAACACTTTAGAAAAATCAGCAACAAGTCTTCTCACCACTAGAGGGAGCCCGAGGTACTCCAAAGAGTCAACCTTTCTATAGCCAATCGTCCTAGCAATCATCCTCTTCCTCCAATTTAGGCACTTTCTATTAAACAGGATCGCAGCCTTCCCACAATTGATTTTTTGGCCCATCCAGTAGCAGTACTCCTCCAGCAACTGTTGACCTCATTTTTGTATGAGGTCACTAAAGCCCTTCCAAACTCCAGATTAATTTTAGATCCTAGGATCTACTCTAGACCTTAGGATTCTTTCCTAGAGCCAGACCTTTGAGCCTACTCTAGAGCCTAGGATTCCCTTAAATCCTAGATCTTAGAATCTCTCTAGATTCTAGGACCAATCCAGACTCAAATCAATCCCTACCCTTGATCAATTCAAACCTCAAATCAATCTGAACTCCATTCAATTCAAATTCAAATTAATTCAAGCCAATCAAATTATCAATAGAATATTCATTCAATTTTTTTTGATTCGCAAATAGCAACAACTTTGGCATCAAACTTGTCAAGTAAAGAAGATAGAATTTTATTGACTATTTCAAAGTTTGAAAATTCTTTACCTAAAGCATGCAATGATGTTACAATTTTAATAAACCTAGTATACTTGTCTAAGATCGTCTCATAAGGTTTCATGCTAAAGAGTTCATAGTCATGCATAAAAAAATTCAACTTAGATTGCTTTGCTTCACTAGTACTTTCATATGTAATGCATAAACTGTCCCAAATTTTCTTACCAGTAGTACATGTAGAGATTCTCATATAATCTTCTGAATTTAAAGCACAGAACAAATAATTCATACATTTAGCATTTAATTCAGCATAAATTTGTTCTACTCTACTCCATTCAGAAAAAGGGGTATTAGTTTTGATTCTATCTATAATACGTAACGGTACAGAATAACCATTTTGAATCATATTCCACATTCAAAAATCTATTGATTGCAAGAAAGTAGACATTTGAATTTTCCAAAAATTAAAAGAAATATTTTCAAATAAAGGTGGTCTAACAATCAAATATCCATCTAATAATTTATTGTTTCTAAAATTAGCCATACTCATTTTTCAAAAAGTTGTATAAATTTATGATTTTGAAACCTTGCTCTGATACCACTTGTTGGAACTCGTTCAATATGAATTAGGATGTTAAGCCTAACTAAATGTCCCAGGGCTAACTAAGAGGGGGGGGGGGGGGGGGGGGGGGGGGGGTGAATTGGTAATTTAAAGATTATACTTCTACTCTTGGATTTTTAGAAAACCTTTTTAATTATTAATGCAAGTTAAATTTAAAGTTTAAAAAATAAACTTTTCAACTAGAGTAAACAACTTGCAATGAAATTAAATGCAGAAGAAAAATAAGAAAAACAAACCAGATTTAAAGTGGTTCGGTCAAATCTTGACCTACGTCCACTCCCCGGAGGCACCCAACGACTATTGCACTAATACCACAAAGTGACTCTCCTTTTGCCCCCACAGCAAGGTGGAGAAGCCTGTACAAAATCACTTTCACCTTCCCTGGTGCGGCGGAGTAGCCGGGTTCTTTGACACCAAAGAGATCTTATTCTCGCCAAAACTTCCCTCAAGACGACCCTTGAATCCGATGGTACTGAAGTGCAAGTTCGTCGGAGCAACCGTGTGAATATCCCTTTCACACTCCCTTGAAATCCACTCCAAGGATCTTCTCCCTCTCAAACTCCACCCTTTCCTCTCTCCCTTTCAGGTTCTCTCTTCTAGTTTTCTCCAAAAGAATGAAGACACAATGGCTATCAAAGATACACTTTGTCATCCTTTTACACTCTCCAAGTGTCGGCAGAGAACCGGACCAAAGTTGTTGAACTTCACTTGAGAGCCTTCGCCGGAGCAACCATGTGAATATCACCTCCACACTCCCTTGAAATTCCCTTCAAGGATCTTCTCCCTCTCAATGATCCCTCTCAAGAGAAAACAACTCCAAAGGTACTTGTAATAGTTTCTAGGACTCCTTATATAGAAAGGACATGAAAAACCATCTAACAAACTGCTAAAAACATGTTTTTCTGGGCACTGGGTCGTCCCATACGAACCATTTGTGCATCTATACGAACCAATTTCATCCTGGACGAAATAGGTTAATCCCGTACGAAAACATTTCATCCAGTACGAATAGTTATATCAAAAGTTGGTTCCGAAAACTACAGAACATTGTCAGAAACTGCCATAGTCGGTTCCCATCGTCTTGGACGAACTGGACTTCGTCTGGTTGAAATTTTTACAGTGAGAAACTCATCCTGGGACGAAAAATGATTTCGTCTGGACGATCATTCCTTAGAAAAATTTTCCAGTTCAGTTCCTGTTCGTTCCATTGCTCTTACAAGGAGATAACTGATCTGATTGTCCTGTACGAAAAATGTTCGTCCCGTACAATCAGTACAAAAAATTTTTCATGATCTCTTTTAAGTGTGTGTAAATTTATTCACTCATTTACAATCACTCCCTCTCAAATTTAATTCAAATAAAAAGTACAAGCTTCAAATTCACAAAGTATCTCATGCTGAATCCGATTTGAAGTCTTCGTAGTCTGGGGTTCGATTTTCCTGAAATATTAGTACACACAATAGCAAAAAGAAATCTTCCAAAAAATGTTAGGAGATAATAACACATAAAACAATAATATTTGGAATCATCAAAACTATACAAGTTGCAAGAATGTAAAACATGCAAATAGCAACTTTCCTAACAACTTCCATGTCATGTATGGTGAGTGTCATAGGGATTTAAAAGCACATTTGATTAAAATGAAGAAGCTGAGGCAAGGAGAGCACTAATAGAACTTGCCCCTCATTATTACCTATCAGATGTCTAGATAGAGCACTTTAGTAAAAGTATCTTCATTGGAAGCATGAGGAGGAACATTAGTTGTTCAGTAATCAATTTGTATGTATGCACCATTAATTCCAACCACCACCACCACCACCACCTGACAAGGGGACATCCTAATAGTTGTGTTGTGTTTTGTGCTTTTTAGTTTTATCCTTTTAATTTTTTTATTTTTATTTTTTATATTTTTCTTTGTAGCATTGCTTTATTTTGATGCCACTCCATTTATCTCCTTTTTGGTGGTATCAAAGGGGGACTAGAAAGTTAATAGATGTACTTTTTTTAGGAGGTTATTGGGTGGATTATTTTTCCCATTATTATAGTTTATTTTTGTTTCCAGTATATTTTTTTTTTATAATTTATTTCATGTTATTAAAATAATTTAAAAAAAACTTTACAAGATTCTCCATATTTTTTAAAGAGATCATATAGTAAGGGGGAGACTTTATGTGGAATTAAAACTAACTTTTAATTTAAACCAATAATAGTTACCATCATAAAAAAATGGGGAAATTATTACAATCCAAAAGCCCAACAAAATGCTTCATGATTATAAATATATCAACTTATGCATGCATATTATTTTTAATTGTTATTTTATGCTCTACTAACATTTCATGCAACAATATACACAAAGAAAGTTTAAATGTTCAAGATAAAGTCCATGCATTGTGAGTGTGTGAGTTAAACTATTTATTGAAGAGTCTATAATTTTACTTTTTCATTATTCAATATATGTAAAAGGTGTATGCTACCTTAGGAACCATGTACATGAACATAGGGAGATTGAAAAATAAATGTTTTAATTTTTTTTTTTGTTAAATCATTATGTATGATCTCAATCATATTGCACAATAAGTTTAAATAAAAATTAATTAAATTATTTATTTTACATAAAAAAAGTAATCTAAATTATAACTAATCGTATAGTATGAATACCATATCATACTCTTTTATCAACTATAACAAAAAAAACCCACTATGAAAACTAACTTACCTAAAATAGGCAAATCTAAATTTTTAAAATTTTACTATTCCTACCATATGAATCCTTCCACAATGTATAATCTTTTAAATCCTTACCTAATAAGGTAAGTAAACTAAGTAATAAAAATTTATCTAAAATAATTACATATCATATTGTACGATCATAGATTGTAATGTGTGACTTGCCCGAGGAGCCTCTTGATAAGGTTTAGATCATACAGTACGATCATACGATCATTCTTTATTACTTAACTGAGGACTCTTTGGATGAAAGTTGGTTCATCCTATTTGATTTGATCATTGATTTAAACAAAACATATTCTATAACTCTTCATTCGGGTGACTACTCATCATTCAGAAGTAGCCCGAGGACTCATCAGTCATTCCAGTGTACTTGTTCCTTTATTTTTTATACTTTACTTTATAGGTGTTACTTTTTGTATATTTAGATTGTATAATTTGGTTTGTGTTGGTGAATATTGTTTAATGAGGTTTGTGGTTGATTGAAAATTTATCTCTTAGTTGAAAAGGGAAAAAAATCTAAAAAATTAAAATAATAAAAATAAGTGTTGATTGCTTTTCTTACAAAATGGAAAATACAAAAGTAAGTTTTTGGTGTTAATCACTTCCATATTGAGATTTTTATTTTTTATTTTATGATTTAAAAATTGGTTTTAAATTTAAAAAATACTTAAATGTTTTTTTAAAACCAATTAACCCCCTTCTTTGTGTGTCATTTCATAGTTCAAGTAGTTTCACAACAATTCTTTAAATTTTCATGAAACTCTTCTAAATAACTTTATTACTTGATTGAAAAATGTAACTATGTATCTAGTTGGCTATCATTAGCTTTATATCATTGAAAGCCTAAACATATTATGTAAAAAAAATCTAAATGACCATGCAAATTTGGGATCTTGTTATTTTTATGTTCAAATACTGCATTGAGAATAGCGTACTATCTCGAGAGATAGAAATTATATTCTATAATGCATTCATACACAAAATAGGATTTTGAAAATCATTCACTTTCATAACAAAATATAAATAGAAGATTAACATATCCCCTTGAAAGATAGAAATGTCATACCAAAATAGTATTTGGAAGATAATAACAAGATTTGAAAATTTTCCTTCTTTGTTATTAAATATAATAATGATCATATCATATCACCTTACAAGATTAAAATGATATTATACAAAAGTATTCAAGTACAAAGATGGGTTTTGAAAAATTATCTACGTTCCCAATGATTTTTCCTTTATCTCATGAAAATTAGTTAGGGTTTATTTTAATATGGAGTTGCAGGTCCCCAATAAAGACAAGACCTTATAGTAAATTATAGTAGTGAAAAGTACTTAGAGTTTAAAGATTGAAATACGGAAAAGAGATCTTAATATTTCAAAGAGAACAGTTTGAACAATTCTTTTTAGAGGCCTAAGGATAAATGATATGGAGCACTAAGATTCTTGAACTGCCCAAAAGCACTAAAGTATATCCTATTTTGGGATTTAATGTATTAAAGTGTAATTTATTTCATCAAAGTTTACATTTTGTTTGAGAGTTTTGATTTATATTCTTGATTACCAGATCAAGAGAATGCCCAGAAGGTGAGGGTGGAGACTAATCTACTAGGTGGGTATAATCCCTTGATCAAGATCCCATGGTATTCCGCAATCTAAGGCTCATCATTTTTCTTAGACTACTTAGTTGAGTTCAACCAAGATGATCCTTATGAAACTCCATATAGTTTGTTTGACCTATTATAATTGTCCCAATGCTAACTAAGAGGGGGTTAAATTGGTAATTTAAAATTCTCTTGATAAAAAGTAGAAAACCATTTTATGATTTTAACACAATGAAAGTTTTTTCAAAATAAATTTTGCAACCACAAAATTAAAAGTGAAAAAATTAAAAATGAGGTAAAAAGAAAAAAAATATAGAAATTTATAGTGGTTTGGTCCAATAAGACCTACATCCACTCCTTGAAGATTTTCTCTTCAGATATTGCACTATACCAAAGTGACTTTCCTTTTTCTCCCACAATAAGAAGGAGAAGCCTTTACAATTAACCTTTCTTCCACCAATCTCTGGTGTAGCAGAGTACTATCATCTTTTTACACTCTACAAGTCTTGGCAAAGAGCTGTCAACCTTTCATACTTTCTAAGTATCAGTAGAGAATTATCATCCTTTCACACCCTCCTAGTGTCGGCAAAGAACTATAATCCTTTTACACTCTCCAAGTGTAAGGAGAGTACCAAATCTTATTCAAAGATCTTCTCTCGAGCGTCTTTCAAGAAGTGAGTAACAGATTTGGTAAACCTACAAAGAGATTTCACACCTTTGGCAATCTTATGAACCCTTCATAAATTCCACTTGCAAGATCTCTCTATCCACACTCTCAAACACTTTACCAAAGCACTCTCACTCTTGCTCTCAAAGAAAATACAAAGAAGGAATTATCTTGGACATTATATATAAAAGACATAAAAAATCATCCAAAAATTTGAAAATTTCAATTTGACTAGACATGATCGTACAGTACGATCGCACATCGTACGTATAATAAGTTTAAAAATTACTTGTATAATCTTATATGACCTGATTTTGTACTCTGGCTATCATGTATACAAACTACCATTGTTCAGTATGATCAGTTCAAAATTGAACCAGATCGTCTGTATGATTCTGTACGAATTGGTTTCGTACTCTTGATAATGTATTATATGAACCCATATCATACAATACGATCAAGTTTGATTAAACCATATTTCGTTCTGTACAAAAATGGAGGAGTCCATTATGTACTCTGAAAGTCATCTATACGAACCTAAGATCATACAGTACGAATAGTTCAAAAAATTTACCTGTTCGTGTTGACAAAATGATACGCACCCATTTCATACTCTAGATGTCATCTATACCATCCTAAGATAGTACAATATAAACATTTCAAAAAAAAAATCAAGTTCATTCGGAAAGAACTGGTATTTAGCCATTTTGTATTCTGGATGTCTCTATAAAAAGACAGCTTCATACATTATGAACAATACTTAGAAAATTTTCCAGACATGATTCGATTAACTGCTTTTAAGAGGAACGCTCATGTCAAATCATCCCATACAATCCAAAATCATATAGTATGATTAGTTTTTAAAAAATACAAATTTTTATGCTCCCCTAGTGTGTGTGTGCATTATTACTCAATTATAATTACACTCACTCAAGCTCAAGAAAAATATTAAAAAATATAGAGTCCAATTATTATAAATCCTATTATAATCTATTTTGAAGTCTTCAACAGTCTGGAGTATGATTTCCCTGAAATATTAGTACACATAAATAACAAAAATAATTTTTCCAATATACATTAGGAGAAATAGTAATCAATACAATAAGAATTTGGAATCATCAAAAATATATATGATATAAAAATATAGTTATGAAAACTAAGTTGCAACACCTTGTTGGAAACCGTGGGTTACCTAATCCAAGGGGAGCTCATAGGCTAATAGTTTTGAGACCTGATCCTATGCTAGCAAATAAGAACTGCACAAGATTACATATAGTGAACATGTATCTATGTTATCTAGCTTAGGATGCTACACCTAGTCATATATTTTCTCATAAGAGAGATGATGGGAAGTTGAAAGATATACAAACTAAATGAATATAATGCCTTGGATTTCTACCCATATCTAAGATCAAACATTGTGGTCATATGTGAAGTGAGTTTTTTTTTTTGAGAAATGCATAAAGCAATTTATTCAAACAACTAAATACAACTTGATTCTTCTTTTAACTAAATACATCAAACTTGATTCCTCCAATTTTTTTTATAGCCACCAACCCCTTTTTAGATTTAGAAAATCTAAATTTATAGAATAAATCTTGAGCAAGAAGTATTTGTTCTGACATAAGATGTCCTTTTACAAAAGAATATTGAACCTCCAAAATAATCTTTGGAAATAAATAACTCATTCTATTTAATAACATTCTTGCCACAATTTTATAAATGGAATTGCAAAGACTAATGGGCCGATAATTGGAAGGTAATAAAGGATTTTTTACCTTCAGAATGAACACCACATTTATCTCTTTCCAAGCAAGGCACAAAGAACCATAGTTAAAAAAAGAATTGATTTCCATCCATATGTCATCTTGAATTATCGGCCAATAAGCTTTAATAAAGGAGTAAGAGATTCCATCATTACCTAGAGATTTCTTACAACCCAATTGTTTGATAACATCTTCCAAGCTTTTTGGAAGAAGAAGGGCAACCTTCCAATATATAATCCCATTCCATCCTTTTTTTTTTTTTTTAAGAAATCCAAAAACACTTCTTTAATATCTTCCTATTTTTCCATAACCAAATCGCAATTATGTTTCACTTGATTGATCCAATTTCCATTTCTTCTATACATTACAAACGCATGGAAGAACTTGGAATTAGAGTCACCACCCTTTATCCATTGCACTTTTGATCAATGTTTCCACCAAGTACCGAGACATCCAAGTGTAGAATTAAGATCACAAACCTTGGACCGCAACAAAAGCAACCTCTATTCAGAAAGGCCGCCTTCATTCGAATCTTCTTCATGTAGCTCCAGAATTCCCCTTTTTATGCTATCTTTCAACACAGTTAATTCCTTGTTCTTAGCTCTATTAGAAAAAAATAGAGCCTTCAAATATCTTCTAAATTTTTTTTCCAAAATTTTTGCAACATTACCTTTAGTAAAATTTTTCCAAGAATTCCACACAACTGATTGTGAAGAAAGATAAGTTGACCAAACATCTTCAAACTTTAGAGTTGTCCATTTTCTAAGCTCAGAAGAAAAGATTCTAAGCATGATAGGACAATGGTCTGAAGATTTTCTAGCCAAATGCATCACAACTGCCACCTTTAAAAAATTTAATGCAACACAATTGAGGATACAACGATCCAATCTTTGAAAGATTTGGGCATTCCCTATTTTATTATTTGACCATTTGTATTTAGGACCAATAAATCCTATCTCATGAAAGTCACAATCTCTCATAAAAGAATGCATGTCTTGAGATCCTTGAGAAAAATTAAATTTCTTGCTACCTCTCTTATCATCTTAGGATAATATATAATTAAAGTCTCCTCCTATAGCCATAGGAAGTCTTGTACTTGAGAAATATTATATTTTACTCCATAAGCTTCTTCTATTACAACAATCTCTACTTCCATCAACCATGGCTATCAACCAAACACCTTTATTAGCAACGTTCAATTCACCCACAACTACTTGGATGGATTCATCAACATCCAAAAAAGAAGCCAAGTCTAACCTTCGACACACCATAATTCCACCAGATAAACCCATTGTAGGAAACAAGAAAAAATCCCACACATCACCCATAAATCTTTTAAATTCAAAAGGATCTATAGATGAAATTTTAATCTCCTTCAAGTAACGGGAGGCTTCATCTTTCCTAGCCCCCCTACAATTCCAAAAGATTTTGGAATTCATTTAGGATTAGAAGTGGGATTTGGCCCATTGCATCTCCTTTTACCAATTCAGTTTTCCTATTTTTGGATGGTATACTAACATTGCCCAAGGACTTCAATTCTTTTTGCAATTTAAATTTAACCACAGTTAGATTGGCAGCATTCTCCTCAATAGGCGGACCTTCATATTCCTTTACCTCATCTATCAGTTCTCCCTCTTCTCTATCATCCACCATGGGTTCATCCATAGTTTTTATATTTCCACCATCATATTCTGAGCCAAGTATATTAAACATATTCTCCTCCTCATGTAAAACATGATTTGGAGACATCTCATCGAAAATAATAGTATGGTTTGAACTTTGTATTGGCTTATCTACAGAATTAGGAATATCCACGGCTTCAGGATTCCAAATTAACTCCACATCTTCACTGGAATGATCAACAACAACATTTTTTTTGTCATTGATCACCCCTAGAACTTCAAAAATTTCCACTGAGATATTCTTCACTTCCAACTTATTCACATTCTTATTATTAAGTTGAGATAACTTTTCACTCGCAGGAGCCTTGACCTTATTAAATCTTCTATGGATACCAGCACCTCTAGCTTTCCTTCCACAGTTTACATGAATCCAAGGACCGTATTCATGTTTTTTATCTTCAACCACTGTTTGAGATTTCTCAGCACCAGAATTCACAAAGCTATGATCATGCACATCCTCTTTAGTAGCTAAATTTATCTTCAAATTTCAATCAGCAAACATATGACCAATTCTCCCACATTTGAAACAAAAATTTGAAACCTTCTTATATTTAAATTTTTGAAAAAATCGGCCATTATTTTCTTCAACCTATACGCCCAAAGGAAGTTTTTTACTTAGGTCTACACAAACACAAATCATTGCAAATTCTCTCATGGTCCATTGGAACATATTCCCATCAATCAAAAGTGGTATTCCAACAACATATGAAATTGTTGTAACATTGAATTCATCCCAACAAAAAAGAGGTAAATGAGGCAATCTTATCCAAATAGGAGAAGTCAACCCCTTAAGTGATGCAGTAGAAAATTCAGGAGTCCCTTTGTTAGTGCCCACAATATGATCACTTACAACTCATGGACCACCTGATAAAATATTTTCAATGGATTCAGAAGAAAATACAAACAAACATAAGATCCACCCAAAACCCAAAATGGCTAGATGGAATTTACCAAATTGAGTCCACTGTCTACGTAGCTCCCGAGCAATGACTAGAAGAAATATATCCTTTCCAAACACCTTCACCATAACTGAAAGCTTTAATTTCTCAGAATTTTGTTGAACCGTAGATTCAAATAATTTTAGAGATCCATCTTCAGTCATCAGAGACTCATCCTTGAAAAAATTAATTTTGATATTAGACCGCCTATTACATGGATTTAGTTGTATAATTTCATCATTACTGATTTCAACTTGCTTCACCATATCATCAGGAATTATCTTTTGAGCATTCTTTCAAACAATAGAAGGGTCTAAAGAGCGATTTGAAATTGGAATTCTATCTGACAGGTTCGGCATACCAAACCTGTTCACAATCAACTTCATGTTCAACGAAGAAGAGGCTTCCAAATTGTTGATTTTATTTCCAACAGAAAAATTGTTAGACACACGTGGAGTCTTAACCATCAAATCTTCTTCCAATTGTTTACCTTTACCCAATGTTGGCAAAGGTGTCTTCAAAGGAACCAGGGAGGGTTCTTTAATCTTCAATGTGCCATACACAGTAGAATTTTTCCAATCAGATTGACAATCTGGTAATTGAGAGTATGATGGAGAATGAATTGGAAGATTCTAACAATTAGAGACAGAAGCCGAAGGATTATCCACCATTGCCGGCAAGTCTGACAACGGAGGAGGGATAATAGAATTTAAAAAATGGTGGAGGTCCACAGGAGGCTGAGTTTATAATAAAATAAATATAAATTAAATGTAAGGTATTTCTAAAAGGTCCTACCATTGGCAGAATGCATAACAAATGGCTCATTAGACCTAAGGTTCTGATCTAAGTTTAAGAATGCTCACCTCATTAGAGCAAGTCAATTATGGTTCCATACATAACACCCTGATTAGGATGAGATGCGGGCTACTGAAACATCTGCTAGTTGTCCAAATCCCTTATAAAAATCTTCATTACATCTCCTTGTATAGATGCTTACTTGTGTTCCTCGCAAGACATAGCTAAGAAAGAGAAGAGGCAATTGTTAGAGCATGTGTATGAAAATTTTCATAACATGTATGAAAATTTTCCATCAAACTTATATATCTCATTTAATGTCAAATTTGCACACGCAAAATATCTATGTACTTCAGGAACAACTATGTATTTTAGTTTCGAATTTACGAAAATTGCATCAATATCTCATGGATGTATGCAAAGAAAGAATTATGGAATTCTATGATTGATTTTCCCAAATGCTTCACTTTAAGTTTAATTTGCAATGACAAAACATAAACCATATGAAATTCATTAATGCTAACAAAATAAACTTACCCACAATTTTGTAGATCTTATTCAAATCTACAAATAAGAGACCATATCTATCAAGATCGAAATCTCCCATAATCAAGAACTATGGAAAAGAAGAAAAAAATAGCCATGTTTTCTTAAAACAATTAATTCCATAAAATATGAACTCTCTATAAGCTTCAAAGTCACAAATTTTCAGCGTGAACACTAAATGAAACTAGAATTAGTGTTATATACGTATTGATGGCATAAATGGGAAAATAAATGGTGAAAAACTTATTCGTTATAAATCCACGCCAATCACTAGATGCTACCAAGGGAAACATGACCTTAACTGCTTCATTAATATCAATAAAGAAGAATGCTGCTGATATTGAAAATTGCAAAAATATTATCCTTCGTAGATATAAGAGATGAAAAACTAGATCGAAACCTCCTAAATTGAAGAAAGGCTATATATATATATATATATATATATATATATATATATATATATATATATATATATATATATATATATATATATATATATATATATATATATATATATATATCTACGGAGAAGAATAAACCCTTAACCTCATTTCATAGAATGAATTTCAGTAAATAGGGATCAATATACATGAAATTTTTTTAAAATTAACTTTAGCACAAACAATTTGTACCTCTTTAAACTTCTTTGGAGAAAATAATGACATATGTCAACCTGAATTTTTCAAAGAAAGAAGTGATAAAATTAGCTTTGCCTTGATATTTCAAGAAACGGGTCTTGAGACAATTCTTTAGGAGAGAGACCAATTCAAATAAAACCACTTTAAGAAATATATGAATATTTTAGAAAATTCTTAAGAAAGTTCATTCCCTAAAAAATCCTTTAAAAAATAAATCCATTGGGGAGGAAATTTTCTTTTGAGAAAATCAGATATAAACTAAAATTCCTATTTCATATTAACATGAACTAAAAAATTTAATTCAAGAAGATTGAGATATACCTCTTTCATTTCCAAGAAAGAAAATAGATTTCTCTTATTCTTGATTTTAAAAGAAAACACTATTTCCTGTCTAAAAAGCAACATCCCCATTATCTCTCTCATCAACTAGAAAATTAATAGATATAAAGAAACAAAAGATGATCGAGAGATAATATGTAAAAGATTGAAAAGAAAAAGAAAGAAGAAGAAGAAAATATAATGTAGAAAGTGGAAGATGGAGAAGATGAAAAATATGATGGAGAGGAAGATGTAGAGGATTAGAATGTAAAAGAAGGTTGCCAAATTCAAAAGTACAAGCAATTCACTCAAACAAGACATCTCTCTCTCTCTCTCTCTCTCTCTCTCTCTCTCTCTCTCTCTCTCTCTCTCTCATTTCTTTCATTTTCCCTCTCTCCGCTCTCTAAACACGAGCAAGCCAAAAGATTGAATGAAGATCCCTTCATTTCTAGGGCTGCAAATGAACCGAGCTGAGCTGTTCATGTATGAGTTTATTTATTATCATCTTGTTTAAGATTGGTTCATGTTTTACTTGATCTTTAAAATTTGTGTTCATATTTGGTTTATTTAAATTAATGAGTGTTCATGTTTGGTTCATGTTCGATTCTTGTTTAGTTATTTTAGAACTTATCAAGATTTAAACAAATAAGGCTTAATGATCTATAAATAAGCTCTATTTCTAGATGTTCCTTAACTTAACAAACGAGCTTTATCAAGCTTCAAAACAAATAATTTCATTAAGCATGTTCGTGAACATATTTAGCAAACTTTTTTAGTTAGCATATATTATAAGATTTAATTGCTTAAATTTTAATATTTAACAATAATTATACAATTATGTTATAATAAATATAAATTATGTATATTTAACCATATTTTAGTCAAATTTTAATTAAGTTTTTTCGAGCTTATTCTAGAGTTCTTAATCAAACACAAATCGAGCTTCTTATATATCTTAATGTCGAGCTTGTTCACGAGCTGTAAATAATGTTTTTCATCAACATAAATGAGCCAAACACATTAATATACAAGATTGTTTATTTAAGGATCGAGTATTTAGTATATTATTCAAGTTTTTTTTATAGTTAATTAAATAATCGCAATAAACTTTAATCAAACCGAGCAATGATGAGCTCGTCGAACATTTGGTTGGCTTGTAGCCCTACTCATTTGTAGAAAAACTATCTCTACTTATGCTCTAGAATTAACTATTACAAGTCAAAATGACTATCCTACCCTCACTTAGTTTTGAAGGCTTACATTAAATCTTGTTTTAGAGTGGGATCTAAAGGCTGAGATTTGAAGCTAAATTTTAGAGGAATTGAAGAATTAATTTTGGAAGATTGCTAAATTAGACATTTAAAAAATTATTAGATTTTGAGTTTTAGAAAAAAATTAATATTAAATATATTTGAGCTAACTGATGCTGATTTAATTTTCGATTGGATATCAAATCATGTCGATCAAAGCCAGTGTGCTTGAAACTTTACCTGATTCACATCAATTCCTTTTAACTACACTAATTTTAAATTTATTTATTTAATAATCAAACTACCTTTTTAAAATTATGTGCTCGAGTTGAGTTGAATTGACTCGATGAAGCTCAAATGGATCAATTAATTATTAGTGAAATTATCTTGGGCTTATTTTGACTTGGTTTGTTGATCTATATAATGTTGTGATAAAATCGGATGAAAATTTTGTCAAATTGGGCTCGACATCATCAAATTTACTTTGTGCACTCAAGCTAGCTTCGATTAATTTGAACATGATTCAATTTTAAACTAAAACTATGATCAATGAGATTATTCATTTTACAAAATTTGAGGTCAACATATTGACCCTTAATATGTGTAGTAAAATGAAGTTATACTGCTCATATTGATGTTGACCAAATTAGATGAATTTAGGAGTAATCATATTGGATTTTGATTTAAATTTTAAGGTGTTGATTAAGATTTGAATTTTGAACAGAGTTTGAAGGTTTTGTATTTCATTTGTTGAAAGATTGAAAGTGAACGAATTTTGGTAGTGTATATGAATGCGAATAAAGTTGTTTTGATAGAGAGAATGATGTTTTCCCTCCTTTTAATGACTACACTAGCTTACTTTTATTTTGCAGGGGATTTACTAGCTTCCGTGCCTATCATTTTCTAGGAGAAAAAAACTTTTTGACAAAAAGAATTTTGGAGAAGAAGATACTTGAATATGTTTGAGTTTTCATTAAAAAAAAAAAAATTTCTTTCTCTTTTCAATTGACTACAATAGCTTACTATTATTTCGTAATAGATTTATGTGCTCTGTGTGTGTGTCATTTTAAAGAGAAAAAGAAACTTCATCGGCAAAGTGAATTTTGAAGAAGAATATACTTGAATGTGTCTTTTGAAATGACTACAAAAGGATCGCTATTGTTCTGCTAGGGATTTAAGTGCTAACTTGTGTGTCATCTTTTAAGTGAAAGAGAAGGAATTTGTTAATGTTGATTTTTTTAAAAAAAAATTCCACTAGAAGATGGGCATAAATGGCTTTATCCTATACCAGTGATAGAATACCTATGGAAAGGAAGCATGGGGACTTACAACTAACATTAATAGATTGAATTGTTTTAATATGATTTGGAGGAGAGGAAGCATGGGGACTCACACCTATCCTCAAGTCAAAGGGATGACGATAGGAGACTTATACCTAATAAATACATTTCTTTTGAGTTTGATTTACCACTAGATCTAAAAGAAGGAAGCGTAGAGACTCATACCTAACCTTTGGATGCTTAGAAGGTGACCAAACTAGGTAGTGACCTAATAGGCTTAATCCTACACTAGCCCATCCTAGGAGATAAGAAGCTCAGGGACTCACACCAATCCCCAATAGATCAGAGGGAATTGGATTCACCTTTAGGTTGAAAGATAGGAAGCATAAGGTCTCACATAAAATCTTCAGATACTAAAGATAACTAAGCATTGAAGGGGCCTAGTAGGCTTAAATACAATAATAGCTTGCCAATCCTAGGAAATAGGAAGCTAATTAACTAACACCAAATCCTCACAGAACAAATTATTTTAGGTTTTCAATGACTAACCAAGACTAAAAACACATGTACTCACATCTACATAAGGGAACTAGTCAAGGAGATTGTAAACCTAAACCTCTGGGATTTGGTAAACTCTATTTAACATGATATGATTTTGATGCTATGATGGTGCCATGAGGGGCTTGTTTCACTACAAGCTTGTCTAATCCTAGGGAAAGGAAGTAAAATGAAACACACATATCCTTGAATGACTCGAAGGCAACTAAACTATGATGGGGCCTAATAGGACAAAATCCACCATTAGAAGGTTAGATGATTTCTACTACTTGGGGATCCTGTTGTGGTAGTTCCCAAGTTTTTTCTCCTATTCATTTCTGTTTTGGTATTTAATTTTTTGCTCTCTGCTGGCTTCCCGTGTTGTGTGGATGGTGGTTGTTGGGCCCTTTCTATTCTGCTTTAATTACATTGGCTTGGATTTCTATGAGTTTTGTGATGCTCCTTGGTGCGTTTGTCATTAGTGGATGTAATACTTGGGTGACTTGGATTGGTTTTTCCTTAGGTACCCTCGACAGATGGTGATAATTATTACTGTGAGCTTGGGTGTTTATGCTAATTCCAGCTTTCACCTTGTGTCTTGTGGTATCTGGAGCCTTCTCATGTTTGGTTGGTTGGATATTCGTTGGGTGGGCTCTTGTGTATGGCCTTCTCATCTCTTGGGTTGCTGTTATTAGTGCTCCTTATTTTTACTGGCTGGGTTGTTGCATGGGTATGGGGTTTACTCTTGGTTGTCAGTTGGTTTGGTGTTTTTTTGGCAGTTGTATCTTTACTTCTCTTTACTTTTTGGATTATTGGATTGGTTTATTTGGGTTATCTTGTGGTCTTTGGCTATCATTTTATCTGGTTGGGTCACCCTTCTTGTCTTATGTGTTGGGAGCATTGGTTCCATTTCTTGGTTGTACCCTTGTCGGATGATTATGGAGAATTGGTTTGGTAGTTTGATGCTCCTTGACTGTGGTGGCTATTTACTGTTCTGTTTGTTAGGTTTTATGCACTTGCTCTTTCTTACTGAGGTTATTATGGAGAGGTATCATGTGGTTAGTTTGGTTCCTAATGTTTTATTTTGCTATTATACTAATGTTTATGTGATTAACTGTTTGGACTAACTTTACAAATTTCTTTGGCTATATTACTATTATGTCTATTTTGCCGATCAACTTTTTTTTTGCAGGATCTATTTTGTGCAGATGATCGTAAGGATGGCACTGGGATTGGTCACTTGGAGCCTTTTGCTATTTTTTGTTTTGGTTCTTCTTTTTGGGTGCTCTCCCTTAAGCACGGTAGAAAGTACTTCGGTGATTTTGTATTACTATGTAGTTGTGAACTCAAGCTCTTAGGTTTTTTTATCTTTATTTTTGTAACTCTTTTGTGCAGTAGAGAGCTTGAGGTCCCCATAAGGATTGTGTTCCCTTTTTTCTTAATCAACGGGTAGGCCCCTTTGTGGGTTTCCCCTTAAAAAAAAAAAAAGCTCAGAGGGTGACCCGTAGTCTTAATGGATAAAATTTATTTCAGGTTTTTACTAGGGGAACTAGCAAAGGATATAGCCTATCTCTTCGGATTTGAATAGGGCATTGAATTTTGAACTTTTAATTTTGGTTGAGTTTGATTTAGTTCGAGATTGATTTTGAGAGATTTTGATTCCAAAGAATTTGATTTTAGATAGAGATTTGATTTTGAAGGATTCCTAATATTGAATTTTTGAATTTGGAGAATATTGAATTATTTTTTAGTTCGAAGATTTTCCTTTGATTTTGAATTGAATACTCATCATGCATAACACTTCTTGAGGAACTTCCCCATTGAAAGGAAGCATTGGGTTGTTTCCTCAATTTGTTCATAGGAAACTCATTCGTTGAATATCTCTACTAAAAGTAGTCCCCCTTAAGTTGGTTCAAACTTCCCACAAATTTAGCAATGGGATAAAATATGTCTCTAAAGTATCAAGACCAAGTTTCCTTCTAGGAAGTTCTAGGGTGAACAAATTTATCATGAGCCTAAACCATCAGTGATTTCTCTAATTCCATAATTTGTCGAGCTTGGAAATGTCATTCATCAAGGCCCTTGAGCTCCTTCACCCAGAGTCAGAAACTTTGGCTAAGTTAAGATTTGATTTTGAAAGTTAACTCTTAGTGATGGAAGATACACTTCTAAAGGGAGAACAACCTCATACCCAATCCAATTGCAATTACATTGGGTCATTTATTAGATATGATTATTTTTAGTAATATGCTGAATTTCAATTTTAGAATGATGAATTTTAATTTTATCGTGCTTCATTTATGAAGCCTTACAAAATTTTGACATGATGCCATCAGCATACTTCAGAGATTTATTTCAAGATCATAATGAGACAACCACTTAAAATGACTCTAAAATCTCAAAGAAAATGGACATAATCTTTAAATTTAAAAGGCAATTTGATGAAGTTGTTTAATTTCTCCTCACCCATTAAAGAGTTAATGAAGCGGGACAAGGGTTACTTTCTACTCTAAGGTTAATTTCTTTTAAATCAAGATTTGCTTATTTAATTTATTCTTTAAATTGTGGGGGTGCATTCCTAACTAGAAGCTAATTTGAGTCACTTGAAGATTCTAAAGAGAAAACATTAGAAGGATTAACGGATTTCTAAAAGACATTATCATGTTCAAGTTGATTAGTCATCATGACTTAATATTCATTATCATAAAATGCACCAATAATATCAAAGCTAATACCTGCTTTTGAATTTTTTTAGTATGTCTAAAAGGCTTTCGTTGTATTTAACTTATCCATTGGTCCATTATCATGAGATGGAAACTTGAGAAATTTATAATCATGATTCTAAGGATAAATTAGAAGAGCATTCAATTGCCGACCTGATAACCTTGTGTTGAAACAGCGGGGTTAGAACTAGGCATTATATATAGTTAATTGAGAATTATCATTTTTTAAAATATTTTTCCTCCTGATCGTTGTCTTGTTCTACTGTGATAATAAAATTTAAAGGAGGATTTATTTTGCTATATTCAACAGAGATTTTTGCACCTCGCATATTTGAATCAATATCTGAACTTGATTGTAATTCAATATGTATAGGTATTATTTTTCTTTCAAATGAAGCACGATCTCTACCTTGTGCTCTTTGGGTCATCCTCACACCTCTTTATGGATAAATGATTGGAGGCCTCAGGATTACAGTTTTGATGTCGTCCTTGCTATCCACAATTTTTTTTTTTTTACTTGTGCTTTATTTTCATATTCTTTTTCTTTCACTTTATTTAGTTTTTTTTTTTTTTTTTATTCCTCTTACTTAGTTGTATTGTCACTTTTGGATTAGATAACATATCTTTTAGATACTAAGTATGCAGCATCTTCAAAAATTCCTAACTCGTGAATTTAGAAAGTTTTTAAATCACCCTGAATCACATGCTTAGTGCCATCGCACTGGTAGTTGATGCACTTCGTGAAGGGAAGATGAGATTATTTTGTACTCATGAATTAAGAGTCTACCCAAGAGTGCATTAAAGGATGTTTCTAAAATAATAATATGAGAATTTTCTTTTATATATATATATATATATATATATATATATATATATATATATATATATATATAACTCTTCATTTTGTCATTGTAATGCTAAACTAAACAAATTCTCAACATTTTTACTAGACACAAGCAGCAAAATCTTTTTGGCTAAGTCTACACGCAATTATTTTAAGATTGGTAAAAGTCTGTATGTTCATAATGTTGACAGAAGCACCTAGATAAACAAGGACGTTAAACAGTTTGAAATTTCCCATATTTATTGAAACAAAAGTGGGCAATTGTGATCTGTAATTATTGAAGTACAAAGCTTAATCTAATAAGGTTGAAGCTAATTGAGGTAGGAAAATCTCTGAATTGAGAGATTTCCAAATTAAAGACTCTCAATTTCCTTTGAGAAAATGAAGTCATTATAAATGCTCAACTTAGCTAACTTATATGAGCTAAATCATTATAATCAACCTTTGGAACATTAGAATAAGGACCCAGTGCATCTCAAGAAGACTTCGATTATTGATTTGAAGAGTGAGTTCAATATTTGGGAATGAATTGTTTTCCTTTCTTATTAATTGTAAGCCTAGGTGGCACAACCCTTACAATTTGATGATTATAATTCTTCAATCTCTTCATGAGATGAAAACAACGTAGGGTATATGCATTGCTCCTAGGTAATTCTATTTCTTTTTTTTTAATTAGCAATTTGATACGGAGAGGTCTATCATGTATAACTCCCTTAAAAATTTAATTTAGGGTGCAACAATGTCTAATAAGACCTCAAATTTACCATTCTTATTAAAGATATAGAATTATAGGATCATAATTCATAGAATTCTACTTTGGTCATTGCAAAGATTAACTTTGTAATATTTTTATCTTCCTTAATTACCACTGACCTAGTAATTTCAACAGTGTCTCCAAAGTTGGTTATTAAGCTTCCTCTACATATATATATATATATATATATATATATATATATATATATATATATATATATATATATATATATATATATATATATATATATATATATATATATATATATATAATCAAATTTAATAGGAACGAAAGACACATTGATTTACATATAATGTAGTTAAATACACAAATGGGCACAATCTAACATCATCCAATAAAGTCGATGGATCATAACCCTCAACTGGGTGCCTATGTACTGTTACTGGTGATTTGTCATTTCTTATTTGGATGTTACTAGGTTAGATAGAGTCCTTTTGAGGAGATCTGAGAGTAATAGCAGACTCTTAACTAGACTTAAATTCTACTTGCTTTAAGGCAACTCAATAATTTTTTTTTTATTTTGACCATTTTCCTTCTAATCTTTTTACTTCTATTTCTTTCCTGAGTTCTGGTCATAAGCGGAGTAGTAGAAGTTGAGCAAACATCGAACACTTTAGAGTTTTGTGATTCACAAATATCTATAGATTTTAAATTCTTATCCCCTCTGATAAGAGATATAGTCTGGGTACGGAAGAAATAGTGACCCTCTTCTTATGAATTGAGATGTCAGACCCTGACCCTAAAACCATCTCTATAAGAAGATCACCCATTTCATCATGACCATTCAGATCAATTACTTATATCCATTTACTGATAGAACAATGTTCTTGAAACCCATGTAAAAATTGATTATAATTCCAGTATGTACTTCCAAAAAAGAAAAGATCAATTTGCTAGCCTTTTTTCCAAAGTTGAAACTTTTAAACATCAATTAGACTTCAAAAAATCAGAAATTACTTTTGAAGGTAAATTTAAAATTTCATAATATGTATTCCAGTCACAAAGAAATGTAACTAAATCATATATTAATGAGATCAAAAAAAATTTTCTTCTTGGTATGAATTTTGATTTTGTTTGGAATTTTAATTTTGAAGAGATTTTTGAGAGAATTAATTTTTGAATCTGTCCAACCTTCCATGTTTATTTATAAATTAATGAAATCATAATGTATTGATCAAACTATATATGAAGAATTTCATGTTTGATTGATTTTGAGTAGTTTTGATTTTTATAGAATTTCAAAAAAAAAAAAAAAAAAAGAGAAGCCCTTGAATTTCAAAACCTTGAGTTTTGGATTTTCATCCAATAAGTAGTTCTTAAAATCCATGAGGCTTAACGGAGTTTTAAAAAGTTTTCATTTCTCTCTTTCTTTCTTGGCAAACCTCATTCTTAGTAAAAATCTTAATCATCTCTCTGATTTTTTAGAAGTTGATCACACGTATCCAAAGAAGAAATGAATAAGGCAACCAACAAGAGAATGTTAGTCTCAGTTTATGACAAGCATAAGTACACTACCAATGAATAAAATATTAACCACTACTAGAGATGGAGAAAAGATCCCTCCACAGTGGAGTCACCCGAAAAAGTTCATGGAAAAATAAAATCTAAATGATTATGTAGATTTGGGTTGTTTTTACTTTTGTGATAGAATACAACATTGATAATATTAGACTACCTTAGGAGATAAAAATGATATTCTACAATGGATTTATATACAAAAATATTGTTTTAAAAATCATTCACTATCAGTTAAATAGAAATAGAAGAATATAGTACCATCTCTAATGACAAACATATTATTCTAAAATAGTATTTATAAGACAAAAGAAAGCTTCGAAATTTTTTTATTTTTGTTATTCAATATGATAATGATCATATCATATCACCTTTAAAGGTGAAAATGATATTATGTAAAGGTATTCAAATACAAATAAGGGTTTTGAAAATTATCTACATTCCCAAAGTTTTTTCCCCTTACCTTATGAAAATAAGATAGGGTTTATTTTAATTTGTAGTTACTAGTCCCCTGTAAGCGACGCGTCCCAAGTCCTGGATGAGAAAAGTGGAGGGTTGCATTAGGTAGTCGACAGCCAGCGTAAAACTTGTCGAACAATAATGACATGAATACTTTAAGAAATTGTGTTAAAGCTAGGGAGTCCCCTGGAAGCGACGCGCTGTATGGCCTGAATACAGTGACAAGTGTGCAAGCGTCGCTGCACCGGCACCCGGGTGCAGTGTTAAATAGGCAAGGGTTCCCACATCAAGGACGGATGTGGGCAAAGAAGCTAGTCCATGAAACTAAAATTAGGATAGGAACTTGGAATATAGGTTCCCTTACAGAAAAATTAATGGAATTAATAGATATTATGATTCATAGGAAGTTAAATATTTTGTGCATTCAGGAAACTAAATGGGTTGGAGATAAGGCTAAGGAAATTGATAGTTTAGGATTTAAACTTTGGTATTCTGGTAGGAGTCGTACTAGAAATGGTGTAGGTGTTATTATAGATAAGAGTTTAAAGGATAATGTTATAAAAATTAATAGGATTGGTGATAGAATTATAGCTTTAAAGATTATTGTTGATGATAAGATTATTAATATTATAAGTGCTTATGCTCCTCAAGTAGGTTTGAATATGAGTTCTAAATTAAATTTTTGGAATGACTTAGAAGAATTAATACAAAATATACCACTTGAAGAAAGAGTTTTTATTGGAGGAGATTTAAATGGACATGTTGATAGAGAGGTAGATGATTTTAAAGCATTCATGGTGGCCATGGATTTGGAACGACGAATGAAGGTGGAAAGACCATATTGGATTTTTGTTTAGCTTATGATTTTTTAATTGCTAATACCTTATTTAAGAAAAGGAATGAGCATCTCATCACTTATAAAAATGGATATAATACAACCCAGATTGACTATTTTCTTATTAGAAAATTAAATCGTTTAGATTGTAAAGTTATTCTAAGTGAAAATTTATGTACCCAACATCGATTATTAGTTTTGGACTTTAAGATAAAGGGGCATAAAATAAAAAATAAAGTAAAATAATTTTCTAGGATTAAATGGGGGCATTTAAAGAATATTAATAAAAATATTTTTGAAAATAAGATTTTAGATCTTAAGATTTTGTCTGTGCAGGAGAATGCTAATATTATGTGGGAAAAAGTGGCTAGTGTTATTAAGAATATTGCAAAATATGCCCTTGGAGTATCAAAGGGAAAAGCTCCTAATAGTAAAAATAGTTGGTGGTGGAATCCTAATGTGCAAGAAAAAATTAAAAATAAGAAGTTTTGTTATAAAAATTGGTTTAATTTTAAAAATTCTGATAATTGGAAAATATATAAAGTGGCTCGTAAGGATGCTAAGAAAGCAATATGCGATGCAAAGGCATTAGCTTTTAGTGATTTATATAATATATTAGAAGCTAAAAAGGGAGAAAGATATATGTATAAGTTAGCCAAACAAAGAGATAGAAGTAGTAAGGATTTAGTTCAAGTGAAGTGTATTAAAGATGAAGATCAAAAAATACTTTTCTTAGAAGATGATATTCAACAAAAATGGATGAGATATTTTGCTAAACTTTTTAATGAAGATTGTGAAAATAAGATTAACTATAGTGACCTTAGCACCCTAAATGAAAATAAAGATTTATGTTTTTATCGACGTATTAGTAAAACTGAAGTTAGAGAGGCTTTAAAGAAAATGAAGGGTGGAAAAGCTGTTGGACCTTACGATATTCCAATAGAGGTGTGGAAATGCTTAGGAGATGAAGGAATTTCATGGCTTACTAAACTTTTTAATACAATTTTGAAGACTAAGAAGATGCCAGATGAGTGGAGAATGAGTGTGTTAATTCCTATTTTTAAGAATAAAGGTGATGCACAAGATTGTGCGAATTATAGAGGTATTAAGTTAATGTGTCATACTTTAAAACTATAGGAGCGAGTTATGGAGCATAGGTTGCAGCGTGATACTAATGTTTTTCAAAATCAATTTGGATTCATGCCGGGTAAGTCGACTATGGAAGCCATACATTTATTAAGAGGTTTGATGGAGAAATATAGAGAAAATAAGGAGGATCTACATATGATATTTATTGATCTAGAAAAAGCATATGATAAAGTTCCAAGAGAAGTTCTATGGAGAGTTCTTGAAAAGAAAGGAGTCAATAATGCTTATATTCAAATCATTAAAGATATGTATGCAGAAGCTATTACTTGTGTTCAAACACAAGGTGGATTGACCAAGTATTTCCCTATTTTGGTTGGGTTACATCAAGGATCAGCCTTATGCCCATATCTTTTTGCTTTTGTCATGGATGTTCTCACTAGACATTTGCAAGAGGATGTACCTTGGTGTATGCTTTTTGCTGATGATATTCTTCTTGTTGATAAGACTAAAGAGGGAGTTGAAGGTAAACTTGAATTATGGAGGTCAACCTTAGAGTCTAAAGGTTTTCGCTTGAGTAGATCTAAAATGGAATATATGGAATGTAATTTTAGTAGTAATAGACCTAGTGAGGGGATTGTGACTTTGGACGATCAAGTCATTAATAAGAGTACACGTTTTAGATATCTTGGATCTATTGTTCAGAGTGATGGTGAAATAGATGGGGATATTATCAGCAGAATTCAAGTTGGATGGTTGAAGTGGAGGAATGCATCGGGCTTGTTATGTGATAGAAATGTACCCCTCAAACTTAAGGGAAAATTCTATAAGATGGTAGTGAGGCCTGCAAGGCTTTATGGTGTCGAATGTTGGCCTTTAAAAGAGAAGCATAATACTAAGTTAAGTGTGGCAGAGATAAGGATGCTCAGGTGGATGAGTGGCTTTACCCTTAGAGATAGGATACGAAATTAGCATATACGTGAAAAGGTTGGAGTAGCTCCAGTAGAAGATAAGATTAGAGAAAGTCGCCTTAGATAGTTTGGTCACATAAAACGGCGGCCTTGTGATGACCCGGTTAGGAGAGTAGAGGTATTAGATTTGACTTATGTTAAGAAAGGTAGTGGTAGACCTAAAAAGACTTGGTTATAAAATATTAGAAATGACCTTTCTTTATTAGATTTAAACGAGAATTTGACTTTTAATAGGACACAATGGAGAAAAAGGATTCATTTAGCCGACCCCAAGTAGTGGGATAAAGGCTTGATGTTGTTGTTGTTGTTGTTATTAGTCCCCTGTAAAGGAAAGCTTATATGGTTAATTACATCCCTAAATAAATGACTATCCTAAGAATAGTCCTGATTAAAGTATTGATAAGTACTTTCTTAGATTTCAATAATTGAAACAAGGATGCAAGGTTTTAACATTTTTGAGGAGATCGATTAAATCTTGAACAGTTCATTCTAGATGTCAAAGGATGAAAGCTAGGGAGCAGTTTAAGATTCTGGGACCACCTAAAAGTACTCCATTTTAACCCGTTTTAGGCTTTACAAATTTAAAGTAAGATTTAATTTGTTCGTTGTGACTTATAATCATGATCACTAGAACTAGAAAAGGAAAGCCGAGGGTGGAGATTAATCTACAAGGTGGTTATGAGGCCCCGGATCAAAATTCCCTGGTTTTCCATCATCCCATCTCATCGGTGTCTTTAGCCTACTTAATCGAGTGCCAACTAGAGGATCCTAGTTAGCAATCATTGGTTACCTCATCAAAGGAGACCTTGCAGGATAAGGTTTTGGAGACCTAATCCTATGGTAACTAACAGGAAGTGCAATGGCCTATGGGTAAGGAACCTATGTCTATGTTATCTAGCCTAAGATACCACACTTAGTCATATTTTTTCTTATAATATAGATGATGGGAAGGGGAAATATAAACTTATTAAAGCGATGTAGTGCCTAGACTTTTTACCTTTACCTCATACACCCGCCGGGGTCATAGGTGAAGTTAGTTTGCTTTAAAATAAACAAAAAATTAAATGTGAGGGATTCTAAAAGGTCCTAACGCTGGGTGTATGTATAATAAATTGCTCCTATGACCTAAGGCTCTCTAGTATATTATTGCTTACTTCACTGGAGCAAGTTAATAAAGGTTGCAGATATAACATCCTCATTTTTAAGAAATGGGGGTGATAAAAACTCCTTGTTATTTCAATCTCTTGTCCAAATATTTGTTACATCTCCTTGTTCAAACACTCACCCCAGTTCCTCGCAAGACATAATAATGAAAAAGGTGAGGCAATTATTAGAGCATATTATTATTTAAATTAAAACTACATTGTTAAACAAGTAACATATTTAGACCTACTTGTACCCTATATATATATATATATATATATATATATATATATATATATATATATATATATATATATATATATATATATATATACATTTTTAAGCTTAAAAATATAATAAAATTTATTTAGCTAATTCTTTGTTTTTATTCTTTATTTTATTGCATTATTATTACATGCTTAGTAGATCTAGTAAGGAGCTCTTATAGATTAATTTTGAGATAGAAAGGTACCTTATAAATATTTGAAAAAATAGAGAGATTTAGAGATGTCTGAATCAATATAAGATCAGGACCATCCTAGACCTCATAAAGAGTATGCTAATAGCCCTATAGTAGAGGAAATCCTCCAAAGTAATAATAAATATACTATATAGGACAATAACACTGAACTGAAACCTGTGCTAATTAAGATGGTTCATATATCATTATTTGGGGAACTCCTTTTGATGATCTCAACTTACACTTAGCTAGCTTAGAAATCTACGTGACATTTATATATAATGTGTTAGCATTGATGCTATTAGACATAAATTATTCTCATTTTCTCTAAGGGAAAAAGCTAAGATGTGGTTGAATTCCTTGTCCCCAGGCTTTATAACCAATTGGAATGAGTTGGAATACAATTTCCTTGCTAAGTATTTCCCACCTTAAAATATGGTTAGCATAGGAATAATATAATAGTTTTTGCCCTATTTTAAGGAGAGTAAATTTATGAAGGTCAAGAAGGATTTGTGGAAATTCTTAAGAAATTTCCTCACTATAATTTACTTTTCTAGTTGGTTATTTAATTTTTTTATAATGTATTGGTATTAACCCTTAGGTCGATCATGGATGCAACAAGTAGAAGATCTTTGATGTCTAATCCTTTTGAGGAAGCATATGAATTAATTGAGGAAATGGATACAAATAATTTCCATTGCCCATATGATAGGATGAATCCTAAGAGTATAACTAGTTTTTATAAATAAATTGTGTTATCTATTTCAACTATATATATAGATACAATTTCAAAAAATGTTAAATATTATTGGAGTTAATTTAGGATCAGGATTATCTATGTAATTAAAAGAAAAAAAAATTAAATTCATTTGATAATAGTAATGCAACAAGGATTACAAATGTTAATTTGATTGAAATATTAAATAATCCTTATTCTAATATATAAAACCCAAGATGGTAGAACTACTTTGATTTTTTCTTGTCAAATGTCAATATTGGCAGTATTAATCAATGGAATACATGTCATTCTAATCAAGTTAGAAATTGGAATAATCCTTATATATTTGTAGTAAATTCTAGACCTTTGTATCTCCCAGGTTTTAACCAAAATAATTAATTTAGGGAGAGGAAAGTACTTTGAAAGATGTTCTAATTTAGTTAGGAACTGAGTTGCAAAGTTAGGCCACTTTAAAATAGACATTTCACCATCTTGCACTTAAAGCGGATGGTGGGGGAATGGATGATGGGACCGATCAAGATCCAATGGTTCCGTCGTCCCGGGCCATCGTGGTCCCTGATCTACTTAGTTAGAGGAGGTAGTCGACCCAACCTGACAAAAGGATCCTTGTCGGCAGCCATGGATTGCTTCATCCAAGGGGACTTTATAGACCTGGGGTGAATGTTTGTCTAAGGGGACAAATTTGAATCCACCTTAGCTAACAGAGGACTTTATGCCCTATCGATCATATTCTATTGATTCATATCTCAAGAATTTGATGCCATTGTTGACCTGTTATGCCGTACAAACAAAACAAAAAAAAATCAAAAATCAAAATCAAATGCTACCTGCTATGCTGAAGCACGTCGCACGATCTTCTCCCACGCCGTCGCTGCTCTTCCCACGACCTTCGCATAAGGCTCGCACGACTCGTTCAAGTCGCTAAAGGAAACGAGAGAGCAAAGCTCTCGCTGCCTCGCTCTGCTCACACGTCCGCTCCTCTCTTCTCCACGAAAATCCTCACGCCCGATCTCCTCTCTAGCGACCGAGCTCCCTGTTCCGTTACCCTTGTTTTGTTCGGTCCAGCCCGACATCCACACACAGAGAGAGGGAAAGAGGAAGAGACCTACCTCATTCGACGACTTACCCATTTACGTACTAAGGGTAGGTTGATAACCCACTGCAGAAGGCATTCTACCTAATAAGGCAGAGACTTCGGACCCTGCTTGAACGAAACGAAATATATTGTCGATGAATAGAAGTACGTCTTGCTCTTTAACATCCTGGAAATATTCCGCCAAGGTTAGGGCAGTCAAGCCAACTCTCATACGAGCTCCTGGCGGTTCATTCATTTGACCATAGACTAGAGCCTCTTTGGATTCTGCAATATTTTTTTCATTAATCTCCCTGTTTGTCCATTCGAAAGTAGCGACCAGAGCTCGCTTGCAGTGAAGATAACTCTTTACCTTCCATGCGGCATCCCCGACCTCCTCGTGGCTGGTTGACGTCGCTCCTTCGACCTTCCCTTCCCTTCCTATAGATCGGAAGTTACGGCATTTTGATCGGACGCAAAAACCAGGAGCTCACTGGTTGTGTAGGTAACTTTCTCCCTTGAACGTGATTCTCGGCCAAATCCCGTAGGTCTGGCCGAACCAGAGAATGGGAGGGAGAGTTTTATTTTTATTTTATTTTATTAATATTAATTATTTTTAGAGATTATTTAATTATGATTATAATAAATTTATTAATTATAATAAATTAATATTTAGTAGTCAATTACTAATTATAATTACTTAATTAACTATAATTAATTTCAATTAATTATAGTTAATTATTAATTAATTATAATTATTATTAACTTACTAAATATAATTAATTACTAATTAGTTATTAATTATTAATTATGATTATTTAATTATTATTATAATTAATATTAATTTAAAAAAAGGTGTCTGCCTTCTCCTGCCTCGGTCCTCGAGCCTTCATCGACGACCGTCGGTCCACCGGCCCCAAAGGTATAATCCCTAAACTCAGGCTTCCATCCTCGATATGTACGACGGGCCGGTATACCACCAAAGCACGTCTTTGGTGAGTGCGGTAGGAGGAAATTTGGTCCGACGACTACGATGAGGAGTACAGTCGCCTCCCTTCTCGCTCTCTTACCTCGGCATGTGTGTCGAGTCGGTGGTCCACCTATGCACGCCTTTATTGAGCATGGTGGGAGGGGCAACTAGCGCGACACCAACAATAAGGTAAGCGAGCGACCCTCGCCCTCCTGCTTCGACGTGCAAGCCGAGCCGGCAAACCACCTAAGCACGCCTTTAGTGAGCGTGGTAGGAGGGAAACCGGTTCGACGCACACGGTGAGGCCAGGAAAGCCTGGTGTACCCTTTTCTTTGCGTGGCCGGAATAATTCATAAGTACCCCCAGGCGAGGGGGAAAGAAAACTGCTCTTTTCTTGTAATAGGTACCGTCAAAGACCCCATGCACGCCTTTATTGCGTGTGGTAGGAAGAAAAATCACGGCCACGGTGTCCTCGAAAGAGGGTACCTACCATGCACGCCTTTATTGCGCGTGGTGGGAAGGCCCATTTTTCTCGTTGTTTTCCCCTAAACGGGGGAGACGCCAGGAGGTTGCCAAAATTTCGAGTGAAATGTTACTACACTTGGACCTATTTTGAACTCAAAAGAACAAAAATTTGGACCAAATGAGAAAGAGCAGTGAACTTTTGGAACATGAACATGAATAGTAGACTTGTGGACCGTCGAACTTGATTGAACACGAGCAGAAGACCTGAAACAAACATAAATGATTTCTAAAGATCAAAATCCAAATAAAATGAAATCAATTGGAATCAGACTCAAATCAATCTGAACCTACACTTGAACTCAAAGGATTACGGCACGAGTACAACATCAACACTAAATCAAGCCTTATCAAATGATGTTAAACTGAACCAAAGACTTGAAAGACATGCACTTATGTTCTGAACTCAAAACTAGAACAAGATGTGGACAACAAGAACTTGTGCATTCGAGCTTAAACTGCACGACGCGAAGTAAAGTTTGGAAATAGCAGATTCGAATCCGGATGACCATACTTAGTTTGAAACTCAAGTCTGAATGAAATAGAACTTGGTTCCAATCACATACAAGGATAAGGCTTGAATCCTGTGTAAGGGAGTTCAAACAAGAAGATTCGTATGGTTAATAGTAACACAAGACCTCGATGCACAAACTCCTACTACAATCCCTATAATTGCCTGTTGATTGAGATGACAATACTGGAGATCAGCAATCAAAGATCCGGTCATACAAACAAACCCAACAAATCCCACCTGAGATTGGTGAAAGGTGGACAAACGAGGGTCGCCTACGAACATCTCTAGGAGATCATAACAAATACAACAGATCCCCACAAACAAACATGAGCCACTTGTGGATAACAACAGTGTGTTGCAAGTACAACGAACCACTTTGGACATAAGTATGAAAATCACCTACGACAACGGTGATCAAAGTACTATCAATACACCGTATACAAAGGCAATCCAACGTACGAAAAAGGGATACCCCCTGGTGGAAGGGAGAAAGTTTGAACAAATTAGAACCAAACTTCCTGGTATTCCAAAGCCTCTTCTTAGTTCTATACTTGAGAAGAAAATAGTCCTGCTGCCCATAACACCAAAAATAACAAGTCCACTACACCGAAGAGCCTAAAAGGAGTTCTTTCCAAATCAGCGACAATTGACTTTAAAGTCCAAAAGAAAGTCCTATCCTCGGTGATTGAGAAAGAGGAGTCAATGTCAAGATGAGGAAATACTTCATAACATCCATATAGCCACGCCACCAGATCTGCAACACTTATACAAGTAGATAAAAGGCGTCTACAATCTACAACGCCATGCCACCGGATCTGCAACGTTCATACAAGCAGACAGAAGGCGTGTATAAGCTCTTCAAGGAAATGTTGTGTATTCAAATGACAAATACATGCACAACTACAAATATTTCAAAATACCTATAGACGTGCACCGTAGTCTGTATACACATAGGTACACAAGGGGTAAATACAATCTCAACCCGCATAGGCCCCGGCGAGCGTGCTATTTGTACATACGTGACGCCTAGGGATGCTGCGCGGGTTGACAAGTGAATTCAAGTTCGAATCTGATCCTTCTATATGGATCAATAGGAGTCGATAGAATTCAAACCTTTACAAATATACGGTTGTCGCAATCGGTGTATTTGTTTTAATACATTCATATTAGGCCTTCAAGGTCTAAAATCAAAAGAATTCACTAAACAAAGGCATGAAGCCTACAAAACCCGATCCTCCTTAGTGGATAAATAGGAGTAGACAGGGTTCAAAATCCCGGATAAATATGCGGTCATGAGTTTGACCAGAATATTTATCTTAAACATTCATATTAGGCCTTCAAGGCCTACAATCAAGAAAATTCACAAACAAAGGCACGAAGCCTTTGACAAACCCGATCCTCTGTCGACAGCTAGACATAGTCGACAAGGTTCAATCAAATGGAAATGACCCTAAGTACAGCCCGATGATGGCCGTGTTGAATGCAGATCTCAACCAGAGGGGTTCACAAATATTTTTCAAATGTCTTTCAAGCTCCACCCAAAATCCCAAAATTCCAAAATATTTAAAATTGAAACAAACTATCACTCTCTTAAAGCAAAATCCATCCACCCTCCACAACAGTTTGCCGAGGTGGACAAATTCAAATATAACTTCAGCTCACAAAGAGCCAAATGCCTAGTCGAAAATATCACTAGGATCCATTCTCAAAATAGTCTCTTACCAGTAAGGACGTGGTACGTGTCCTCTAACTGGCAGTCTGCCGCCAGATGGCACCGCAGGATAAACGGTTATGACGACCCGGGGCCCTCTGAACTGAGTGATTTTGCCGCCAAATGGCACCATGAAATACCGGTTATGGCCAGAGCCAATACGTTCCTTATTGGCATCAAATCATTGAGATATGAATCAATAGGATATGATTGATAGGGCACAAAGCCCTCTGTTAGCTAAGGTGGATTTAAATTTGTCCCCTTTGACAAATATTCACCCCCGGTCTACAAGGTCCCCTTGGACGAAGCAACCCATGGCTACTGATAAGGATCCTTCTGTCAGGTTGGGTCGACTACCTCCTCTGACTAAGTAGACCAGGGACCATGATGGCCCGGGACGACGGAACCATGGGATCTTGATCGAGTCTATCATCCATTCCCCCACCATCCGCTTTAAGTGCAAGATGGTGCAATTTCTATTTGAATATCAAATCTTCCAATCCAAATATCTAAACCCAACTCTTCAATGCCCAAACCTATCGCTGCTACTATATGCCAGATAACACGTATCTCTACGTATCTGATCAATGACTAGCCTTAATCAAAAGTTCTCTCTCGTGATCGGGAGGGGTAATTAACTATAGGGGCTTGTGCCTATAGGAAACCAGAACTCATATCATAAAGTCCTCGCAAAATGAGGGCGAAATCTCTGGGTAGTGTCTTATCTACAAACCCATCTGCCTTCCAAAATTTACCCCAAAACTTATTCCGTTAAAACTCCCCTCGCCGAATAATAAAAAGAAAAGCGAGCGGAGGCCGGGGCCGAATTTTTGGAGCCAACAAATTTTTGACGACTCTGCTGGGGAATGGTTTCTCTTTCCATCTCTGGCTAGTCTTTCAAAGGCTATAGTAGCAAGCAAATCAAATTTTAAATTTCCTGAAAATGAATCTTTTAAATAAGATCAATGGAAATTCGTTTAGCAGGATTTTTAATTCCATGCTAACTCTCCTGCTTCTATTATTTGTTCTGCGTTATTTCTTTGTTATGAAAGCATGGGGTGATGTATCAATTCTGATCACTAAACCTTGCCTTTCATTTTTGCATAATGAAAATGCAGGACACATCGATGACCGTCCAATTGGGACGAGGAGCCAGAATTCAACGTGCAAATGCTGTCATAGAAACTGGAAACACTGGAGCCACTATTCATTTTGGTGGACTCGAATTCTCAGCAACTACTGCAAGGGCTGTAGCCGTCCCTGTGTGCGGCGTAAACTATGAAGAATTTTCTGGAAGGTCCCACTCTGCAAGGGCTACTACTGGGAATGCTACTCAAGGAAGAGCCTCTGTAGTTGAAAGATTATCCCATCCTGAAACCCTTACTGCAAAGAGGGTTGTTGATGGAAGGAAAGTTTCTGTGGTGACTGCCAACACCACTAACCTGCCTAGAGAAATTATGTGTACGGAATGATGAAAATAGTATCAAAAGGCCAAAATTTGAGATCTCTTTGGAAAATGACAGTGATGAAGATAAAATTCAGGCAAATATAGAGGATGATTCAGATTTGTCTACCTATGAAAGACTTAAAGGATATGTGAAGACTTTAGCTTTAACCCCACTATCGCAAGATAGTATAGCTGGGTTGGCAGTTAAAGTTTCACCTGCTTTGAGCGATGATTGTAAAATTGCTAAGTTTATTCCTTCTTCTTGCAAAAATATTGAAACTGATGTACATGTTGATGATACTTTTATGAATGAAATAGTGGAACTCCCTTTTGATTGGTATCCTTATTGTGTTAAAAATTTAATTGAGCAAGGTCTTACTCCATCTACTTGGACTAAACGTCAAGCTCAGTCCTTTGAAAGTCTTTGGAATATGGAATTCCATAAACCAAAGTCAAAAGCAGGACTAGGCTTTAATACTATTTGTCCATTTGATGATGATGATTATTGCTTAGTAATTACTAACAATGTAGGATCTGATCATCTTTTTGTAGAGGACATTGAAAATCTTAATGAATTTTGCTTAGAAACTTTAGATGATTCGGATGACTTTTAAGTTAAGGAGGCACCTCCTAAACTCGAGGAGGAAATCCAATCAACTATTGACGAACTAAAAGAAATTAACCTTGGTAACGAAGAAAATCCACGTCCGACGTTCATAAGTGCCTTATTGAACGAGGATGAGTCAAATAACTTAGTCAAGTTACTTTCAGAATTTAAGGATGGCTTCGCTTTGAGTTTTGACGAAATGCCCGGATTATCTCCAGAAATAGCAGTTCACAAACTTGAAATTCAACCTGATATAATCCCTGTCAAACAAGTCCCACGACGCATGCGTTTAGAAATTGAACAACAAGTAATAATTGAAGTTAAGAAACTGATCGATGCAGGCTTTATTCGAGAGGAGAAATATCCCTCTTGGTTGGCTAGTGTCATCCCAGTAAAGAAGAAAAGTGGTCAAATTCGCGTATGCATCGATTATAGGGATCTGAATAAGGCATGTCCGAAAGATGAGTTCCCATTACCCATACCAGAACTCATGGTAGACTTTGCCTCTGAGCATGAAATTTTCTCTTTTATGGACGGTTCATCTGGATATAACCAAATCAAGATGGCTCCTGAAGATGAAAAATTTACGGCATTCAGAACACCTATAGGGGTCTTCTGTTACAAATTCATGCCCTTTGGACTTAAAAATGCTGGTGCAACTTACCAGTGAGCTATGACCCGAATCTTCGATGATTTAATCCACCAACAAGTGGAATGTTACATCGATGATTTGGTTGTCAAAAGTCGTCAAAGGGAAGACCACCTTCATGATCTGAGAATTGTTTTTGAAAGGTTGCGCCGCTATAACCTAAAGATGAACCCCTTGAAATATGCTTTCGGAGTTACTTCAGGAAAATTCTTAGGGTTCGTAGTGAGACACCGAGGTATAGAAATTGACCCTTCCAAAATAAAAGCCATCTTAGATATGCCACCTCCTAAAAGTCTAACCCAATTAAGATCTCTTCAAGGTAGGTTGGCATATCTACGGAGATTCATTTCTAACTTGTCTGGTAGGTGTCAACCATTTGCTGCTTTATGTAAGAAAGAAGCCCGATTTCATTGGGATGAAAAGTGTCAAAACGCTTTTGAAAACATAAAACAGTATTTGTTAACACCTCCAGTCTTAGCGGCTCCTATTCCGGGAAAACCCTTAATACTTTACACCGCAGCTTTAAACAGTTCCCTTAGCGCCTTGTTAGCCCAAACTAACGAGGAAGGAAAAGAGAACGCACTTTACTACTTAAGTAGACGACTCTTACCAACTGAAGCTAATTACCCACCTATTGAGAAACATTGTTTAGCCTTAATTTTTGCTGCCCAGAAATTAAGGCATTACATGTTAGCTCATAAAATCAATCTCATTTCTAGAGTCAATCCACTCCAATACCTGATTACTCATCCAACATTGTCAGGATGTTTGGCAAAATGGTCAATGTTCTTACTTCAGTTTGATATCACGTTTATACCCTTACGTGCTATCAAAGGTCAAGCCGTAGCTGACTTCTTAGCAGCACACCTGATCCCTGCTGAGTCCCCTCTAAATGATGATCTCCCTGATGAACAATTATGAGTTTAGAGGAGCAGGAAGGAAATACCTGGGAGTTATATTTTGATGGTGCCACATCTTCACAAAAGATTGAGGAATCTCAGGAAATAATCCCAGGGATGGCCGGTATCGGGTTGGTTTTCATAACCACTGAAAAATGTTTGTTGCGTTATTCTTATCATTTATTAGAGCCTTGTACTAATAATGAAGCTGAATACGAAGCTCTAATAACTGGTTTAGAATTAGCAATATCAATGGAAATTAGGGAAATCAATATCTTTGGAGATTCACAACTTATTATCAATCAAGTTGCTGGTATTTACAAAGTCTTGAAACCTAAACTTCTTCCGTAATATCAATACACTATGAAGCTTCTCGAACAAATTCCAAATGTAACTTTGTATAGGATACCCCGTAGAAGAAATTCTATGGCGGATGCCCTTGCAAAACTTGCAAAAGAGTTAGCTTGTATAGAAGAAGAGTCAATCTCTATAGAAGTTCATGGTCGCAAGATCTTATCTCCTATAGACTTGGAATACATTACTAAGATTTTTCCTTCTGAGGGTGAGGTTGTTCTTGCTGTTAATGATGAGACGGTTGACTGGAGAAAACCTTTGATTGACTACTTGCAAGAAAGCAAACTTCCTCAAGATAAATCTGCTGCAGATCAGATTAAGAGAAGGGCTCTCTCCTATACACTGATAAACGACACTTTATACCGCCGGTCTTTTGATCAATTATGGTTACGTTGTCTTAACAAACAGGAAGCCCAAAAGATCGTGACTGAGGTACATGCCGCATTGTGTGGTGCTCACCAATCTGGTCCTAAAATGAAGATGAAAATTAAAAGGTTAGGATATTATTGGCTCTCAATGATTGACGACTGTATGTCTATTGCACGTCGTTGTCATCAGTGCCAAGTACATGGTGTAGTCCTACACCAACCTCCTAATGTCCTACATCCAACAATTGCTTTATGGCCTTTTGAAAGTTGGGGTACGGATATCATTGGCCCTATCGACCCTCCCTCTTCTAAAGGTCAACCGTTCATCCTAGCAGCAACAGATTACTTTTCAAAATGGGCGGAAGCTATTCCATTACGAGAAGTTAAAACTCACAACGTGATCCAATTCTTTTGAGACCAAACTAAACAACTTTGTTAAACGTCACAATATTGATTGGAGATACTCCACAAGCTATTACCCACAGGCAAATGGTTTAGCAGAGGCCTTCAATAAGACGTTGGTAGGAATTTTAAAGAAAATCTTAGAGGACAATAAGTGACAGTGGCATGAAAAGTTGGGTGAGGCTTTGTGGGCTTATCGAACCACATATAGAACCCCAACTCAGTCTACACTGTTTGCTTTAGTCTTTGGGGCAGAGGCTGTTCTCCCTTTAGAGGTACAACTTCCCTCTCTAAGAGTTGTAGTTAATAATAGTATCACATCTGAACAGAACGCCCGACTTCGACTAGAAGAACTCGAAGGTTTAGAAGAGAAGCGACTTCAGGCTCAACAAAACCTCGAGTTATATAAATCCCGTATGGCTCAAGCACATGATAAATTAGTCCGCCCTAGAACCTTTCGAGTAGGAGAACTTGTGTTGGTCTTACGTAGACCTATCTTGACTCATCGAAGGTTTGGAGGTAAATTTGAGCCTACCTGGGAAGGTCCTTTTGTGGTGGAGAAAGTCTACCAAGGAGGATCTTACCAATTAGTGGATTGTAAGGGTGATCGTCCTATATTACCCATCAATGGGCGTTTTCTTAAAAAATACTATGTGTAATGACGTTGTTATGATGATTTTGCAATAAAATTACAAATTTCTCAGAATATACGTTGTTCTCAAATTTTTGAATGTCACATATTGTACTGGGTCCAAGTGATTTGTATACTTTTAAAAATCAAAATTTGAAAAGTTGCAAGATTTGAAATAATTGAGATGTTCTATAATACTACTATAGAATTGTCCTTTTATTATTTTCCTTTTTTCAGATATGATGATCCAATATAAAAATAAAATCCCCAGTGGAATATTTGTAAGTTATTGGGATCATCTATATTAAAAAAGGGAACAAATTTTCAATTCAATAAATGTTCAAAATTTTAATTCTTCAAAATATTTTCCATTCTCTTCTAGAAAATGACATATATAAATGTTTTAACCCATAATAGAATATTTATATTTTGTCAATGTCATTTGTGATGAAGAGAAATGATCCAGAGTTTTAAAGAAACCAATTCTCCTCATTAAATTCTAAATCTTAAATCCATATTTAGGTATAAGTCCTCCTACGACATCCTATTGACATCTTTGGAGTTAGGAGTAAGCATCCCTAGTGGCATCCTAATCTTCGTTCCGAGGAGAAGTATAACCATCCCTAGCGGCATCTTCTCTTCATTAAATGTTAAATCTTAAATCCGTATTTAGGTATAAGTCATCCTACGGCATCCTATTGACATATTTGGAGTTAGGAGTAAGCATCCCTAGTGGCATCCTAATGTTCATTCCAAGGAGAAGTATAAGCATCCCTAGCGGCATCTTCTCTTTATTAAATTTTAAATCTTAAATCCGTCTTTAGGTATGAGTCCCCCTATGGCATCCTATTGGCATCTTTGGAGTTAGGAGTAAGCATCCCTAGTGGCATCCTAATCTTCGTCTCGATGAGAAGTATAAGCATCCCTAGCGGCATCTTCTCTTCATTAAATTTTAAATCTTAAATCCGTCTTTAGGTATGAGTCCTCCTATGGCATCCTATTGGCATCTTTGGAGTTAGGAGTAAGCATCCGTAGTGGCATCCTAATCTTCATTCCGAGGAGAAGTATAAGCATCCCTAGCGGCATCTTCTCTTCATTAAATTTTAAATCTTAAATTCGTCTTTAGGTATGAGTCCTACGGCATCCTATTGGCATCTTTGGAGTTAGGAGTAAGCATCCCTAGTGGCATCCTAATCTTTATCTCGAGGAAAAGTATAAGCATCCCTAGCGGCATCTTCTCTTCATTAAATTTTAAATCTTAAATCCGTCTTTAGGTATGAGTCCTCCTACGGCATCCTATTGGCATCTTTGGAGTTAGGAGTAAGCATCCCTAGTGGCATCCTAATCTTCATCTCGAGGAGAAGTATAAGCATCCCTAGCGGCATCTTCACTTCATTAAATTTTAAATCTTAAATCCGTCTTTAGGTATGAGTCCTCCTACGGCATCCTATTGACATCTTTGGAGTTAGAAGTAAGCATCCCTAGTGGCATCCTAATCTTCGTCTCGAGGAGAAGTATAAGCATCCCTAGCGGCATATTCTCTTCATTAAATTTTAAATTTTAAATCCGTCTTTAGGTATGAGTCCTCCTACGGCATCCTATTGGCATCTTTGTAGTTAGGAGTAAGCATCCCTAGTGGCATCCTAATCTTCGTCTCGAGGAGAAGTATAAGCATCCCTAGCGGCATCTTCTCTTCATTAAATTTTAAATCTTAAATCCATCTTTAGGTATGAGTCCTCCTACGGCATCCTATTGGCATCTTTGGAGTTAGGAGTAAGCATCCCTAGTGGCATCCTAATCTTCGTCTCGAGGAGAAGTATAAGCATCCCTAGCGGCATCTTCTCTTCATTAAATTTTAAATTTTAAATCCGTCTTTAGGTATGAGTCCTCCTACGGCATCCTATTGGCATCTTTGGAGTTAGGAGTAAGCATCCCTAGTGGCATCCTAATCTTCGTCTCGAGGAGAAGTATAAGCATCCCTAGCGGCATCTTCTCTTCATTAAATTTTAAATTTTAAATCCGTCTTTAGGTATGAGTCCTCCTACGGCATCCTATTGGCATCTTTGGAGTTAGGAGTAAGCATCCCTAGTGGCATCCTAATCTTCGTCTCGAGGAGAAGTATAAGCATCCCTAGCGGCATCTTCTCTTCATTAAATTTTAAATCTTAAATCCGTCTTTAGGTATAAGTCCTCCTACGGTATCCTATTGACATCTGTAAAGTTAGGAATAAGCATCCCTAGTGGCATCCTAATCTTCATTCTGAGGAGAAGTATAAGCATCCCCAACGACATCTTCTCTTCATTCTATTGACATTCTTGAAGTTAATCTTGATTTATAAAAATGTTTCAATCATATCAAAATCAAATTCAAAATTCCTATTCGTGTCAAACCTCATTCAACTTTTCAATATCTTGGGTTTATTGAATAATACTAATCTTCTTAGTTATTATTTGCTAAAACCATAATTATTGTTATAAACTTTCAGATCAATAAATCAATCTTAATCTTTCAGACAATCAACCCAAATTTTGTTCAACTTTCGTTTTAACTTTCTCTCAAAATAATAAAATCTTTTCAATTCATATACTCAAATCTTCAAGTTCAATTTTTGGATCTAGTCAATCATTTCGGTCAACGCCAATACACATGATAAACTTTGGCAAGTTTATCATGCCTATTGGGGGTCCATTTGTTGACCTCATTATTAGAGGTCAATTTCCCCAGAATTGACTCTAGTACTTAGGTTTTTCGTAGCCTAGTGTAGATGTCGCACCCGTAGGATTTCCCTTAGGTGGTCACCCACTGACGTAGCATCGACTCGAACCTACCATTTAATTCGAATAAAAATCGATTCAATCCAGATTTTGATTCAACTTCAAACAAACTCAAATCAACTCTTTTGAACCAAAATTTACTACACCAATCGAAGCAAAATCAAGTTTGGAAACTTCAAAAATTAATTTGAAGACCATCCCAACTCCGATTTCAGCAAACTTATAGTCGAACAGAGCGTTTCAGGAATACAAACCCAACGACACCAAGATCAACCCAATCCGAGCCCAAATGAGTCCAAATCAAGGGCTCAAAGCGCTGTTGGAAGGTTCAAACCGCAATTTGAGTTACCAAACGGTCTCCGATTTTGACGAGCTTATACTCGAATCGAACGGCTCGACGAGACAAATCCAATGAGCCCAAGATCACCGAATTCCAAAATCATTAAGGCCTTCAAATGTCAACCGAACGATCCACGGTCAAAGGGTTCAGCAACTACCCATAACCACCCACTCTCCCTCTCCCTCTACTTCGCACAACCACCCCAACTCCTGGCAGTTCACGGTCCACTCTCTCCCTTTCTCTGAAATTCGCATGAAGGATAGCCCATCTCATCTCCTCCAGTTTGCGTGAGAAGCCTCTCCAACCCGAACTCCTCAACTCCTTACGTCACTCCTCCTTATTTGAAAAGCAAGAACTCACAGCACGCCTCCAAGTCTGAAAATTCCAGCAATTTTCATCTCCTTCCCGGTTGCAAAATTCCCAGGAAGCCAATCCATTCCACCTCAAGGAGGCCAATCTGACTTCCCTTGTCATAGTCATCAGCAATCTTCACAATTTTGGTATATTTTCTACATCCTCGCCTTCTTTCTCTTCAGTTCAGTAAATTTTGATGATAGAAATGATTTAGGAAAGTTTATTGCTATCATTTTTTTTTTTAGAAGAAAAAGAAAGTATGAATAGTTGAAAATAGAAAAACGTTTCTTTGTCTGCTTTCTCTTATTGCAAAAAGAATGATTTTCTTATGATTGTTTAATCGGATTTTGCTGGGCCCTTCAATTATTCTTGAGTGTACAGACTATCAGATAGGAGTATATATTTATTCCTCATTACTTTTAAATGAACACTAAATGCATTTCTTACTTAAGAGAAAAATCTAATAAAATCTGCTTAAAAGTCATAGGTTCTCCTTTTCACTTGAGAGAAAAGTGTGAAACAAAAATTTGAAAATTCATTTAGTTATAGTAATTGCAATATATGTTAGGAAATTTTTTTATTATTATTGAAAATTTTTGTTTGAGAAGAGAAGATATATTGTTTGTTTTATATCTTTTATTCCTAACATCCAGTTATTTTTTTTTTTAGGAAGGAATGAGAAGGTTTATTTCCTCTAATGGTCTTTGAAAAGTTTACCCAAGATAATTTTCTCTGATTTATAACGGCTATATATATATCTTTATTATTGTTTTCAGAATCTTATTGATAGGGAAGCGTATAAGAGCTTAAAAAAAAAATGAAAGTTTGTATGCATTGGGAAAATAATGTGTATATGTAGAAAAGTGAAGTATGTGTATAATTGAATAGTGAAATGCAGGGATTATGAAAATGAAGTGTATGTATATTTTGAAAGGTGAAAGGTTTTATTTAATTTGAAAAGTGATTTATATTTGATTTGAAAGGTGAAATTGTATATTGGAGAGGTTTTGTATAAGAAAGGTGATTTGTGCGGAGGGTGAGATGTATAAAATGTTTTGAAAAATAAAATATTTATTTTTGTGGGAAGTGTATATAGAAAATTTTGTAAATTAAAAAAAAATTAAGATGTGTGTGTACTTTGAAAGATGATAATGTGATATTTGAAAGGTGAAAGGTATGTACTTTGAAAGTTGAAAAGTGGGAAAGGCTGAGAGAAAGATTGGATTGTGAAATCAAGGTAAGAAGTAGTTTTGAAGAAATTGTAGAAAATTTTAGGAAATGAATGTTCATGTGAAAAAACAAAGTGTTTAGGTGTGGAAGAAATGACTTGTGTGTTTTAAAAAGGGTAATATAGTGATTTGTGTATATAGAAGAAAAAGTAAGTTGTATGTTTTGAGAGGTAAGATATTTTGGAAAGAGTGTACTATAAAATGTATGGATTTTGAAAGATTAAGATTTGAAAAGGTTGAAAAGTGCAACTTGTGGGTGTTTTGAAAAGTGGAGCTCAAGTGTATTTCCAAAAGTAAAGGTTCCAAAAGCAAAGCAACAAAGCCAGTGTTCAAGCCCGAAGAAAGGTACGTCTTTATTTTCAATGAGAATTTCAATTATTTTATTATTAATTATTAAATGTATTTTCTAATCCCTTGTTTCTTTGTTTTATTTGCATAAACTGTGAGGAATGGTACCGGTCGAGGGAACAAAAGTACAAGGAGCTAATGACGTCAGTCGCCTCTATCCAGCCGGGTAGAGGTGCTACGGGCGGAACCACCAGGTCGTAGCCCCCGGTGACTGTGAGTATTTCTAAACTTAGAAAACCTTTAGGGATCCCTTGATGTGGTGTGCATGAACCATTCCTTTAGGTCCCTGTAGTAACTTTAATTTAATTAGGTTTACTTTTTTGCTTTATTTTAGATCCCTAAACCCCTTTTACACACGCTCAAATTCCTAAGGGTTAGTAATAATAAATTTTTATCCCATACAACAGTAGTGACACTTAAGGACAAAAATTAAGGACCGGGTCTTAGAAAACTTAGACTTAAGATGCATGCACACTTTAGGATAGAAACTTATAACTTAGAAAATTTAGTGACATCTCACTTTAGAATTAGTAAATATATTTAAATTAGAATTCAATCAATTAGAAAACTTTAGCCAATAATTGACTTAGGACATTTCAAAACCTCACAGCCTTTTGCACACACTTAGATTTGTTTGTTAGGACAACCGACTCTAGTTTTAGGTTAGGCCGGTGTTTATTTCCTTACTGCACTGTGACGGGCTTTTTCTCGAGTTTTATTGCATGCTGGTTGTGAAATGTTGGTGTGTTTGTTTATTTTTACTGCACTCTGTGTTGTGATTTGATTAACGATTAGATTACCCATAGGTTAGGAGCGATCTGGATTGTTAATATGATTTTCTGCAGGTGGCCACACTCATGCAGGGCAGAAAAAGGGGCCTAATTAATTAATAATAAATAAATGCTACAGGTGCTTCAGCTGCTTAGCCCCCAAATGAAGAAAAGTGTGGCCAAGTGTGGCTTAATAATTTAAATTCAATTGCATATATATATAACTGCGTGGGATGATTTTTATTATAAATTGCTTAGGATAACCCTGCAGGTGGTTTAGATTTTTCTTTTCTTTCTGTGAAATGTAATGTAAATGTAAATGCGTTTAAAAAATATTATAAATTGTGAAAGTGATTTTGAAAGTGGGATATTACATCCAATTTGGAATCCAAAGAAAGGAGAATATACCTTAAAGGATTATTCTCTTTTATTTGGAAAGCCAAATTAGGATGATTCAATATCCAAATAGAAAAGAAAAAACCCCTCTTAGGGATGAGTTTCTTTTCATTTGGATATTCAAAACCCGACAAACCCGAGAAGTTCGTAGAAGAAGAAAAGACAGAACAAGAAGATTGAAGAAAGAAGATGAAGAAATGAAGATTTAAGGAACAATATATCCCATTTCAAAAATCATTTGCGTCATTCTTAGGATTAGAATCCGGGTTTGTTGTCAGTGGTGCCCAACTACTTTACTTTTCTGCAAATTCTGGGTGTAATATGGACATTGGACATTGGACATTATATTTGGATTATTAAAATTGATTGTTTACATTGTTTGTGCAGTAGATTTTTTTAGGACCTTGCATGCCGTATTTTGTTTTAGCCTGGATTCAAATCGGAGAGATTTTTTTCGTAAGGGTACGCTCAAAATTCTTTTACTTGAAATTCTAATAAAATTTTTAGGCTCACATAGTAACTCTAACGATCTAAGAAGTAAGCTCAGGACCGCCGAGAGTCAGCATAAGCAATTTAATACTTTCTCTTCCTTGTTAGGCACCTCCCCGCCTGCGGGTTCTGGCAGACCACTTGACCTATGAGGGTGCAGTTCTGTCAAGGGGAAGTTATGCAATCTCTAGGGAAAAACCTATTTTCTAAGCCTAATTTTAAAACTGCTTCATATTCATTTTATGCATTCGAGTAAATTAGCATGCATTGCATTAGATACAAATTAAAAAAAAGAGTCTAAAATATTAATTATATTTCTAGACATTTTTCACCCTACATAAGTTGAGGGGCCAATTAGGGTCTATCTTAGATGTCGGCCCCCAATTCATTAAAACCTAAACAACATCCCTACCCATCTTTAATAAGAGACTGGATACATGATTTTAAAGCGCCTAGATGGTTAGCTGGCTCCCCAATCCAGGCCGGGGTAAGTCTAGATTTGCACTTCATTAGTTAGGTTTGGGTCGCTACTTTGTAGTACCCAAATTAGATTTAGGTTCTGAGGCAGATACTTTTTAGATCTTAAGTCCTCGCCCTCCGGGAATATAATCCCAAATTTCTAATAAAATACCAACTTAAACATAAAATTTTCTCCTAAAATGTAAAGCCCAACATAGGATAGATTGAGGTTGTCTCTGAGCTTCTCAGAATCCGACACCTCCTACTTTTCATCCTTTGACTCGCTAATAAATGTTCAACATTGAGCTTTCACCTTGGAAAATTCCTACTTATGTTCCTTATCTTTTACTTTGTAGTCAAAGGGTATGAAATCACTGCTTTAATCGAGATTTTTCTTAGGAGCATTCCTCCTAAGATGTAATTAACTATAGGAGCTTGCTCCTATAGGGATTTGAGAACCCCAGACTAAAATAAACCTTGTTTTATTCGTATAAAATAAGGGAAGAATCTTTGGGAACGTAGATATTTTTAAAATCTTATTTCTAATTTTGAATAGACTTGTAAAATATTATTATTATCTTTTCAGATAATATAATATTATACTTGTTATATTCAACTTTAGAAATAATGAATTTTATAAAACTCATTCTCGCTTTTGGATATCTTAAAGAATGTTATGTTCGTCTTTTAAGATGATATAATATTCTTCTTGCCATATCTAAATAAAAGAATGAATAAACTTTTTTTAAAAATCGTATTTCTATCTTTAAACATATTTTATAGAATTTCATGTTCATCTTTTAAGATGATATATTATTCTTTGAACTATGTTTGATTATAGAAATATCAATTTTCAAAACCCTATTCTGATATTGAATCCATTGTAGAATATTGTGTCAGTCTCTCGAGATTATACTTTATTCTCAATGCAGTATTCAATTACAAAATAGGAGAAATCAAAATATGCGTGGTGATACAATATTTTTTTCCCACCAAGGTTTTTCTGGCGACTCCACTGGGGATCAATCCTCTCTCCATCTTTAGTAGTGTTTTATACCCTTTAATCGGTAGTATACTTGTGCTTAGCATAAGTTGTAACTACCTTTCTTCCGCCGGTTCTTTTATTCATTTCATTCTTGAATAATTTGGCCGGTATCTAAAAAATTTTTAGAGGTCTTATTTTGGACCCCGTTAGAAAATTAACGAGAAGCTCCTTTATAATGGCCTATTTGTAAAGTAAATCCCCGTGTTAATTTGAATGTTTAGTTACATTATTCTTGTAGCTTGATGTTTGAATTAGCACTGGGTCCAAAATTTCAAAAGTTGAAATTAAAACACTAAATAAAATTCATCTTTATCTCAATATTATGTATTGTAATTATATTTCCATATAACTCAATATATATGAAATGAAATAGGATTTAGTTTATTTAGTTGGATTAATTAAACTTTTATAATTTAAATAAATTTTCAAAGTCTAATTAAAAATCTCTTTTAAATTTCAGGAAAAATGACGGGTAAATTAATCTTTTCCCTATCTGACAACATGAACCTGTCCTACAATCCATTTGTTGAGGGTAGTATAATCAAGTTTGGAAAAGGATTTGAGGATTTTCAGTTGTCTGTTAGTGGACCTGAGTTCACTATTGTTCCACCCAATGAGGTTGCTAATCAAAAACCTATCTTAGAATTCACTTTGGGATGCGGGTCTCAAACTGCTCCTGTAGCCCCTAAGCCCTCAGTGTTTGATAAGATTGAGCAATCTAGTCAAGATCAGAAACTCAAGTCAGTTGTGGTAGCAAACAGTTCAGTCCCTTTCAGTGCACCCAGTCAATTTGAGATTGGATCTTCTTCTAATTTATCGACGATTATGACTAAGACTCAAAGAAGAAATAAAAATCATCGTATAAAAAGGAGAATGTAAAAACTAGGAAAATCAAAGAAAAACGAGCTTATCCCTCCAACCTCTCCACATCTTTTACCGCTGCTGATGGAGAAGAAGATGCGAGGTTGATTGCTCGATCAGCCCCTACTGCTGTTAGAAAGTCTGCCACTGAGCCAACAAAAAGTAAGGAAACACATGTTCAGAATTTGGTAAAGGCTATAGTACAAGATTGTGCTGATGGTCCTCCACAGACTAGAGAAGAATTTTTAAGAAAAATGAGAAGATTGGTCAGTGATAGGATTGAAGAAGAAACCTTAAGGCAAAAACTTATTAAAACTAGGGTAGGAGGTCAGTTGAGAACAAGAGATAATAAAAGAAAATTCAAACCAACTGCCATCTCTGCTCTCACTGATGGATACCCTAGGGAGCCAAGAAGATCCAACAAGAAGACAGACAGTATTGTGTTGACTGATGCTTCAGTGAAAATTAAAAGTACTCAGCGGATTCCACAGAAAGTCAGCCGTCAGTTGTCCCTTTCTTTTGCACCACCACAGAGTCCTAGTAAGATTCAACGTAGTTCTCATACCCATTCTTCTCCCTGGATAGATAGGCACCACTCTACGGGTCCTACTCCATCTTCTTATCCTGATGTAGAGTGGTTGGAATCCTCAAACCAACCCTCTTCGACATCTGATGAGAAGAAAGTTTGGAAACCCAAGGAAAAAGCTACTTCTCCTGTAGTAGCTTCACTTGAGAAGCCAATAGAAAGTGAACTTGAAGAGAAGAAGAGGGTTAAGAATACTACTCCAGATCCCATGGATTATGAAAAGTATGTTCCTGTTGATCCCAACTATATTTATGGAAGATCTATAGAGGAGATGATAGGTGAACTAAAAGACAGTATTAGAAATCTGGATGAAGAAGAAGCTTTGAACTTTGACTTAGATGGAGATGATATGTTAGATGATACAGTGGCTGATGTCTTTATGGTTGAAACAAGAACAACATCTTATAATGAGCAGATTGAGGAAGCTGTATTACAAGATGTTGCAGTTGAGGAAGGCATAGCGCTAGACTTAACTCAACGTCTTGTACGGCAATTAAAACAAAAAGATGAGCAGATTTCAAGTATGGAGAAGAAGATAGAAGAAATGATGGCCACTATGGCTTCTTTCCAAAGTCAGGGTCCTTTACCACCACGAGCACAGGTTGAGTCTTCTCAACCCGAGCCTGTTCAGGTGGTAGGAAAGAAACAAGTGATTGAGACTATAGAAGAACACCAACAAAATCCAGAAATAAAGGCCTTTCAATCCAAAGAGTTAAAGCAAATGGTAGAAAAGCAAGTAAGGGAGGCATTAGCAGAGTCTCAAAGTGCATCATATACTCCAAAAGGTAGACCTTACCCAGAGGAGTTTGATGCAGTTCCTTACCCAAAGGGATTTGTACCTCCCTCACTCAAGATCTTTGATGGTACTGGAAACCCAAGACAGCACATAGCCTACTTTAGAGCCAGTTGTTGCAACGCTGGAGGAAGCGATGCTTTGCTTTTCAGACAGTTTGTTAGTAGTCTGTCAGGGGTAGCGTTCGATTGGTATGCAGATCTTCCAAATGGTTCAGTACACAGTTTCACAGAGTTAGAGAACATGTTTGTTAAGAGATTTGCAGGCAGTCAGCACCATGTTACAGTTGGGGATCTTGTAATAGAAAAATAGAAACCTGGAGAAAAATTAGTTGACTACATACTTAGATGGAGGAATTTGAGCATGAAATACGAACCTCAATTGCAAGAACAACATGCAATTGAGATCCTGCTTAAAAACATTCATGGACCGGTAGCCTTTATTTTTAAGGGTTTTACCATTAAGACATTTGAAAAATTGCTTAATAAGGCCTCCAGTCTCCAAGAAGAAACTTCACAGCTCTCATTCCTTGTTGATCAGTCCTCTTCAGACTCTAAGAAGCTGAAACCCTAGAAGGTCTTTGAAAAGAAATCTGGGATGGTGTCAGCTGTGGATAAGGGAAATCAGCCAATGAAAGTGCAGGCAGAAAGGTCCCCTCCTCAATTTTATAATCAACAGTATCAAAGGCCGCAGTATCCGCCACCACAACATCTTCCACTTCAGATTCAACCAGAATTCAACCAACAGCAACCTTACCTTACTCTAGAAGAAAGAAGGGAAAATTGGGAGAAATTTAATGCATTAATTGGTAAGACTTACCTCTTTAAGAAGGAGGCTTTAAAGAAGATATTGAAAAGTCTTCTTAAAAAGCCAGACTTCAAGTTACCTGCATCTAGAAGGCCAGAAGAAGTGGGTAGGTTAGATCACCCCAATTATTGCCCTTACCATCAGATATTGGGTCATCAGCTTGAAGAATGTGTCACTTTTAAAGAATGGCTTGACAGAAACATGAAATTAGGAGCTGTAGTGATTCCCAAGGAATACTTAGTGGATCCAGGGCAGGGATCAGCTAAATGTGTGACTGGTGAACCTATCGTTCCTACTTCTTTTTCAAATTCTGATTCTACTTGGGATATAGTTTTATCCCGTTCTTCAAAGAAATTTCTTAACAAACTTTACTTTTCTTCTCTTCAGGAGTCTTTGGGAGCTCAGAAGCCTCTCCAGGTTGATATAATAGTTCCAGAAGATGATTTAGAGATGACTCCACCTTCAGAGCTTAAGGAAGCCCGAGTCAGCCAGGGTCCTATAGTTCAGGAGAAGGAGGACACTAGAGATCATTTTGTTGCTATTAGTAGTGTTGATTGTGATGTATCTAGTAGAGTTGTGTTTTCTTCGGATGGGGAGACTGTTATCCTCAATCCTCTTATCTTAGATGACTTTTGTTTTGTTAAGTGTGATGATGTCAAATCAATGAAAAAGGATTCTACTTAAATCTTGTCTATTTCTGATAATGATGTTACGGATGACTTAAAAACTACACCTGAAAATGATTCTCTGCATGATCAATTTAATTTTGAAGAATTAAAACATTCTCTTTGTTATTATTCAGATAGTGATGTCCCTGCTCTTGATTTGTAGGGTATACCTATCTGTATTGAAGCCGAGATGTCTGATTCTAAAAATTTAACAGAAGTAAAATCAGAATTAGCTGAGGTCGAAGAAGATAACCTGCCTGTCGCTTCTTCTGAAGAGATAGTGGAAATCAAGCTTCGTAGTGGCAAAGTATTACCACCTCACGCATCTTCTGAAGACAAAGGAAAGCAAGTTGTTGACGAACCAGAGTCTTCTCTTCCACCACAACCCGTTCCTTTTCAGAGTCCAAATGAGAGTGGAATGCCCAAGGTCGATTACAATGTCCTAGCTCATCTCAGGAAGCTGCCTGTCAAACTGAGTATTTACGACGCCTTGATCCTTTCCAAAGAAATGAGGGAAGCGTTAATCAAAGCTTTGTTAGATTCGGATATTTGCATGGCCCAGTTAGCAGCTGCACAGCCTGATGAAGCTTTTTGTTCCAGAGGAGTTCCTGAAATTTCTTTTTCTGATGAAGATCTGTGTTTAGGGACGGCTGATCACAACCGTCCACTATACATAACAGTGAACATAGATAACTTCAAATTGTCACGTATTCTTGAAGATCCTGGTGCATCAGTTAATATTATGACTCTAAGAACTCTTGCCTATTTGAGAATAGACGTCCGTAAGCTCAGCTCAGATAAGATGATCTTACGGGGTTTTAACAAAAATGGCGAGAGGGCTTTGGGTTCAGTTACTCTGTTGTTGGAGATTGAGGATTTTAAAACTGAAGCTAAGTTTCATATTATAGATGCTCCAACATCTTTTAATGCTCTTCTAGGTAGACCCTGGCTTCACGAATATAGGATGGTGCCTTCATCCCTACATCAATGCATCAAATACATCAGAGATGGTACTGAGCATTGTATTAAGGGAGATTTGCAACCATTCTCGGTTCATGAAGTAGGAATTTATGAAGATGCCGCCTATTATTTGCCTAAAAAGCAAACGTCTGTTCCTAAAGATCTTAATTTGGCAAAAAATGAAATTGCACTTGAAAAGAAAAATGAAAAAGAAAAAGAAGAAAAAATAGATGAAGAATATCCCTGCCTCGAAGATAGCATTCGTTGGCATCCTGCTCCTCCCTCACAAAGAGGTGGTAGGATGACCCAACGAGGGCGAGGTAGAGGCAGAGGATGGCAAAATCATGAAAGTGCAATGTATGAAAACATTCAAAAGCAAAACCCTACGATACACATCGATTTAGAATCTGGTTCAGATGATGAATCATGTGTACTGAAGGATGAAAATAGTAACAAAAGGCCAAAATTTGAGATCTCTTTGGAAAATGACAGTGATGAAGATAAAATTCAGGCAAATATAGAGGATAATTCAGATTTGTCTACCTATGAAAGACTTAAAGGATATGTGAAGACTTTAGCTTTAACCCCACTATCGCAAGATAGTATAGCTGGGTTGGCAGTTAAAGTTTCACCTGCTTTGAGCGATGATTGTAAAACTGCTAAGTTTATTCCTTCTTCTAGCAAAAATATTGAAACTGATGTACATGTTGATGATACTTTTATGAATGAAATAGTGGAACTCCCTTTTGATTGGTATCCTTATTGTGTTAAAAATTTAATTGAGCAAGGTCTTTCCCCATCTACTTGGACTAAACGTCAAGCTCAATCCTTTGAAAGTCTTTGGAATACGAAATTCCATAAACCAAAGTCAAAAGCAGGACAAGGCTTTAATACTGTTTGTCCATTTGATGATGATGATTATTGCTTAGTAATTACTAACAATGTAGGATCTGATCATCTTTTTGTAGAGGACATTGAAAATCTTAATGAATTTTGCTTAGAAACTTTAGATGATTCGGATGACTTTAAAGTTAAGGAGGCACCTCCTAAACTTGAGAAGGAAATCCAAACAACTATTGACGAACTAAAAGAAATTAACCTTGGTAACGAAGAAAATCCACGTCCGACGTTCATAAGTGCCTTATTGAACGAGGATGAGTCAAAAAACTTAGTCAAGTTACTTTCAGAATTTAAGGATTGCTTCGCTTGGAGTTATGATGAAATGCCCGGATTATCTCCAGAAATAGCAGTTCACAAACTTGAAATTCAACCTGATATAATCCCTGTCAAACAAGCCCCACGACGCATGCGTTTAGAAATTGAACAACAAGTAATAACTGAAGTTAAGAAACTGATCGATGCAGGCTTTATTCGAGAGGAGAAATATCCCTCTTTGTTGGCTAGTGTCATCCCAGTAAAGAAGAAAAGTGGTCAAATTCGCGTATGCATCGATTATAGGGATCTGAATAAGGCATGTCCGAAAGATGAGTTCTCATTACCCATACCAGAACTCATGGTAGACATTGCCTCTGAGCATGAAATTTTCTCTTTTATGGACGGTTCATCTGGATATAACCAAATCAAGATGGCTCCTGAAGATGAAAAATTTACTGCATTCAGAACACCTATAGCGGTCTTCTGTTACAAAGTCATCCCCTTTGGACTTAAAAATGCTGGTGCAACTTACCAGCGAGCTATGACCCGAATCTTCGATGATTTAATCCACCAACAAGTGGAATGTTACATCGATGATTTGGTTGTCAAAAGTCGTCAAAGGGAAGACCACCTTCATGATCTGAGAATTGTTTTTGAAAGGTTGCGCCGCTATAACCTAAAGATGAACCCCTTGAAATGTGCTTTCGGAGTTACTTCAGAGAAATTCTTAGGGTTCGTAGTGAGACACCGAGGTATAGAAATTGATCCTTCCAAAATAAAAGCCATCTTAGATATGCCACCTCCTAAAAGTCTAACCCAATTAAGATCTCTTCAAGGTAGGTTGGCATATCTACGGAGATTCATTTCTAACTTGTCTGGTAGGTGTCAACCTTTTGCTGCTTTATGTAAGAAAGAAGCCCGATTTCATTGGGATGAAAAGTGTCAAAACGCTTTTGAAAACATAAAACAGTATTTGTTAACACCTCCAGTCTTAGCGGCTCCTATTCCGGGAAAACCCTTAATACTTTACACCACAGCTTTAGACAGTTCCCTTGGCGCCTTGTTAGCCCAAACTAACGAGGAAGGAAAAGAGAACGCACTTTACTACTTAAGTAGATGACTCTTACCAACTGAAGCTAATTACCTACCTATTGAGAAACATTGTTTAGCCTTAATTTTTGCTGCCCAAAAATTAAGGCATTACATGTTAGCTCATAAAATCAATCTCATTTCTAGAGTAAATCCACTCCAATACCTGATGACTCATCCAATATTGTCAGGACGTTTGGCAAAATGGTCAATGTTCTTACTTCAGTTTGATATCACGTTTATACTCTTACGTGTTATCAAAGGTCAAGCCGTAGCTGACTTCTTAGCAGCACACCCGATCCCTGCTGAGTACCCTCTAAATGATGATCTCCCTGATGAACAAATTATGAGTTTAGAGGAGCAGGAAGGAAATACCTGGGAGTTATATTTTGATGGTGCCGCATCTTCACAAAAGATTGAGGAATCTCAGGAAATAATCCCAGGGAAGGCCGGTATCGGGTTGGTTTTCATAACCCCTGAAAAAGGTTTGTTGCGTTATTCTTATCATTTATTAGAGCCTTGTACTAATAACGAAGCTGAATACGAAGCTCTAATAACTGGTTTAGAATTAGCAATATCAATGGAAATTAGGGAAATTAAGATCTTTGGAGATTCACAACTTATTATCAATCAAGTTGCTGGTATTTACAAAGTCTTGAAACCTAAACTTCTTCCGTACTATCAATACACTATGAAGCTTCTCGAACAAATTCCAAATGTAACTTTGTATAGGATACCCCGTGGAAGAAATTCTATGGCGGATGCCCTTGCAAAACTTGCAAAAGAGTTAGCTTGTATAGAAGAAGAGTCAATCTCTATAGAAGTTCAAGGTCTCAAGATCTTATCTCCTATAGACTTGGAATACATTACTAAGATTTTTCCTTCTGATGGTGAGGTTGTTCTTGCTGTTAATGATGAGACGGTTGACTGGAGAAAACCTTTCATTGACTACTTGCAAGAAAGCAAACTTCCTCAAGAGAAATCTGCTGCAGATCAGATTAAGAGAAGGGCTCTCTCCTATACACTGATAAACGGCACTTTATACCGCCGGTCTTTTGATCAATTATGGTTACGTTGTCTTAACAAACAGGAAGCCCAAAAGATCGTGACCGAGGTACATGCCGGATTGTGTGGTGCTTACCAATCTGGTCCTAAAATGAAGATGAAAATTAAAAGGTTAGGATATTATTGGCCCTCAATGATTGACGATTGTATGTCTATTGCACGTCGTTGTCATCAGTGCCAAGTACATGATGTAGTCCTAAACCAACCTCCTAATGTCCTACATCCAACAATTGCTTCATGGCCTTTTGAAAGTTGGGGTACGGATATCATTGGCCCTATCGATCCTCCCTCTTCTAAAGGTTACCGGTTCATCCTAGCAGCAACAGATTACTTTTCAAAATGGGCGGAAGCTATTCCACTACGAGAAGTCAAAACTCACAATGTGATCCAATTCTTTCGAGACCATATCGTATATCGATTCGGCATCCCTCGTCGAATTATATCCGATAATAGTCTCTCTTTCAGAAGTACCAAACTAAACAACTTTGTTAATCGTCACAATATTGATTGGAGATACTCCACAAGCTATTACCCACAGGCAAATGGTTTAGCAGAGGCCTTCAATAAGACGTTGGTAGGAATTTTAAAGAAAAGCTTAGAGGACAATAAGCGACAGTGGCATGAAAAGTTGGGTGATGCTTTGTGGGCTTATCGAACCACATATAGAACCCCAACTCAGTCTACACCGTTTGATTTAGTCTTTGGGGCAAAGGCTGTTCTCCCTTTAGAGGTATAGCTTCCCTCTCTAAGAGTTGTAGTTAATAATAGTATCACATCTGAACAGAACGCCCGACTTCGACTAGAAGAACTCGAAGGTTTAGAAGAGAAGCGACTTCAGGCTCAACAGAACCTCGAGTTATATAAATCCCGTATGGCTCAAGCACATGATAAATTAGTCGCCCTAGAACCTTTCGAGTAGGAGAACTTGTGTTGGTCTTACGTAGACCTATCTTGACTCATCGAAGGTTTGGGGGTAAATTTGAGCCTACCTGGGAAGGTCCTTTTGTGGTGGAGAAAGTCTACCAAGGAGGATCTTACCAATTGGTGGATTGTAAGGGTGATCGTCCTATGTTACCCATCAATGGGCGTTTTCTTAAAAAATACTACGTGTAATGACGTTGTTATGATGATTTTGCAATAAAATTATAAATTTCTCAGAATATACGTTGTTCTCAAATTTTTGAATGTCACATATTGTACTGGGTCCAAGTGATTTGTATACTTTTAAAAATCAAAATTTGAAAAGTTGCAAGATTTGAAATAATTGAGATATTCTATAATACTACTATAGAATTGTCCTTTTATTGTTTTCCTTTTTTCAGATATGATGATCCAATATAAAAACAAAATCCCTAGTGGAATATTTGTAAGTTATAGGGATCATCTATATTAAAAAAGGGAACAAATTTTCAATTCAATAAATGTTCAAAATTTTCATTCTTCCAAATATTTTCCATTCTCTTCTAGAAAATGACATATACAAATGTTTTAACCCATAATAGAATATTTATATTTTGTCAATGTCATTTGTGATGAAGAGAAATGATCCAGAGTTTTAAAGAAATCAATTCTCCTCATTAAATTCTAAATCTTAAATCCATCTTTAGGTATAAGTCCTCCTACGGCATCCTATTGACATCTTTGGAGTTAGGAGTAAGCATCCCTAGTGGCATCATAATCTTCATTCCGAGGAGAAGTATAAGCATCCCTAGCGGCATCTTCCCTTCATTAAATGTTAAATCTTAAATCCGTCTTTAGGTATAAGTCCTCCTACGGCATCCTATTGACATCTTTGGAGTCAGGAGTAAGCATCCCTAGTGGCAACCTAATCTTCATTCCGAGGAGAAGTATAAGCATCCCTAGCGGCATCTTCCCTTCATTAAATGTTAAATCTTAAATCCGTCTTTAGGTATAAGTCCTCCTACGGCATCCTATTGACATCTTTGGAGTTAGGAGTAAGCATCCCTAGTGGCATCCTAATCTTCATTCCGAGGAGAAGTATAAGCATCCCTAGAGGCATCTTCTCTTCATTAAATTTTAAATCTTAAATCCGTCTTTAGGTATGAGTCATCCTACGGTATCCTATTGGCATCTTTAGAGTTAGGAGTAAGCATCCCTAGTGGCATCCTAATCTTCGTCTCGAGGAGAAGTATAAGCATCCCTAGCGGCATCTTCTCTTCATTAAATGTTAAATCTTAAATCCGTCTTTAGGTATAAGTCCTCCTACGGCATCCTATTGACATCTTTGGAGTTAGGAGTAAGCATCCCTAGTGGCATCCTAATCTTCATTCCAAGGAGAAGTATAAGCATCCTTAGCGGCATCTTCTTTTCATTAAATTTTAAATCTTAAATCCGTCTTTAGGTATGAGTCCTCCTACGGCATCCTATTGGCATCTTTGGAGTTATGAGTAAGCATCCCTAGTGGCATCCTAATCTTCGTCTCGAGGAGAAGTATAAGCATCCCTAGCGGCATCTTCTCTTCATTAAATTTTAAATCTTAAATCTGTCTTTAGGTATGAGTCCTCCTACGGCATCCTATTGGCATCTTTGGAGTTAGGAGTAAGCATCCCTAGTGGCATCCTAATCTTCGTCTCGAGGAGAAGTATAAGCATCCCTAACGGCATCTTCTCTTCATTAAATTTTAAATCTTAAATCCGTCTTTAGGTATGAGTCCTCCTACGGCATCCTATTGACATCTTTGGAGTTAGGAGTAAGCATCCCTAGTGGCATCCTAATCTTCGTCTCGAGGAGAAGTATAAGCATCCCTAGCGGAATCTTCTCTTCATTAAATTTTAAATCTTAAATCCGTTTTTAGGTATGAGTCCTCCTACGGCATCCTATTGGCATCTTTGGAGTTAGGAGTAAGCATCCCTAGTGGCATCCTAATCTTCGTCTCGAGGAGAAGTATAAGCATCCCTAGCGGCATCTTCTCTTCATTAAATTTTAAATCTTAAATCCGTTTTTAGGTATAAGTCCTCCTACGGTATCCTATTGACAACTTTGAAGTTAGGAATAAGCATCCCTAGTGGCGTCCTAATCTTCGTTCCGAGGAGAAGTATAAGCATCCCCAGCGGCATCTTCTCTTCATTCTATTGACATTCTTGAAGTTAATCTTGATTTATAAAAAGGTTTCAATCATATCAAAATCGAATTCAAAATTCCTATTCGTGTCAAACCTTATTCAACTTTTCAATATCTTGGGTTTACTGAATAATACTAATCTTCTTAGTTATTATTTGCTAAAACCATTATTATTGTTATAAACTTTCAGATCAATAAATCAATCTTAATCTTTTCAGACAATCAACCCAAATTTTGGTCAACTTTCGTTTTAACTTTCTCTTAAAATAATAAAATCTTTTCAATTCATATACTCAAATCTTCAAGTTCAATTTTTGGATCTAGTCAATCTTTTCGGTCAACGCCAATACGCATGATAAACTTTGGCAAGTTTATCATGCCTATTGGGGGTCCATTTGTTGACCTCATTATTCGAGGTCAATTTCTCCAGAATCAACTCTAGTACTTAGGTTTTTCGTAGCCTAGTGTAGATGTCGCACCCGTAGGATTTTCCCTTAGGTGGTCACCCACTGACGTAGCATCGACTCGAACCTACCATTCAATTCGAATCAAAATCGATTCAATCCAGATTTTGATTCAACTTCAAACAAACTCAAATCAACTCTTTTGAACCAAAATTTGCTACACCAATCGAAGCAAAATCAAGTGTGGAAACTTCAAAAATTAATTTGGAGACCATCCCAACTCCGATTTCAGCAAACTTATAGTCGAACTGAGCGTCTCAGGAATACAAACCCAACGACACCAAGATCAACCCAATCCGAGCCCCAATGAGTCCAAATCAAGGGCTCAAAGCGCTGTTGGAAGGTTCAAACCGCAATTTGAGTTACCAAACGGTCTCCGATTTTGACGAGCTTATACTCAAATCGAACGGCTCGACGTGACGAATTCATTGAGCCCAAGATCACGGAATTCCGAAATAATTAAGGCCTTCAAATGTCAACCGAACGGTCCACGGTCAAAGGGTTCAGCAACAACCCATAACCACCCACTCTCCCTCTCCCTCTACTTCGCACAACCACCCCAACTCCTGGAAGTTCACGGTCCACTCTCTCCCTTTCTCTGAAATTCGCATGAAGGACAGCCCATCTCATCTCCTCCAGTTTGCATGAGAAGCCTCTCCAACCCGAACTCCTCAACTCCTCACGTCACTCCTCCTTATTTGAAAAGCAAGAACTCACAGCACGCCACCAAGTCTGAAAATTCCAGCAATTTTCATCTCCTTCCCGGTTGCAAAATTCCCAGGAAGCCAATCCATTCCACCTCAAGGAGGCCAATCTGACTTCCCTTGTCCTAGTCATCAGCAATCTTCACAATTTTGGTATATTTTCTACATCCTCGTCTTCTTTCTCTTCAGTTCAGTAAATTTTGATGATAGAAATGATTTAGGTAAGTTTATTGCTATCATTTTTTTTAGAAGAAAAAGAAAGTATGCATAGTTGAAAATAGAAAAACGTTTCTTTGTCTTGCTTTCTCTTATTGCAAAGAGAATGATTTTCTTATGATTGTTTAATCGGATTTTGCTGGGCCCTTCAATTATTCTTGAGTGTACAGAATATCAGATAGGAGTATATATTTATTCCTCATTACTGTTAAATGAAGACTAAATGCATTTCTTACTTAAGAGAAAAATCTAATAAAATCTGCTTAAAAGTCATAGGTTCTCCTTTTCACTTGAGAGAAAAGTGTGAAATGAAAATTTGATAATTCATTTAGTTATAGTAATTGCAATATATGTTAGGAAATTTTTTTATTATTATTGAAATTTTTTGTTTGAGAAGAGAAGATATATTGTTTGCTTTATATCTTTTATTCCTAACATCCAGTTATTATTATTTTTTTTTTTAGGAAGAATGAGTGGTTTATTTTCTCAAATGGTCTTTGAAAAGTTTACCCAAGATAATTTTCTCTGATTTATAACGGCTATATATATATATATATATCTTTATTATTGTTTTCAGAATCTTATTGATAGGGAAGCGTATAAGAGCTTAAAAAAAAAATTTGAAAGTTTGTATGCATTGGGAAAATAATGTGTATATGTAGAAAAGTGAAGTATGTGTATAATTGAATAGTGAAATGCAGGGATTATAAAAATGAAGTGTATGTATATTTTGAAAGGTGAAAGGTTTTATTTAATTTGAAAAGTGATTTATATTTGATTTGAAAGGTGAAATTGTATATTGGAGAGGTTTTGTATAAGAAAGGTGATTTGTGCGGAGGGTGACATGTATAAAATGTTTTGAAAAATAAAATATTATTTTTGTGGGAAGTGTATATAGAAAAGTTTGTAAATTAAAAAAAAATTAAGATGTGGGTGTACTTTGAAAGATGATAATGTGATATTTGAAAGGTGAAAGGTATGTACTTTGAAAGTTGAAAAGTAGGAATGGCTGAGAGAAACATTGGATTGTGAAATCAAGGTAAGGAGTAGTTTTGAAGAAATTGTAGAAAATTTTAGGAAATGAATGTTCATGTGAAAAAACAAAGTGTTTAGGTGTGGAAGAAATGACTTGTGTGTTTTAAAAAGGGTAATATAGTGATTTGTGTATATAGAAGAAAAAGTAAGTTGTATGTTTTGAGAGGTAAGATATTTTGGAAAGAGTGTACTATAAAATGTATGGATTTTGAAAGATTAAGATTTGAAAAGGTTGAAAAGTGCAACTTGTGGGTGTTTTGAAAAGTGGAGCTCAAGTGTATTTCCAAAAGTAAAGGTTCCAAAAGCAAAGCAATAAAGCCAGTGTTTAAGCCCGAAGAAAGGTACGTCTTTATTTTCAATGAGAATTTCAATTATTTTATTATTAATTATTAAATGTACTTTCTAATCCCTTATTTCTTTGTTTTATTTGCATAAACTGTGAGGAATGGTACCGGTCGAGGGAACAAAAGTACAAGGAGCTAATGACGTCAATCGCCTCTATCCAGCCAGGTAGAGGTGCTACGGGCGGAACCACCGGGTCGTAGCCCCCGGTGACTGTGAGTATTTCTAAACTTAGAAAACCTTTAGGGACCCCTTGATGTGGTGTGCATGAACCATTCCTTTAGGTCCCTGTAGTAATTCAATTTAATTAGATTTACTTTTTTGCTTTATTTTAGATCCCTAAACCCCTTTTACACACGTTCAAAGTCCTAAGGGTTAGTAATAACAAATTTTTATCCCATACAACAGTAGTGACACTTAAGGACAAAAATTAAGGACCGGGTCTTAGAAAACTTAGACTTAAGATGCATGCACACTTTAGGATAGAAACTTATAACATAGAAAATTTAGTGACATCTCACTTTAGAATTAGTAAATATCTTTAAACTAGAATTCAATCAATTAGAAAACTTTAGCCAATAATTGACTTAGGACATTTCAAAACCTCACAGCCTATTGCACACACTTAGATTTGTTTGTTAGGACAACCGACTCTAGTTTTAGGTTAGGCCGGTGTTTATTTCCTTACTGCACTATGACGGGCTTTTTCTCGAGTTTTATTGCATACTGGTTGTGAAATGTTGGTGTGTTTGTTTATTTTTACTGCACTCTGTATTGTGATTTGATTAACGATTAGATTACCCATAGGATAGGAGCGATCTGGATTGTTAATATGATTTTCTGCAGGTAGCCACACTCATGCAGAGCAGAAAAAGGGGGCTAATTAATTAATAATAAATAAATGCTACAGGTGCTTCAGCTGCTTAGCCCCCAAATGAAGAAGAGTATGGCCAAGTGTGGCTTAATAATTTAAATTCAATTGCATATATATATAACTGCGTGGGATGATTTTTATTATAAATTGCTTAGGATAACCCTGCAGGTGGTTTAGATTTTTCTTTTCTTTCTGTGAAATGTAATGTAAATGTAAATGCGTTTAAAAAATATTATAAATTGTGAAAGTGATTTTGAAAGTGGGATATTACATCCAATTTGGAATCCAAAGAAAGGAGAATATACCTTAAAAGATTATTCTCTTTTATTTGGAAAGCCAAATTAGGATGATTCAATATCCAAATAGAAAAGAAAAAACCCCTCTTAGGGATGAGTTTCTTTTCATTTGGATATCCAGAACCCGACGAACCCGAGAAGTTCGTAGAAGAAGAAAAGACAGAACAAGAAGATTGAAGAAAGAAGATGAAGAAATGAAGATTTAAGGAACAATATATCCATTTCAAAAATCACTTGCGTCATTCTTAGAATTAGAATCCGAGTTTGTTGTCAGTGGTGCCCGGGCACTTTACTTTTCTGCAAATTCTGGGTGTAATATGGACATTGGACATTGGACATTATATTTGGATTATTAAAATTGATTGTTTACATTGTTTGTGCAGTAGATTTTTTTAGGACCTTGCATGCCGTATTTTGTTTTAGCCTGAATTCGAATCGGAGAGATTTTTTTCGTAAGGGTACGCTTAAAATTCTTTTACTTGAAATTCTAATTAAATTTTTAGGCTCACATAGTAACTCTAACGATCTAAGAAGTAAGCTCGGGACCGCCGAGAGTCAGCATAAGCATATTAATACTTTCTCTTCCTTGTTAGCACCTCCCCGCCTGCGGGTTCTGACAGACCACTTGACCTATGAGGGTGCAGTTCTGTCAAAGGGAAGTTGTGCAATCTCTAGGTAAAAACCTATTTTCTAAGCCTAAATTTTAAAACTGCTTCATATTCATTTTATGCATTCGAGTCAATTAGCATGCATTGCATTAGATACAAATTAAAAAAAAGAGTCTAAAATATTAATTATATTTCTAGATAATTTTTCACCCTACATAAGTTGAGGGGCCAATTATGGTCTATCTTAGATGTCGGCCCCCAATTCATTAAAACCTAAACAACATCCCTACCCATCTTTTATAAGAGACTGGATACATGGTTTTAAAGCGCCTAGGTGGTTAGCTGGCTCCCCAATCCAGGCCGGAGTAAGTCCAGATTTGCACTTCATTAGTTAGGTTCGGGTCGCTACTTTGTAGTACCCAAATTAGATTTAGGTTCTGAGGCAGATACTTTTTAGATCTTAAGTCCTCGCCCTCCGGGAATATAATCCCAAATTTTTAATAAAATGTCAACTTAAACATAAAATTTTCTCCTAAAATGTAAAGCCCAACATAGGATAGAATGAGGTTGTCTCTGAGTTTCTCAGAATCTGACACCTCCTACTTTTCATCCTTTGATTCGCTAATAAATGTTCAACATTGAGCTTTCACCTTGGAAAATTCCTACTTCTGTTCCTTGTCTTTTACTTTGTAGTCAAAGGGTATGAAATCACTGCTTTAATCGAGAGTTTTCTTAGAAGCATTCATCCTAAGATGTAATTAACTATAGGAGCTTGCTCCTATAGGGATTTGAGAACCCCAGACTAAAATAAACCTTGTTTTATTCATATAAAACAAGAGAAGAATCTTTGGGAACGTAGATATTTTTAAAACCTTATTTCTAATTTTGAATAGACTTGTAAAATATTATTATTATCTTTTCAGATAATATAATATTATACTTGTTATATTCAACTTTAGAAATAATGAATTTTATAAAACTCATTCTCGCTTTTGGATATCTTAAAGAATGTTAAGTTCGTCTTTTAAGATGATATAATATTCTTCTTGTCATATCTAAATAAAAGAATGAATAAACTTTTTTAAAAAACCGTATTTCTATCTTTAAACATATTTTATAGAGTTTCATGTTCATCTTTTAAGATTATATGTTATTCTTTGAACTATGTTTGATTATAGAAATATCAATTTTCAAAACCCTATTCTGATATTGAATCCATTGTAGAATATTGTGTCAGTCTCTCAAGATTATACTTTATTCTCAATGCAGTATTTGATTACAAAATAGAAGAAATCAAAATCTGCGTGGTGATACAATATTTTTTTCCCACCAATCCACCCTTCCAATCTGCCAGCACAAGAACCAGAAATCAATATTCTCACTCAGAACAGGTTTTCTAACCTGAAGTGGATCAAAAGAAATAGCTCTACTGGTGATTTCAAGAAATCTTTTTGGGAGCGTCGACCTGAAGCTCCAACCCCTCAGAAGATAAGAGAGCCCGAACGTCTGTCTGCCCGGATACACCGTGTACTGAAGACAATTAAGGAGAAGGGCTTAATAAAAAAGAAGTTTTAGAGGCCACTGATTGTTGAGGCCCAAAGAACTCCTCCAAGAGATAGACTATCATCTGCTGAGATAGTTGAAAGAAGAGATTACCAACAACAGGCTCAGCACGGTGAGCATCGGGGCGTGACACCTGAACCATATGTTCGGGGATCTGCCGCCGAAAGGTCCCGATGGAAAGGGAAGCAAGTTTGGAGGCCGAAGCCTCGAAGAGAAAATATCCTGGAAGAAAGGATTAGTTCGGGTGTGACATCCGGAGATGTCTCCCGGAGATCCGCTCCTGCCAACAGAGCTCGTCAGAAATGGGTCCAAAAGAAGGCCCATAATAACGACAATTATATTGACGGTCGACATCCTAGAGAGTCTTCCAGGAAATACCGTCATTCTCCTACTTCAATCAAAGAGGAAGTTGACTTCAATCGAAGTCCACGGGTTGAAGAAATAGTCATTCCAAGTGAAGAACCTGAAATTCAGTGGTGACGCCGCTCAGAAATTCAGGTACAAGAAAAAGAAGAAGAAGAAGAATATGACGATGATGACACTATGGAGATCGAGGTGGTTCGTATGGTTAGCCACATTAATGAGGAAGATGATGATGATGAGGATGAACAACAATCACAACCACGTGAACGTGTTCATCCATGTCGCTATAGGGCTAGATCCATCGCCAGCCGAAGTGTTTCGCTCCACAGAAGAAGGAGATGAGGAAGAAGAAGAGGTCGGAGAAAACCCCTTCGCTGGCGAAGATCACACTCGCTGAAATGAGAAATCAAATGAGGCGACAAATGCGGAAGAAAGATAGAGAAATTTATCAGTTGAATGATAAAATGACTGAGATGATCACTCAGATGACGGCTATGATGGAAATGATGCAAAAGACCACTTTTATGGGTCCTGCACCAGTTCAGCCCATCAACCAAGCTGCTAATTCTCAAAACCCTCAAGCGCCTCAAGCCTCAGGAGTGAAAGGTGTACCTGAAGGTGGCAATAAGAATGATGATTGTACCCGCCAGCGCACTCCCCAAAATGTGGCGAGCGCCTCTGAACCTGTAACTGCAGCGCAGCTTGAGGGCTTAATTAGCGAAAAGATTAAGACCATTATAGCTGCTGAACAAGCAGAGAAATTGGTAGGCAAAGGTCACCCGTACCCGGCAGAGTACGATCAGGTGCCATATCCAAAGGGATATTCTGTACCGAAGTTCAACATCTTTGATGGCAATAAAAATCCCAGATAGCACCTCGCGCAATTCAAAGCTACCTGCGAAAATACATGAGGCAATGATGCTTTGTTATTCAGGCAATTTGTGAGCAGCTTAAGTGGAACTGCTTTCGAATGGTATGCCGAACTGCCGAATGATTCACTGAAGACCTTTGCGGAGCTGGAGGCCTTGTTCGTGAAAAGATTCGCCAGTGCGACTGAGAAGACTACCATTGCTGATCTTGCCCTTAATAAAAGGAGGAAAGATGAATAAGTAACGAGGTATATAACACGCTGGCGCAATCTCAGCATGAAGTGCGAGCAGGAACTAGAAGAAGAGCATGCGGTTCAACTGTTGATGGGAACATTGATGATAAAATGCAACCTTTCTTGTGCATGGATTTAATTACTACCTTCCAAGATCTATTGGACAGGGTGGCAAAATTTGAAAAGTTGAACTTGTCAAAGTTAGAAAGCCTTTCTGATAAACTCGAAAAAGGCTAAGGCGCCTGATGTTAGGAGAAATGATGTTTACTCCGCATTTCCTCCTAGGCCGGATAAAGGCAAAAAGGAAGTATATAATGTGGATAAAGGAAAACAGCCTATGTAGTATGAAGAAAAATCAAAACAGGCTTACGATCCAATCCCTCAACCAAAACTAGTTCTTGGAGGAAATGATAAACCTCGAGCCTTTCCTGGTGGAGGAGAGCGCCAGAGGCAAATCACAGGAACTGGTGATAGAACGTTTCCCTCCCTCAAGGAGAAAATGAATAAAGAATATTCATTTAAGCGGGAGAGTGTCGCTAAATTGTTCCGACAAGCACTCAAGAACGGTCTGGAGTTGCCAGAATGCAAAAGACCTGAAGAGTCCAAACACAGTGACGACTTAAACTACAGCCCATATCATCGGGTAGTTAGTCATCCAATTGAAGATTGTTATGTCTTTAAAGATAGGTTGGAAAAGATGTACAAAAAGGGAGAATTAACATTATCAAATAATGTGTTGGTTCGTCCCAGAAAGGAATCCACCCAAGTAGTTATGTCCTCTTCCGTACTCCTGCCTAAAGAAACAACAACAAAAGAATCTGTCCAAGAGGAACAATGGGAGACTGTGGTCTCTAAGAAGATAACAAAAATGCTGAAACTGCTAGAAGGAGTTCCTGGTGTCAAGTGGAAGTCCCCTACTGAGCCAGTACTGAACTTAAAATGGTTGCCTGTGTCACAAGCATCCACCTCTAAACAGCAACCTGGCCAAGCTAGCTCATTCAAATCTAGTAAAGCAAAGCCAAAGTCTTCTAAGAATAAAGCCAAGTAGAAGAAGCCTATGGCGAAGAAGACTGCAACTCAAAAGGCTATTGATAATCTGGGTGAATATTATCAGACCGCTAGGAGGCCTATCAAGGTCAGTGATTTTATGAAAGAGCTTAAAATAGATGAAAAGGAAGAAGAAGCTGAGGCCGAATCTCTTCCTATGGAGATATACCGAGGCATCTCAGCAACATCAAAGATAACAAAAAGGGAGAAATACGCTGAAGAAGAGGCCCATGAGCTCTGTCTAATGGTATCATCAATGGAATTCATTTCAGATGATCTATGTTTTCTAGATGATGAAGATTCAGACCCAAGCATAGAATCACAAATGAAATAAGTGAAGTTGGGGTATGATTCCGAGTCTACAGATGAATCCCCAAGCACAATAATGGCTGACTCTGAAGAGAATGCTTCATCAAACAAGTCTGAATCAGATGAGGTGGCCAAGGTGCAGTTGAGGAGTGGTAAAGTACTGCCACCTCCACTGAAGAAAGGAGCTCCTAACAAAGATAAAGGAAAAGAAATAGTTATCAATAAAGATATTATCCTCAAAGGCTCTAAGAAAAAAGAGACTTCATCTAAGGGGATAGATTACAATATCTTATCCCACTTGAGGAAGATCCCAGCGCAACTCAGCATATATGATGCCTTACTGATGTCTAAAGACCTTCGAGAGACTTTGATTGAAGCTCTCAAAGACCCCGAAAGATATGAGGCATATTTTGCTGAGCGCAACTTGACGGAAGTCTTGCAAGCTCGAAATAAGCCCCTCATCACCTTTGCTGAGGATGATATGATGCTTGGAACGGCAGATCACAATCTCGCTTTGAATGTTACGGCAGAGAGCGATGGTATGATGATCAGTCGGATTTTGATTGATCTCGGATCTTCCATAAATCTTATGAGCCTTAAGGCACTAAGATCCCTCTGCCTCGATGTGAAACATTTTGGGCAAGACAAGTTGATGGTGCATGGTTTTAACGAGAAAGGGCAGAAAACCCTTGGTTCGTTTATGCTTTCTCTCGTATTTGGGGAGCTTCATACAGAAGCTAAATTTCATGTAATTGATGTGAAGACTTCGTTCAAGGCGTTATTGGGTCGCCCCTGGCTGCACGAATATGGTGTTGTCCCTTCAACATTACATCAGTGCATGAAGTATCTTAGAGAAGGAGAAGAATTCAGAATTTCTGGTGATATTCATCCCTTTGTAGTACATGAAATAACAGTTTATGAAGATGCTAAGTACTTCATGCCAAAGAAGCAAAAGTCGTCAAGTTCTCTTGAGGCAAAAGCATCAAATTCTAAGGCTGCAAAGAAACCCAAGCAAGAAGGTGATAAGAAGCGTGTAGGGAGAGAAAGCAACATCGGTTCTTCCCAAATCACCAGTCATTCCTAAAGAAAAGAAACATGTACCTCATCTTGGGATTGACATTGATGAAAATGATGTTACTCCTGCCAAATCTCAAAAAATATGCCAGTCCACGGATGAATGTAGTAGGTAGGTTGAATTTTTAAATGATGATTTTGACTACGACTCAATTTACATAAACTCGGTGCAGAGTGCGTTCTCCAGAAGAATAGACAGTCTGTCAATTTCAGACAGCATACTCGTAGTCACACGTGTTACCTTGCAACATTTCAAAGAACCCATTTTGCGCGAGGTGCATAAAGTTGAAGAACTCGCCACCCTTTATCTGCCTCCCTATAAAAATGGGACTGTGCCAAAGAATGTGCTATATTCCATGGGAGTTCGTGAAGAGGAGAACCATGACTGGGATTGCATGCTCCGCGACTCCAAGGAATTATTTCCTACAAGGCTACCCAAGTTCAATACCAAGAATATTCAAAGAATGCTACGAAAGCAAATCAATATTCCTACTACCAAACGACAGCTCCATACAAGCTTGGGTCTCTGGTATGGGAGAAATCCAAGTCCATTAAGATGAGAGGATATAGATGCATATAAAGGCATCGGGTTCATCAAATGAAAATTTCTCCAGAAAGAAACTTGCCAAGCAGTCACATGCATGGGAATTGAATCCGATGATGGTGGCGCTGAAGAGACATATGAAGCTGATGATTATGATGATCAACCCATAGAAGCCAAGCCTGCACCAGAAGAGCTTGAAGATGGTGGACAAGCTGCTACGATGGACGAGCTCAAAGAAGTCAACTTCGGAACTTAGGAGGACCCTCGCCCAACCTTCATTAGCTCTCTTCTGCCAGAAGAACAAATAGAAGAAATAAAAGATCTCCTCTATGAATTCAGGGACTGCTTTGCCTGGACATACGCTGAGATAACTGGCTTATCCCCTGATGTGGCAGTTTACAGATTAGCCATCAAGCCTGATGCAGCACCTATCAATTAAGCTCCAAGGAGAATGAGATTGGAGATTGAAGAGCAGGTGATTGCAGAAATAAAGAAGCTCATAGAAGCAGGCTTCATCTGAGAAGAAAAATATGTCGACTGGAATTCCAATATCATCCCTGTAAAGAAGAAGAATGACCAGATTCGTATTTGCATCGACTTTAGGTACCTCAACAAGACGTGCCCGAAAGATGACTTTCCACTCCCAATATCAGAAATTCTTGTTGACAATACTTCCAACTACGACATGTTCTCATTCATGGACGGATCATCAGGCTACAATTCAAATCAAAATGACACCTGAAGATGAAAAAAATACATTATTCAGAACGTTTATAGGCATATTCTACTATATAGTTATGCCATTTGGCCTGAAGAACGCGGGTGCCACTTACCAACTGGCCATGACTCGTATATTTGATGATTTGATTCATTAGAAGGTCGAATGCTATATAGATGACTTGGTCATTAAAAGCACAGACCGAAAAAACCATCTAGACGACTTGAGAATATTGTTCGAAAGAATCAGAAAATATGATCTGAAGATGAACCCTCTCAAATATGCATTTGGGGTATCCTCAGGAAAATTTTTGGGGTATGTTGTTCGACATCAAGGAATTGAAGTCGATCCCAATAAGATCAAGGCAATCATGGAGATGCCACCTCCAAAGAACCTTCGGCAACTCTGCTCCTTGCAAGGACAACTGGCTTTCATTCGGAGATTCATATCAAATCTATCGGGTAGGTGCCAGCCATTTTCAAAACTAATGAAGAAAGATGTTCATTTCAAATGGGGCGAAGAGTGCCAAAAAGCATTTGACAGCATTAAAAGATATTTGTTAAATCCGCCCATTCTTGCGGTGCCAATCCCGGGTAAGCCTCTACTTACTACTGTACACATAATGAAGAAGGCAAGGAGAATGCACTTTACTATATCAGCCGAAGGTTAATAGGAGCAGAAATCCACTACTCTCCAATCGAGAAGCATTGCTTAGCACTATTGGCCCAGCATAATGAAGAAGGCAAGGAGAATGCACTTTACTATATCAGCCGAAGGTTAATAGGAGCAGAAATCCACTACTCTCCAATCGAGAAGCATTGCTTGGCCCTAATCTTCGCAGTTCAGAAGCTCCGCCATTATATGTTATCTCACAAAATCACCTTGATATCAAAGATCGATTCGCTGAAGTTCTTGATGACAAGACCAGCTTTGAAAGGTCGTTTGGCAAGGTGGGCAGTGATATTGTTGCAGTTTGATATCACATACGTCCCTCAAAAGGCAATAAAAGGGCAGGTGTTGGCAGATTTGCTCGTTGCACACCCTATCCCTACAAAATCACCGCTCAACGATGATCTACCTAACGAGCAGATCATGAATATTGAAGAAGAGGAGATGCTACGAGTATGGGAAATGTACTTTGATGGAGCATCGTCAATCAAACGTGCTCGTCCTCCTAATTTAGAGAAAGCTCAAGCCGGAATCAGAGTAATTTTTGTGGCACCCAAGGGAGGCATAATGAGATTCTCATTCAGTCTGACTGAACCTCGGACCAATAATGAGGCTGAATATGAAGCCCTAATAGTAGGATTGGAGATTGCAATCGATGTTCGAATTCGAAATCTCTAAATTTTTGGTGATTCTCAACTTGTTGTAAATCATGTATTGGGAATTTACAAAATCAGCAAGTTCGAGTTGGCCTGTTATCATCGGCGAGTTCTTGAGCTTATGAAGCAAATTCCAGTTGTTAAATTAACTTAAGTTCCCCGAGGTCAAAATGTCAAAGCTGATTCTCTTGCCAAATTGGCTAAAGAAATGACGAATATGGACGACGAATGACCTATAATAATTATGATGCACAATTGACGGATCTTAGAACCAGCATTACTACAATTCCCGCAGGTAGAGGGAATGCCAAATTCAAGCCAGCAGGAATGCAACTCTGGTTGATCCTCAATCTCCCCAATCAGTTGATCCTGAAGATCAGTCTGAAGAACGACAAGTTCCATAAGAAAAGACGCAAGGCCAGTCAAGCTTCAGAATAATGGTGGCAACCTTTCGTTGATTACTTCAAGGAAGGTAGACTACCAACAGACAATTCATTAGCTGCTCAAATCAGAAAGAGAGCGCTACGATATGCATTTGTCAATAACACATTGTATCGACGTGCTTTCGATCAAATATGGCTAAGATGCCTAGGGACTCGAGAAGCTGATAATGTGGTAGTAGAAGTTCACGAAGGATTTTGTGGAGCGCACCAATCAGGTCCCAAGATCGCAGTCAAAATCAAAAGAATGGGCAACTATTGACCGACCATGGTCAGAGATTGTATCAATCATGCTAAGAGGAGTCATGAGTGCCAGATCCACGGTGATGTTATACATCAACCGCCAAATCCACTGCACCCTACAATAGCATCCTGGCCGTTCGAATACTGGGGTACTGATGTTATTGGGCCAATAGATCCGCCGTCATCAGCAGAACACCGCTTTATCTTGGCAGCGATAGACTATTTTTCTAAATGGGCAGAAGAGGCTCCATTCAAAGAGGTCACATCCGAGCATGTGATCAATTTCTTTACCCACAATATTGTTTACAGATTTGGTGTGCCACGCCGTATAATCTCAGACAATGGAACTGCTTTCAAAAGTATAAAAATTTATATGTTCGTTGATCAGCATAAAATCGATTGGCGATATTTGTCTATATACTATCCAAGAGAAAATGGCTTGGTTAAAGCCTTCAACAAAAAGTTAATGAAATTGCTAAAAAAGATTCTATCCAAGAACAAAGAGAGTGGCATACGAAGATGGCAGAAGTGCTAGGGGCGTATCGTACAACTTACAAAATGCCAACCAAAGTCACTTCTTACTCTCTAGTGTTTGGAGTTGAAGCTGTACTGCCACTAGAAGTTGAACTTCCATCCCTTCGAGTTGCTATCCAGAATGAGATGACTCAGGAACAGAATGCTCGCCTGAGAATGGAAGAGCTCGATGCACTCGATGAACTCAGGTTGCAAGCTCAGCAGAACCTGGAAATCTACCGAGCAAGAATGACAAAGTCATTTGATCGAATGGTGCGTCCTCGATCATTTCAAGAAGGGGAATTGGTCCTGGTGCAAAGAAGGCCAATCATCCCGCATAGAAAAATTGGTGGCAAATTCGTTTCCAACTGGGAAGGACCTTTCGTCATCGAAAAGGTGTATCAGGGTGGAGCTTATCAACTAATCGATCTGAATGGTCAAAGGCCCATGCCGCCGATCAATGGCCGATACCTGAAGAAATACTACGCATAAAATATTGTGCTTAATGTGTTATGTTTTCATACATTATTTTTAGCATAAACATTTCATGTTTTGAAATTCTCTTATGTCACGAGAACACATTTTAAAATCCCCCTGTTAGATTGTGGGCATTTTAAAAATTTATTCGGGTCGACATCGCGCTGCGTGTTGAGATCCCCGAATAAATATTTAAAATTTCAAGATTTCAATTCTATTCTGCTCTAAAATGTCCTTGCGAGACAGGGGGCATTTTAAATTTTTATTCGGGTCGACATCGCGCTACATGCCGAGATCCCCGAATAAATATTTAAAATTTCAATATTCCAATTCTATTCTGCTCTAAAAAATCCTCCTGTTAGACTAGGGGCATTTTAAATATTTATTCGGGTCGACATCACGCTGCGTGCCGAGATCCCCAAATAAATATTTAAAATCTCAAGATTCCAATTCTATTTTGCTCTAAAATGTCCCTGTAAGACAGGGGGCATTTTAAATATTTATTCGGGTCGACATCGCGCTGTGTGCCGAGATCCCCGAATGTATATTTAAAATTATCATTTCATATGTCTTTTGTGATAAAGAATACAAAGATCTTCTTTTTCAAAGTATATGCAGGTGACCTCTCAAAAGATCGAGACACCTTCTCCAACAAACCAAGACTCAAAGGTCAATAAAGAGACTTTTGAAACTACACACTCCTACAAAATTGAGCCGAAGAAGCTTGAAGTCTTTCAACAGCCTGAAGCTTAAGGTTCGAATGGGTGTAAGAGGTCGGATCCAACAAGCTCAAATATGCCCGGATCGCTGGCAGCTCCGTCCACTCAACAAGCCATAAGAAAAGCCGTAGTAGCGGAACCCCCACTTCGTCAACCCGTCAGGAGGGACTGTAGGAAGAACGAAGGCCAATTTGACTCGACCAGTTCAAGTGATTGTAGTCTACAAAATTCTCCTAAATGACTGGATAATCAAAGTTCAAGTGGAAGGATGAGTCTCGAACAACCACTGAATGTTCGTAGGCTCCAAAAATCTACAACCACAAAGGATGACTCCAAATCTACCAACTTCAATAAAATCAGCATTAGGAAGCGCAATTCTCATAGCTCAAGTCTGAAGCCTGAATGGATGTAAGAGGTCAGATCCAACAAGCCCAAATATGGCCGGATCGCTTGTAGCTCCATCTACTCAACAAGCCATAAGAAAGGCCGCAGTAGAGGAACCCCCATCTCAGCAACTAGAGGACGAAGAGCTGTCAAATCCCAGCTCTCCCGATCTGATGAACTCAAGTGACTAAGATTAAAGTCTTCCCAAGTGGTTTAGGATCAAGATACTACCTACATTCGGTACTATCAACTGAATCCAGAACCTGCAAATCCTTCAACAAATCCGTAAAGCACAAAGCGAGGATCGAAGAAATTTTTCTTCAACAAGTCCGTCAAAGCACAAAGCAAAGGACCGAAGAAAACTATCCCAAAGTTCAAGAAAAGCATAGGATTTAACTAAAAGGATTCGTCATCAATAAGTCAACTATGCACAAAGCTTTGGACCGATGACTTTTCGCCACAGATCTAATATAAACCTAAGGGTTTAGGTCACCGGCATCTACTCCTTCATCAAGCCCGCCAAAGCTAGAAGCAAAGGCCAGAAAAAATACAAAATTTTTTACAAGTCAGTAAGGATAAATCAGACGACCCTTCACTAAGTTCGCAGCACAAAACACGGGACAGAAGGAATCAAAGTCTCGAGGCTCTAGCAAAAGTTGTAGAATGAGCACCCTAGATGACATCTACAAGTGTCCCTAAATACTGAGGGCATTTTAAATATTTATTCGGGTCGATATTGTGCTGCATACCGAAATTCCTAAATAAATATTTAAAATTCTATTAAGATACAGCCAAATGATTGAGTAGTCTGGAATATAGGCTACCCACTAGCATCAATCCATAAAGATAAGATATCAACCATCTATTGATACATCCAAGAGATCTATGGAGAAACAGAAAGTAGTGTAACATTCAAGCAAATTCTTGGAGATCCACTAAATGAAAGCCCTTGTGTGACATCTAGAATGATACCTAGAGATCCACAAGGTCAATCAGCATACAACAAACGTGGTCTGCTCCAGACGCGTACCACATTTGTTGGGGGACATTTGTTGACCTGTTATGCCGCACAAACAAAACAAAAAAAAAATCAAAATCAAATGCTACCTGCTCTGCCGAAGCACATCGCGCGATCTTCTCCCACGTCGTCGCTGCTCTTCCCACGACCTTTGCATAAGGCTCGCACGACTCGTTCGAGTCATTAAATACTGAAGGAAATGAGAGAGCAAAGCTCTCGCTGCCTCGCTATGCTCACGCGTCCGCTCCTCTCTTCTCCACGAAAATCCTCACCCCCGATCTCTCCAGCGACCGAGCTCCCTGTTCTGTTCAGTCCAGCCTGACGTCTACACAGAGAGAGAGAGGGAAAGAGGAAGAGACCTACCTCATTCGATGACTTTCCCTATTGGTCCGATCGGAAGTAGCGACCGGAGCTCGCTTGCAGTGAAGATAACTCTGTACCGTCCGTGCGGCTTCCCCGACCTCCTCGTGGCTGGTTGACGTCGCTCCTTCGACCGACCTTCCTTCCTATAGATCTGAAGTTACGGCATTTTGATCGGACGCAAGAACCATAAGCTCACTGGTTGTGTAGGCAACTTTCTCCCTTAAACGCGATTCTCGGCCAAATCCCGTAGGTCTGGCCGAACCAGAGAATGGGAGGGAGGGTTTTATTTTTATTTTATTTCATTATTATTAATTATTTTTAGTGATTATTTAATTATGACTGTAATTAAATAATTAATTATAGTTAATTCATATTTAGTAGTTAATTACTTAATTAACTATAATTAATTTCAATTAATTATAGTTAATTATTAATGAATTATAATTATTATTAACTTACTAAATATAATTAATTACTAATTAGATATTAATTATTAATTATGATTATTTAATTATTATTATAATTAATATTAATTTTAAAAAAAATGTATCTGCCTTCTCCCGTCTCGGTCCCCGAACCTTCATCGACGACCGCTGGTCCACCGGCCCCGAAGGTATAATCCCTAAACTCAGGCTTACGTCCTCGACATGTACGACGGGCCGGTAGACCACCTAATCACGCCTTTGGGGAGCGTGGTAGGAGGAAATCCGATTCGATGCCTACGACGAGGTGGACAGTCGCCTCCCTTCTCGCTCTCTTACCTTGGCATATGTGTCGAGTCGGTGGTCCACCTATGCACGCCTTTATCGAGCGTGGTGGGAGGGGCAACTGTCGCGACACCTACGACAAGGTAAGCGAGCGACCCTCGCCCTCCTGCTTCGACGTGCACGCCGAGCCGGCAAACCACCTAAGCACGCCTTTAGTGAGCGTGGTAGGAGGGAAACCGGTTCGACGCACACTGCGGGGCCAGGCGAGCCTAGTGTATCCTTTTCTTTGCGTGGCCGAAATAATTCATAAGTACCCCCGGGCGGGGGGAAAGAAAACTGCTCTTTTCTTGTAACAGGTACCGTCAAAGACCCCATGCACGCCTTTATTGCGCGTGGTGGGAAGAAAAAAAACGGCCGCGGTGTCCTCGAAATAGGGCACCTACCATGTACGCCTTTATGCGCGTGGTGGGAAGGCCCAATTTTCTCATTATTTTCCCCTAAACGGGGGAGACGCCGGGAGGCTGCCAAAATTTCGGGTGAAATGTCACTACACTTGGACCTATTTTGAACTCAAAAGAACAAAAATTTGGATCAAATGAGAAAGAGCAGTGAACTTTTGGAACATGAACATAAACATGAACAGTAGACTTGTGGAGCGTCGAACTTGATTGAACATGAGCAGAAGACCTGAACAAAACATAAATGATTTCTAAAGATCAAAATCCAAATAAACTGAAATCAAATTGGAATCAGACTCAAATCAATATGAACCTACACTTGAACTCAAAGGATTACGGCACGAATACAACATCAACACTAAATCAAGACTAATCAAATGATGTTAAGCTGAACCAAAGACTTGAAAGACTTGTACTTATGTTCTGAACTCAAAACTAGAACAAGATGTGGACAACAAGAACTTGTGCATTCGAGCTTAAACTGCACGACGCCAAGTAAAGTTTGTAAACAGCAGATTCGAATCCGGATGACCATACTGAGTTTGAAACTCAAGTCTGAATGAAATTGAACTTGGATCCAAACACATACAAGGATAAGGCTTGAATCCTATATAAGGGAGTTCAAACAAGAACATTCGTATGGTTAATAGTGACTCAAAGTATGCTACAAGGCCTCGATGCACGAACTCCTACAACAATCCCTACAATTGCTTGTTGATTGAGATGGCAATACTGGAGATCAGCAATAAAAGATCCGGTTATACAAACAAACCCAATAAATCCCACCTGAGATTGGTGAAAGGTGGACAAACGAGGGTTACCTACGAACATTCCTAGGAGATCATACCAAATACAACAGATCCACACAAACAAATACGAGCCACTTGTGGAAAACAACAGTGTTGCAAGTACAACGAAACACTGTGGACACAAGTATGGATATCACCTACAACAGCGGTGATCAAAGTACTATCAGAACACCGTGTACAAAGGCAATTCGACGTACAAAAAAGGGATACCCCCTAGTGGAAGGGAGAAAGTTTGAACAAATTAGAACCAAACTTCCTGGTATTCCAAAGCCTCTTCTTAGTTCTATACTTGAGAAGAAAATAGTCCTGCTGCCATAACATCGAAAATAACAAGTCCACTATGCCGAAGAGCCTAAAAGGAGTTCTTTCCAAATCAGCGACAATTGACTTTAAAGTACAGAAGAAAGTCCTATCCCCGGTGATTGAGAAAGGGGAGTCAATGTTAAGATGAGGAAATATCTCATAACATCCAAATAGCCACGTCACCGGATCTGCAACACTTATATAAGCAGACATAAGGCGTCTACAATCTACAACGCCACGCCATCGGATCTGCAACGTTCGTACAAGCAGACAGAAGGCGTGTATAAGCTCTTCAAGGAAATGTTGTGCATTCAAATGACAAATACATGCACAACTACAAATATTTTAAAATACATATACACGTGCACCGTAGTCTGTATACACATAGGTACACAAAGGGTAAATACAATCTCAACCCGCATAGGCCCCGGCGAGCGTGCTATTTGTACATACGTGACGCCTAGGGATGCTGCGCGGGTTGACAAGTGAATTCAAGTTCGAATCTGATCCTTCTATACGGATCAAGAGAAGTCGATAAGATTCGAACCTTTACAAATATACGGTTGTCACAACCGGTGTATTTGTTTTAATACATTCATATTAGGCCTTCAAGGTCTAAAATCAAAAGAATTCACTAAACAAAGGCATGAAGCCTACGAAACCCGATCCTCCTTAGTGGATAAATAGGAGTAGACAGGGTTCAAACTCCCGGATAGATATGCGGTCATGAGTTTGACCGGAATATTTATCTTATACATTCATATTAGGCCTTCAAGGCTTACAATCAAGAAAATTCACAAACAAAGGCACGAAGCCTATGACAAACCCAATCCTCTATCGACAGCTAGACAAAGTCGACAAGGTTCAATCAAATAGAAATGACCCCAAGTACACCCCGATGATGACCGTGTTGAATGCAGATCTCAACCGGAGGGGTTCACAAATATTTTTCAAATGTCTTTCTAGCTCCACCCAAAATCCCAAAGTTCCAAAATATTTAAAATTGAAAGAAACTATCAATCGCTTAAAGCAAAATCCATCTATCCTCTGCAACAGTTTGCCGAGGTGGACAAATTCAAATATAACTTCAGCTCACAAAGAGCCAAATGCCTAGTCAAAAATATCACTAGGATCCATTCACAAAAACAGTCTGCTGCCAGTAAGGACGTGGTACGTGTCCTCTAACCGGCGGTCTGCCGCTAAATGGCACCGCAGGATAAACGATTATGACGACCCGGGGCCCTCTAAACTGAGTGGTTTTGCCGCCAAATGGCACCACGAAATACTGGTTATGGCCAGAGCCAATACGTTCCTTATTAGCATCAAATCCTTGAGATATGAATCAATTGGATATGATTGATAGGGCACAAAGCCCTCAATTAGCTAAGGTGGATTTAAATTTGACCCCTTTGACAAACATTCACCCCCGGTCTACAAGGTCCCCTTGGACGAAGCAACCCATGGCTGCCGACAAGGATCCTTCCATCAGGTTGGGTTGACTACCTCCTCTGACTAAGTAGATCAGGGACCATGATGGCCCGGGACGACGGAACCATGGGATCTTGATCGGGTCTATCATCCATTCCCCCACCATCCGCTTTAAGTGTAAGATGGTGCAATTTTTATTTGAATATCAAATCTTCCAATCCAAATATCTAAACCCAACTCTTCAATGCCCTAAACTTATCGCTGCTACTATATGCCAGATAACACATATCTCTACGTATCTGATCAATGACTAGCCTTAATCGAAAATTCTCTCTCGTGATCGGGAGGGATAATTAACTATAGGGGCTTGCGCCTATAGGAAACCAGAACTCAGATCATAAAGTCCTCGAAAAATGAGGGCGAAATCTCTGGGTAGTGTCTTATCTACAAACCCATCTGTCTTCCAAAATTTACCCCGGAACTTATTCCGTTAAAACTCCCCTCGCCGAATATAAAAAAGAAAAATTGCGGCGGGGAGGCTGGGGCTGAATTTTTGGAGCCCACAGCCATTAAGGAGCGTATTGGCTCTGGCCATAACCGGTATTTCGTGGTGCCATTTGGCGGCAAAATCACTCGGTTCAGAGGGCCTCGGATCTTCATAACTATTTATCCTGCGGTGCCATTTGGTGGTAAACCGCCGGTTAGAGGACACGTACCACGTCCTTACTAGCATGAGACTGTTTGAGAATGGATTCTTGTGATATTTTTAACTAGGAATTTGGCTCTTTGTGCGCTAGAGTTTATTTGAATTTTTCCACCTCGACAAACTATTGCGGGGGCAGATGGATTTTGCTTTAAGTGATTGATAGTTTATTTCAATTTTTAAATATTTGGATTTTAGGATTTGTAGAATTTTGGACTTTTTTGTGAGTGGAGTTTGGAAGATATTTGAATATTTAGGAGTCATTTGGAAATGTTTGTGAACCCCTCTGGTTGAGATTAGTGTTCAACACGGTCATCATCGGGGTGTTTGGGGTCATTTCCCTTTATGGATTAAACCCTATCAACTCGACCAAGCTATGATGATCCGGTTTCTCGTAGGCTTTATGCCTTTATTTGTGAATGTTTTTAATTGTAGACCTTGAAGGCCTAATATGAATGTATTGAAACAAATACATCGATCCCACAACCATGTATTTGTTTGAAGGTTCGAACCCTGTCGACTTCTATTGATCCATATAGAAGGATCAGGCTCGAACTAGTATTCCCTTGTTGACCCGCGCAGCATACCTAGACGGCACGTGTGTATAAATGACACACTCGCCGGGGCCCATGCGGGTTATTTTCATGTACCCTTCCAGTGTACCTAAGTGTTACAATTTATGGTACACGTGCATGGGTATTTTGAAGTATTTGTAGTCATGTAGATAACTATCATTTGGATGCACAAAACTTCTCATTTGAGAGCTTATACACGTCTTATGTCCGCTAATATGAATATTGCGGATCCGGTGGCGTGGCGTTTTGATGTTGACTCCCCTTTCTCATTCACCGGGGGTGGACTTTCTGGATTTTGAAATTTGTTGCTTTGTAGAGAACTCTTTTTAAGATGATCAGTATAATGGATTTGTTATTCCCGGTATTTGTGGGCACCAGAACTATTTTCTTCTCAAGTATAGAAGTAAGAAGAGACTTTGGAATATCAGGAAGTTTGGTTCTAATTTGTTCAAATATTTCCTCTCTTCTGCTAGGGGGTGTCCTTTTTCGTACATCGGATTATCTTTGTACCCGGTACACTGTCATCACTTTGATCACCACTGTCGTAGGTGATGCTTGTACTTGTGCACACAGTGGTTCGTTGTAGCTATGACATATCCACTATTGTTATCCACAAGTATCCATTTGCAGGGGACCGCTGTATTCACTACGACCTCTTGGAAGTATTTGTAGAATGGTCATTTACATCAGTATCATATCCACTTTTCACCAATCTCAGGTGATTGTTTTTGGGTTACATTGGTTTGTAGAGGACGGTCCTCCACTATTGGTTTCCCGTATTGCCATCTCAATCAACAGGCATTTGTAGGGATTGTCATATGAGTTCGCACATTGAGGTCTTCTAATTTAAGTTCCCTCGTATGTGATCCAAGTTTCGATCTTTGCACGTGTTGAGTATAAGTTCAATTTCCTTGAATTCATCAAGTTTATAAGTCCTTGCTTAATGTCATATAGTCTGAGTTCGAGTATGAGTTCAGAATCTTTGGTCCATCTTTACATCATTTGATTAGGCTTGATTTGGTGTTGATGTTGTATTCGTGCCGTAGTCCTTTGAGTTCAAGTGTAGGTTCAAATTGATTTGGATTTGGATTCCGATTTGGTTTCATTTCATTTTTAAATTTGATCTTTAGAAATCATTTCAATGCTGTTCAGGTCCTCTGCTTGTGTTCAATCAAGTTTGATGGTCCACAAGTCCATAGTTCATTGGAGTCCAAGCCCTCGTTCTTTTGAGTTCAAACAGGTCCGAGTGTAGTAATATTTGGCAGCCTCCCGGCGTCTCCCCTGTCTAGGGGAAAATGATGAAAAACTGGGCCTCTCCCGCCAAGCTAGAGAAAAGTGTGTACGGTAGGTGCCCTCTTACGAGGACACCATGGTCGTTTAAAGTCTTCGTCCCCACCACGCCAGAGAAAGGCGTATATGGGTCTTCGATACCTATTGCAAGAAAAGCAGTTGTTTCCCCACAAGCGGGTACTTATGAATATCCCGGTCCCGTTGTAGGTGCCGCATAGGATTCCCATCCCACCACGCTAGAGAAAAGCGTGTATAAGCGGTTTGCCTGTGCGCCACGAACGTCGAGAACAGGTTTGGAACCGAGGGTCGCTCACCTACCATGTCATGGGTGTCGCGCCGGTTGCTCCTCCCACCACGTTAGAGAAAAACGTGTATAGGCAAACCACCGACTCGACACGCATGCCGAGGTAAGAGAGTGAACAAAGGTCCTAACAATTATACCTTTGGCGGCCGGCGGACCAATGGACTTGCGGTGGAGGCTCGTGGATCGAGGCAAGGAGGACAACCATCCTTTCTTTTCTTTTATATTAACCCTAATTAATTATAACTAATAATAATTAAATTTAATTAATTATAATTAATTATACTTAATAATAATTAATTAAAGATCACATAATTAATTATGATTAAATTTAATTTAATTAACCATAATTAATTATGAATCATTTTTAATTAATTATAATTAAAATATAATTAACTTAATTAATTATGATTAATTACATTTAATTAAAATTAGTATATATATATATATATATATATATATATATATATATATATATATATATATATATATATATATATATATATATATATATATATATATATATATATATATATATATATATATATATATATATATATATATTCGGATCGACGGATTAATAGGATTTGGCCAAAGAAGCGCGTTCAAGGGAGAAAGTTACCAACACAACCAGTGAGCTCCTCATGTTGCATCCGATCGGACAAGAGGGAATGCCATCGAGTGAGCAAAATCGGGCAGAGGGGAGATTGGGCGGCTCTAGGCGCTGGGGTAGGGATTTGCAAACGGGAGAGGGGAGGCTCGGGTTGGAGTCGGAGGAGGCAAGGATGAGGCGTCGGGCATGGGTAGAGAAGGTGGAGCTCGGCTGCAGGCAGGGGAAATCCTCTCTCTCTCTCTCTCTCTCTCTCTCTCTCTCTCTCTCTCTCTCTCTCTCTCTCTCTCTCTCACGGGATTCGGCCAAAGAGGCGCAGGAAGGGAGAAAGTTAACTTCACAGAGAGCGAGCTCCGTCCGTTGCTTTAGACCAAACTGCGTAACTTTCGATTCTACTGGAAAGGAAAGTCGGGGAAGGCGCGAAGTCGAACCAGCAAAGGAGCCGAAGCAGCGACGTTTGCAATCTCTACACCTTTTGCGAAGTTACGAGGCCAAACATCAACGAAGGAGGAGAAGTGGCGGAAGAGAAGAGCGGACGTGAGAGAGCTCCTGTGCGAGGGAGAGGCCGAAGGCCTCATCCCTTTGGCCATTTAACGACGCGAGACCATCGTGTGATGAAGTGACGTGAGATCGTGCGAGACACGACATTGATCGTGCGAGCGACGTGCGACGGCATGGGAGAGGCAGAGCAGGTGAGGTGTTTGATTTTTTTTGTTTTGTTTTATTGTAGGGGTCAACAACACTCCACTTTTATTTCATTTTCCAAAACTCACACACTTCCACTTTTACAAAATACATATAATTCTTACCTTTCAAATATCGCACACTTCCTTCAACTTTCACTCTTCAAAAAAGCACAAAAATCATTTCACTTTTCAAAAAGTACAAAATTCACTTCTTAAACTATACACCCATTTTAAAACATCATTTGACATACACTCTTTATTTCTCACAATCCAACCTTTACTTCTAATTTTTGCACACTGTACATTTCCAAAATAGATACAAATTTCCCTTTCAACATACACTTTTCATTTCACTTTATTCACATATATAATTCACCTTTTTAAGATACATTTTTCTACACTTCTTCAAAATATACTCACTTCCACCTCTTCACTACTCACATACACACTTCACTTTACTTTTCTAAAGTCCAAGCACTTATCAACACACATTTTTACTTTCCAAAACATACATTTATTCCACCTTTCAAACTTAAACACAACACAACCTCGCAAAAATCTAAGAAAAACTTTCTAAACTCATGCATATCTTGGGAGTGTGAATGGAACAAAACATAGATATGCTTTCCCACTAACTCTTTATTTAACCAAATCTCATCTCATTCCTTAATAGATAATAACACAAGCACATTTTATTCATTTGATATATGATGCTAAAAATTCTTCCAATCTATGCATAGAGTTTTAAACCATACATTTCATGATACAAAGCACAATAAACATATTATTCTGCAGATTTTACACACAAAAAACTTAGTTTCAAACAACATGGATCTTTCTATAAACCCGTTAAATGATTCATGAGGCTATCTAGTTAAATCTTGAAGAATAAATATTCATAAGTAGGATAGTACTCAACCCAAACAAGTGCAGAAACTTAAGAGTAAAATGAATGAATGTTTGCAAAATAACCTCATTTTGTAGACTAACTATCCAACAAGATTATTCATAAAAGAAAGAACAATGAGAGGAAGAAGAGTGGAAGAAGAATCAAGAAGAAGAGGAAGTTCACCACTTTCTCTTGCCTTTGGCCGAGCAAATCAGAAACAGATGGAGGCACGGACAAAGTTAGGGCAGAGAGTTAAAGCCGGGTCCCTTGCACACGAGAGAAAGGGAGGAAGACGACTGCTTCAGCCCTTGGCGTCGCAGGAAGCAGAGGAGGCGATGTGATAGAGGTGCAAACAAGTACCTGGGTGTTCTGTTCTTGCGAATCCAGAGAGCGATGGAGAGGGGAAGAAGGTCTCGTTCGCGAATGAAAAGGAGGCCTGGGGATTTTGAACTATCGAGAGGAAGTGGGAATCACGAACTGAAAGGGGACAGGGGGATTTCGCGCCTGGAGGTCTGCGAACAGAGAGAGGGGTCTTGTTCGACCTTCTTGCGACTGGGAGAGATGAAGCCAGGAAGTTTTCGCGAACTTCACTGGGGCTGGCTGGGTTCGTTTGCGAACTGCAGTGGATGGGGAGAGAGCCGTTGCGGGTTTCAGTTTCACCAAAATAGAGAGAGTGGGGTTCGGGTAGTTTGAACTAAACTCAATACCCTCTTTTAATTCAAATCCACGGTTTAGATTAATTCATGTTTTAAAGAGAAATTTAAGGGCTAATTCTAATATGAAAGTTTGAGAGTCATGTGGATATAAATTTGTAATAAAATTCATGTTTTAAAATAATTATTTTATGTCAATTTCAAAATTAAGGTAATTTAAAATGATTAATTCTACTCCACTAATGATGATTTTGATTTCAATTGAGTTGGGTTTAACTAAATATTGAGTTGATTTAAATTTAGTGGGTTTAAGATGAGTTTAATTTTGGATTTAATCAAAGTCGTCGTTTGCCAAATCAAATTTTAGTTAAGTCAATTTTATTTGAATTAGTGGTTATTTAGATCGAGGCAGGATGCTATGCTGATGTTGCATCAGTGGGTATTCACCTAAGATAAATCCTAAAAGAACGACATCTACACTTGGCTACGAAGTCCTAAGTGCTAGAATTGATTTCGGGGAAATTTACCTCGAATAATTAGGTCAACAAATGGACCCCCAATAGGCTTGATAAACTTGCCAAAGTTTATTGTGCGTATTGGTGTTGACCGAAGTGATCAACTATATCCAAAGTTGAAGTTGAAGATCTGAGCAAATGATTTGAAAGAACTTTGTATTTTTATAGATAATCAGAATGAAAATTGATAGAAATTCGAGTTGATGAATTGATTTGATGTTTGATGTCAGTACTGATGGCTTTAGTGAAATGATAACTAATAAGATTAGTATCATTATAAGTCAAGGTATGAAAGAATTGATTGTGATAGTTTGAATGTGATTTAACATGAATGAAATAATTTGAATGTGTTTTTGATAAGACCAGAGTTTTCTTTCTAGTCCAAGAGGAAGGTTTCCACCAAGTGGGCACTTACACCTAACTCAACAAACTAGACGGCATTTTCTAAGAAAAGAGAGCAACCTATGGATACGGTTGTACCTAATCTTAGAAGATTTGGGTTTTTTTTTAAAATTAATGAAGAAAAGATGTCGCTAGGGATGCTTACACTTCACTTCGAATCGAAGATTAGGATGCCACTAGGGATACTTATACCTAACTTCAAGAATGTCAATAGGATGCCGTAGGACGACTTAGACCTAAAGACGGATTTAAGATTTAAAATTTAATGAAGAGAAGATGCCTCTAAGGATGCTTATACTTCACTTCGAGACTAAGATTAGGATGTCACTAGGGATACTTATACCTAACTTCAAGAATGTCAATAGGATGTCGTAGGAGGACATAGACCTAAAGATGGAATTAAACTGGATGGCTACCATAAAAATGGACTTAAGCTAGAAGTCAGTAGGATGCCATAAAAGCAGACTTTCACCTTAAAATTGATTTAACTTGATGGCTGCCGTGAAAGTGGACTTAAGCCAAAAGTCGATAGGAAGTCGTAAAAGCGGACTTAGACCTAAAGTCGGATTTAACTGGATGGCTATCGTAAAAGCATACTTAAGTCAAAAGTCGGTAGGATGCCGTAAAAGGGGACTTAGACCTAAAGGCGGATTTAACTTGACGGCTGCCGTAAAAGCGGACTTAAGCCAGAAGTCAAAAGGAAGTTGTAAAAGCAGACTTAGAGCTAAAGACAAATTTAATTGGATGGCTGCTGTAAAAGCAGACTTAAGCCATAAGTAAATAGGATGCCGTAAAAGCGGACTTAGGCCTAAAGATGGATTTAACTGGATGGCTGCCATAAAAGCGAACTTAACCCAAAAGTCAATAGGATGCCCTAAAAGTAGACTTAGACTTATAGATAGATTTAACTGGATGGCTTTCATAAAAGCGGACTTAAGCCAGAAGTCGATAGGATGCCGTAAAAGCAGACTTAGACCTAAAGTCGGATTTAACTGGATGGCTGCCGTAAAAGCGGACTTAGACCTAAACACCGATTTAACTGGATGGCTGTCGTAAAAGCAGACTTAAGCCAAAAGTTGATAGGGTGCCGTAAAAGCGGACTTAGACCTAAAGACAGATTTAAAGAGGTTTTGAACTTTAATGTATATTTGATTTCATTAAAGCATAGATCATTTCTCTCCATCACAAATGACATTGATAACTTGCAAATGTTCTACTGGAGATCATAAGATTTTGTATATGTCACTTTCTAGAAGGAAAAAAAAATATTAAGAAGAATGATAGCGCTTATAATCTTTGAATTGAAAATTTAATTTCTCCTTCACTACAAATTATCTTTATAACTTACAAATATTCCACTAGGGATTACGTTTTTATATTAGATCATTATATGTAAGGAAAACAAAAGAAGTGTAGTTCAATTATCTTTGATAAGTAAAGATTTATCAAAGGATCTCGACCACCGAAGGAGAAATGTAAGATTTTGTTTAAAGATTGATTCTATGATTGAATTTGTTTCGAGTAACTCAAAGAAAATAATATGAATTTTTTAGATTTCTCATTTGCATATTCTAAGAGAACTAAATGCAACATGATAAAATTTTCCTTAGAAAATTTTAACTTTTGCATGAGTTGTTATAGAACAATGAGAATATTTGAACATCCATTATAGTGAAAACACTAAGGAATATGATCTCCTCCTAAAAGCAATTCTAAATTTTAGAGAGAGAAGCTCCAAGATTCTAGAGAGAGAGTTTTTCAAATTTGTCTTGGTTCTGATTTGGTGGGATCGTTTGGGATGCCGGCGGGAGGCTCGGATGCGGTCACCGACGGCGAAGCTACTGATGGCTTCGATTCTGTGAATGTGTTGATGACTGGTCGTCCTGCTAAAAATGGGAGTCTGGTGATCAGGGAACCTTCTGTTCTGAAGACGATCTCCTTTATTCTTGTTCCAGGCAAAGGAAAGGAAATTTTGGATTCAAGGATGGATTCAGGTTCTCCCATTTCAGGTCTTAAAATTAAATCTACTGATGGTGAAATCTCTTCATCTTCTGGAATGAAGATTTTTGTCAATCATTTTGGCAATTCGTTTAAAGGGAATGGCGGGTCTTCAGATCTCTCTTCAATTCAAAAATCTAAAGATTGCTCCTTAACTGTTCATGAAAATGTCAGTAATGCGCCTTTATTGGCTAATAATCTTAATGTTTTAGATAATGAAAGAGAGATGGTGGGATCAAATCCATGGTTAAAGCAAAATCATCTTAAAATTGACTCTAAAATAGTGGAAAATTGCTTAATAGAGGATAGCAGGGCAGTGAAATTGTTTGAACCAAATGTGAAGGACAACTCAGAACGTCTTCATTTATCTATATGGTGAAGGCATTTGGAGCTGATATCTCGATTTCAATGATTGCATGAGAGTTAAGGCGTCAATGGAATCATTTTGGTAAATTTCACTTGACATCTCTTGGATTAGGATGGATGTTATGCTCGTTTGATGACAAAGAGACTATGGAGAATGTTATTATGGGAGGACCTTGGTTTTTTAGAGGGCATATATTGGAATGGATAGATGGAGTTCAGACTTCTCTCCATCTTTATTGAAAGGTTTAAGCTCTCTGGTTTGGATCAGATTTCCTAACCTCCCTCTTTTTTATTGGGATGAAATCAATGTTGCAAGGATTGCTTCCCTTATTGGTACTCCTCTTCTTATTGATGGGAACATGTTTCAATGGAGCAAGAGGGAATTTGGGAGAGTTTGTGTAAGATTGGAGCTTGATAAACAGCTACCACTGGGGGTGTGGGTTGAAGGTCCTAATGGTAGGTTCTTCTAGAAAGTTGAGTATGAAAGGATCTCTTCTCTTTGTTATAAGTGTGGCAAAGTGGGACACTTAATTTCTTCATGTGGAGCCAAAGTGGTGAAGGAGGACACTGGTCAGAAAGATGAAAATATTTTGAAGGGAGTCAAGGATCATGAAGCAATTCATGAAGGTTCTTTATATGGACCTTGGATTCACGTCAATAACAAAAAGGAGAATTTTGAACAATCAGAAGAGGGTAAATCAAGTTAATTCCAAACCAGACTAAAAAATCAACAAGAAGATTTTCAAGAAAAATGATGTTCAGGAAATTATTCAGGTTGCTGCTTCAGAAACTTCTGAGAAACTGTCAATGGATGAGAAGCTAGCTGTTTCGGGATTTCAAAAGCTGGAAGATGCTGGGTCTTCTGAGTTGAATTTGGTAATTCATAATCATACTGATTTTTCTTTCCCGAATAGCAACAATTTTGAATTTCTTAGTGAAATTGTGGAGGAGTTGTGTGGAGAAAATGTTTCTAAGAAACGCTCTCCTGGAAAGCCTGATATTGAAGAAGGAGAATTTGTTGATATCGAAGACTCTGTGGTGAATAAGGAAATTGCTGAAACTCCTACTGTATTTGACAGTAGAAAGATGGATAATATTGGGAAGTCTAAACCCAAGCTTCAAAAGGAGCTTAAATTTTTGGGACCTTTAAATCAATCCTCCAGACTTAAAAAACAAGATGGAATTAGTAGAAAAAAGGGTGGGGCACCTTCCCCCTCGGTGACCAAATGAGTTCTCTTGTTTTTTGGAACTGTAGAGGGGCAAAAAAAAGGGAAGCCCCTCTATATTTGAAGGAGGTTGGCCGTGATTGGAATGCTATCTATGTGGGAATTGTTGAAACAAAAATTGATTCTTTGGAGAAGTGGGAATTTAGTAAATACATGGGTAAAGATTAGGATTTCTTTCTTTATCCATCTAATGGATTGTCTAGAGGGATTGTGATGATGTGGAGGTCCGATTTGGCCAGTTTTTCATTAATTACAGCAAATGAGAAATGTGTGATTGGTAAGCTTTGTATAGTTAATAAAGGTTCTTGGATTATTTCTACTGTTTAGGGGAGTAGAGATGTTTATAATAGAAGGAGTTTGTGGGATTGATTAGGCTCACAGTCTACTCTGGAGTTACCTTATGTTATCGGTGGTGACTTTAATTGCATCCTTTCTCAAGATGACAAAAGGGGAGGTAAAAAATTCAAATTCTCTCTTGCTCCTCAAGAGATGAATTCGTTCATGAACCGTTTTGATTTTCATGATGTGGGAGTTATTGGGCCTAAATACACTTGGTGTAATAACAAAAGTTGAGGTGCCCGTATTTTGGAGAGACTTGATAGGTGTCTTCTCAATTCCAAGGCTTTAGAAATTCTACCTCAGGCTGTTAACTGACATGTGGCACGGGTAGTATCTGATCATTGCCCAGTGGTTTTTTAGTTAGATTTCCTAAATTGTTGTGGTTTGAAGACGTTTGGCTCTCATATCCTGCTACCTTTCATGTTGTCAAAAAAGTGTGGAACAAGCAATTTAAAGGTTATCCTATGGAGGTGTTGAGTAAGAAGTTTCATTTTGTGTTGAGAGCCCTCTTCTTTTGGAGCAGGGCTAAACACAAAAATCTGATAGAACTTAAAGAGAAGCTTAAAGAAGAGGTGATGCTTTGCAAATTGAAGAAGCAAATGGAAATGGCATGTCTAATCAAACTGTTTTGTTGCTCAAATCCAAAGTTCATGAATTAAACATCACTCTAGCAAGATTAAATGTTTGGTAGAGACAAAGGGTGAAATTAGATTGGCTTCAGGAGAGTGATATTAACTCTCATTTTTTCCATGCCTTTGCTAACGGGAGGAAGAATGGTAATTTCATAAAGCAAGTAAAGGATGATATGGGAAATATGGTAAATGATCTATCTGCTATTGAACAAACTTTTTTTAGATTTTTTCTCAAAAGTGGAAGGAACGAGACTGCATTATAACAGGTTGGCCGAATAAAATGAAAACATTGAGCAGTGAAAATGTTAGTTTACTAGATGCTGAATATACATTGGAGGAAGTGGAAAAAGTTATATTCAGCCTTGGAAGTAATATTTCTCCAGGTATTGATGGAATTCCGTATTCCTTTATCAAAGGTTATTTGAAAATAATTGCTCAAGACATGTGGAAGGCAATCTCTCAGTTCATTTCTACAGGGAAGATTAATGCTAAGTGGAAAGAGACTTTGGTGGTCCTTATTCTAAAGGTTCAAAACCCGGTAGATCCTTCTCAATTTTGTCCAATTAGCATATGTTTGTCTATTTATAAAATCATTGCAAAACTTCTTTTAAATAGACTTAATTTGGTTATCAATGGTTTGATTTCAGAAAACTAAGCTGCTTTTTAAAAGGTAGATCTTTACTGGAGCATGTTCTTTTGGTGCAAGAGATTTTTCATAAGTTTAGATTTTCTAAATAAAAAAAAGGGATGATGGCGGTGAAGATTGATATGGAACAAGCAAATGATTGTATGTCTTGGAATTCCTTGAAAAATATACTTGATTACTTTGGGTTTCCTACTGGTTCCTCAAGCCTTATTATGGAATGTGTTACTTATCCAAGATTTTCAAATCTTTTCAATGGAACCCAATCTAATTGGATTGAAACAAAAAGTGGATTTATACAGGGATGTCCACTCTCTCCCTATTTGTTCATTTTATGCTCCCAACTATTATCAAACAACTTGCACATAAATGGGAAAAATGTGGGGATTAAAGTGGCTGCATTGGCTCCCAAAATCTCCCACCTTTTATACGCAGATGACGTTTTTCTTTTTCCTGAAGCTAATATTGAGCATTTGAAAGTGCTTAAGAGGATCATTGCATATTACTGTAGCTGGATAGGACTATCAGTTAATGTGAAGAAAATGGCTATTATGTTTGGGAAGTTGGTTAGTAGAGCTAAGAAGAAATCTTTGTCCAAAATTCTCAATTATAAGGTGGTGCATGAAATGAAATACTTGGGTATTAACCTTTGCTTACGAAGAATGTTCTCTTCTGATTTTTTATTCCTACTTGAGAGGGCGTCTACAAAAATTAACAGTTGGGGTAATAAGTTTTTTTCGTTACCTGGAAGAATAGTGTTGGTAAAAACTGTTTTGCTGGCAATTCCCATCTTCTATATTTCTCATTCTTTGGTCCCTGTCAATATCCTGAAGAAACTAGAAAAGATGTGCAGAGAATTTATTTGGAAAAAATCGGATAATGCTGCAGGTATGCACTACATTTCGTGGGAGGTTCTTTATAAACTGTGTGCTGAAGGAGGAGCGGGTTTGCATTCTTCCGTTGCTATGATGGGTCCTCTTAGATCTATGTTTTCTTGGGAGTTTATTAAAGAGTCCAATTTGTTGCTATGTAGGAGTCTAAGTCAAATATGGGAATGATATATGCAGTGGAGTGAGAAAGCAAAACTATTTTGTTACTTGGAAAATTCTAATGAATGGCTTGAATTCCTTGCGGCCAATAATGAAATGGAAGGTTGCTACAAGTGATTCCATTGACACACTTGAGGATATATGGATTCTAAACAGAAGGATTTCCAAATGGCCTACTTTCATCAATATCATGGTAGAAGAATTCCCTAGGCTTGATTTCTTTATTCAAAACAGGGAATGGAATCAAATTGAGGTTAGTAGACATTTTGGTCCAAAATTATCAAAGTTAATTTCACAAGTGAATATTGAAGAAGGAAAGGATTCTAGAGAACTTCTGTACAAGTTTTCAGGCAAATCTTTAGCTGCTTTGGCTAGAGCTGATCACGGTGCTGGTTGTAATGAAAACAACTGCTGGAAATGGCTGAGATTAAGCAAACTGTCGGCTTGGGTGCATTGTTTTTGGTGGAGATTACTTAATAAAGGTATTCCAACTTTGGATTATCTCATGTACAGGAGGATTACTCAATCGAATTGCTGTCCAAGAGGTTGCACAACTATTGAAAATGAGGAACATATTGCGGTGAACTGTGGTTTATTAGTTTGCCTGTTTGATACCTTGGAAAATTGGGGATTTAAACTTCCTAGATATAATGCTTGGTCAGAGTGTATCAATGGTCTAAAGGTTTTCTCTAAATAAAATCCTTTTTTGACCAATCTTTACTGTAGAGCAGTTTACTTTTCTTGGAAGAGTAGGAATAATGTTACCCATGAAGGCAAGGAATTGGGGACGGGTTTTCTGGTTGCTAAAGCTATTGAAATTGTTGTTTCCTCTTCTAAGTGCACTATCTTCTCGGATCACTGGGGAGCTAATAAGCTTTGTAAGCTACCTAATTCTTCTTGGCACCCTCCTCCACCCGAGTGGATTAAAGGTAACTCTGATGCTGCCCTCCTTGACTCTAATGAGGCCGGGATTGCAGGAGTTTTTAGAGAACGTAAAGGAAGATTCCTTTTTGATTTTGGTATCAAATGCGTACATTGGGACATTGGTTTATTGGAGCTTATGGCTATAAGGGATTTGAAATTCTTTCATAATAAGTGGAACTTTAAAGCTAAAGGGATTATCATCGAAGGGGATAATCACAACGTCATCAATTATCTTCAAAGTTCTTTGAATAAAGCTTCTAACAAGGAGGAGGAGTTTGAAGATTTGTCTTTCTTGGAAGTTTTTGGTAGTTTCTTTTTCAATTTGTTCATATATATTGTAATCAATTAGCCGATTTATGTACTAATCTTGCTTTAGTAGAGAATTAGATTTGGGAGGATCTCTATTGCAATAAGATCCCTCCTAGTGTTTTTGCTTTGCTTAAAGATGAGTGTGATATCATTCTCTAGGTTGTATATATTTTTTCCTTTATAGTAAGTTGCCTTTGGCAGTTTTCAAAAAAAAAAAAAAAAAAAACACTAAGGAATATCAAATACTCACAATGATTGAGAAAAGTTTGATTTTCAACAAGGAGTGAAAGCTTTATTTTTTATTTGATAATATTTTTTTTATAATATTTAAAAGTGATCTCTTAAGTTTTAATCATCTTAGCCCAATTAAAATGACATGGGAAATGATTCAAAAACTCAATGAAGAATAGGTCGACTCCCTCTAAATTAAATAATTTGAATATGACCAGAATGATTTCAATCATAAGTTAAAACTTAACAACTTCCTTTAAAAAAAAAGTTGAAGTTTCAAAATATTTTGAATTTCAATGCTATGAAAAGAAAAGGGAATAGAGTTGTTTAGGCTCTAACATCCAAATCTAGTTTATGATAAAGATATACCTTGAATTGAATTCTATATCTTTTGGATGAAGTTATCATGGACTTTATCAGGAATAGAATCCCTCCAATTCTAACATTCAAGATTAGTCAATAATCAACTAGGTCAAATTGTAGCTTGATTTTGATTTGGCATTTAGCAAAGATTCAACAAAAATATCTATAACATCACTAAAAATAGAACCCCTCATATTCTATCATCCTAGTTCAGTCAATGATAGATTTAAACTTGAACATGATATCTACTCAATGGTGAATGAGAACATTAGAAAATAATCTCAAAACTAACTAAGGAATGCCCTTTAGTTTAGTTTCAAAATTTTAAATCCAAAGAAACTGATTTTTATATCCATTAATTTTACTTTTGGCCATCAAGCATTAGGACCATGTCTAGAATCTCATTCAAATTGGAAGATGTTCATAAGAGAGTTAAAGATATTTTAATAATGGTTTGTTTATGCATCTCAAATAGGTTAGATATGCGAAACCCAATAATGCACAACCAACACCGTTATAACTTCAATAAGATTGATCATCTTTGTAATTTTTCTTTATGATTTGAAGATATGAAATGACCTACTCAAGTTTCCAACAAGAGAGATCCAGGATTTAAATTTTGTTAAACCAAATCAAAGCTCCCTACAAGCAAAACTAGGGTTTCCTTCTTTATATTTTTCCTTCTTTTTTAATTAAGAATTATATCAAAAGAGATATAAATTGGAGGTAGAAATTCCATATTTCCAAATCTTTTATATGATTTATATAATTTTACATCTAATAGAACATCAATGCTTGATGATGAACCAAAATTTTGAATTCTCAAAGTCAAGTGTTAAAAATGCTAAAGGATGAATAGGTCTTATGATATTTTAGATTTAGAAAGGGAAACCATCTTTTTTTTTTTGCTGCACATTTAATGAATGTGATTCCTTTTTTTTTTTTTTTTTGAGGAGGCTTCCTTTACTTAAATTTTGAAATAATTATTTCAACTGTAAAATCATCTTCCAAGTATAAATGTATTAAATTAACCCTCTTATACAAGGAAGATGAATATACAAATTAGACCCAATCCTATAGTATGAATAAACAACTTCAATGAGATAATTATGAAACAAGTTCATCAACTTCCAAGATGCCTATGAGATGTATAATAACAAGGAGATGAACAAAACCACCACTTCCTCCAATTTCAATTTAACATAAATCTTAATTCAAAACAAAGTATTTATGGATATCATAATGGGTGAACCCAAAGATGATAATTTTTTTATCACTACGGAAGAAGAAAACTATTAAAAATGTTAGAAAATCACTTGACTCAGTATCAATTCAAGGTGTGTCAATTAATTTTAAGAAAAAAAGTACATGACAAAGAAATGTTTATCATATCATGAGTTAGCCTTAATAAAGAACCTTGAATTATCCCAGGTCTTTGACTGAAAGGGGAATTTAAGATGATCAATCTTAACAAGAATTGCTCATGAGGTTTCTCAAATAGAGTAATAAAGCCAAGAATAAACTTAGATAATATTTTATTTAAAAATATTAACAAATGAGAAAACTTCATATGATGAACAAAGGCTTTTATGTGATTGACTAGATCATTTATCTTTATCGCATGCCTTAAGATCTAATTTCTATCAGAGTTCAACCACATAGTAGAGGACAAATCATCGTATATATGTAGTACCCTTAATAAACAAGATTTAAAGGCATCTTAAACTCTAACCTATAAGAAGGTTAAAGATGAGGGAATTCAAAATAATTTTCAAACTTCAATACATCAACCAATAATTATACATTTCTAAGATTAGAAAAATCATAACATGATTGAATATAAAATTTTGAAATACATTTGAATTTAATTCAGATGATTACAAGAAACCTAGTTAAATTAGCTGAACTTTTGTGCTTTAACATTTCAAAAGAATGAGATTAAATATAGCTTCATCTAAGGCTTCAATCCACCTGAGTGGAGGGAGGGAGGGAACACACTTTTATTTTTTAGCATTGATAATCATAGGTCTTATTCTGTAAGTATTTAGAGGAGTCAACCACAATGAGTTTTTTTTTTATAAAGATTTAAGGAAGATAGTGGTAAATTCTTTTTCAGAGAAGTCAACCTGCTATTTTCTCTAGCAAAATTATTTTTATAAGCTTGACTTGTATTTGAACCCTCAAACTTTTCTCAATGTAAATTGACTTTAATCTTGACAATCTTGCATAGATGATATTATGGACCCTATCCTAACAAACATATCAAGCTACAAAGAATATGTAACTACAACATGTTATTAGGACAAGCGGATTTTTTTTTTTTAACTTGAAAGTTTGAGCTTTTGGACCTTGTCCTACCAAACATATTAAACTATAAAAATATATAAATGTAATATGTTGGTTTAAAAAAGGAAAAAACTTTTATTTAGAAGCTCAAATTCTTAAGATTTATCCTGCCATATATCAAGTTACAAAAATGTATAACTACAATATGTTAATTAGGACACGGAGAAGTTTAAAATTTTGAAAACTTAAATTTTTTTTGGACCCAATCCAAATAATACATTGAGCTACCTAAGAAGTAACTGTATATATTATAAAAGATTGGAAAAATTGATTTTGGACCCAGTGCTAAGTCAAACATCAAGCTACAAGAAAAATATAACTACAATATTCAAATTAGCATATGAAATTTCATTACAAAAAGGTTATAAAAGGAGCCTCCTGTCAAGATTTCACGGGGTCCAAAATAAGACCTCAAATTATTTTTTTTAGATACCGGGCAAATTATTTAAGAATGAAATGAATAAAAGAACCGGCAGAAGAAAAGTAGTTACAACCTATGCAAGGCATAAATATACTACCAATATAAGTGTATGAATCACTGCTAAAGATGGAGAGAAGATTGATCCCCAGCGGAGTCACCAGAAAAACCATGGTGGGAAAAATGTATCGCCACACAGATTTTGATTTCTCTTATTTCATAATCAAATTATACATTGAGAATAAAGTACAATCTCGAGAGACTGACACAATATTCTACAATGAATTCAATATCAAAATAGGGTTTTGAAAAATAATATTTTTATGATAAAACACAGTTCAAAGAATAACATATCATCTCAAAAGATGAACATGAAATTCTAGAGAATGTGTTTAAAATAGAAATAGGTTTTTTGAAAAAGTTTATCCATTCTTTTATTTAGATATAATAAGGAGAATATTATATCATCTTAAAAGACGAATATAACATTCTTCAAGACATCCAAAAATAAGAATATATTTTATAAAAATCATCATTTCCAAAATTAAATATAACAAGCAGAACATTATATTATCTGAAAAGATAATAATAACATCCTACCTGTATATTTAAAATAAAAAATGAAGTTTTAAAGACATCAGTATTTTCAAAGATTTTTCCCTTGTTTCATATAACAAAAACAAGGTTTATTTTAATCTAGGGTTCTCAAATCTTTATAGAAGCAATCCCCTATAGTTAATTACATCTTAGGAGGGATACTCCTAAGAAAACTCTCGATTAAAGCTGTGATTTCATACCCTTTGACTACAAAGTAGAAGACAAGGAACAGAAGTATGGATTTTCTAAGGAGAAAGCTCAATGTTGAACAGTTCTTAGCGAGACAATGGAGGAAAAGTAGGAGGTGCTGGATTCTTAGAAGCTCAGAGGAAACCTCAGTCTACCCTATGTAGGCGTTACATTTTAAGAGAGAAATTTTATGTTTAAGTTTATATTTTATTAGAAAATTAGGATTATATTCGCGGAGGATGAGGACTTAAGATCTGAAAGAATCTTCCTTAGAACCTAAATCTAATTTGGGCACTACAAAATAGTAACCCGAACATAACTAATGAAGTGTAAATATGGACTTGCCATAGCCTAGATTGGGGAGCCAGCTAACCACCTTGGCGCTTTAAAACCATGTGTCCAGTTTCTTATGAAAGATAGGAAAAAATGTTATTTTAGTTTTAAGGAATTGGGGGCCGACATTTAAGACAGATCCTAAATGGTCCCTACACTTATGTAGGGTGAGTGATGCCTAGAAATAAAATGATATTAACATTTTAGACTCTTTTTTAATTTGTATCTAATGCAATGCATGCTAATTGACTTAAATGCATAAAATGAATATGAAGCAGTTTTAAAATTAGGCTTAGAAAATAGGTTATTCCCTTGAGATTGCATAACTTCCCCTTGACAGATCTGCACCCTCGTAGGTCAAGTGGTCTGTCAGAACCTGCAGGCGGGGAGGTGCCTAACAAGGATGAGAAAGTAATAATATGCTTATGCTGACTCTCGGCGATCCCGAGCTTACTTTTTAGATCGTTAGAGTTACTATATGAGCATAAAAATTTTATTAGGATTTCAAGTATAAGAATTTTATACGTACCCTTAAAAAAAATACTCCGATCGTATCCAGACTAAAACAAAACACAGCATGCAATGGCTCTAAAAAAAACTACTACACAAACAATATAAACAATCAAATTAAATAATCCAAAATATAAGGTCCAATATCCAATGTCCATATAATTACACCCAAAATTTGCAGAAAAGTAAAGTCTCCTAGCACCACTAACAACAAACCCGGATTCTAATCCTAAGAATGATGCAAGTGATTTTGAACTGGAATATACTCTTTCTTGTATCTTTATCTCTTTGTTTTCTCTCTTCTATCTCTTCATTTCAACCTTTGTTCTTCTACGAACTCCTTGGATCCATCGCGCCTGGATATCCAAATGAGAAGAAACCCATTCAAAAAAGGGGTATTTTCTTTTCTATTTAGATACTAAAATCATCCTAATTTGGCTTTCCAAATAAAATAAAGAATAATCCTTTAAGAGATATTCTCCTTTCTTTGGATTCCAAATTGGATGTGATATCCCACTTTTAATATCACTTTCACATTTGCAATATTTTCATACACATTTACATTTACATTACATTTCATATAAAAAAAATTTAGATCACCTACAGGGTTATACTAAGCAGTTTATAATAAAAAATCATCCCAAGTAGTTATATATTTGCTTTTAAATTAAATCCATTAGCCACACTTGGCCACACTCTTTTTATTTGGGGGCTAAGCAACTGAAGCACCTGTAGAATTTATATAATTATTAATTAATTAGCCCCCTTTACTGCCCTACATGAGTGTGATCACCTTCAGAAAATTTTGTGAACAATCAGATTGCCCCTAACCTATGGGTAAGCTAATCGTCAATCAAATTACATCACAGAGTGTAGTAAAAATAAGTAAACAAACACACCAGCAGTTTTACAACCAGCATGTAGTGAAAACAAAGAAAAAGCCCGTCACATAGTGGTAAGAAAGTAAACCCTGGCTTAACCTAAAACTAGAGTCGGTTATCCTAACAAAGAAATTAAAGTGTGTGCAATAGGTTGTGAGGTTTTGATATGTCCTAGGTCAATTATTGGTTAAAGTTTTCTAATTGATTGAATTTTTGTTTAAAGATATTCAATAATCCTAAGATGAGGTGTCACTAAGTTTTCTATGTTATATGTTTCTATCCTAAAGTGTGCATACATCCTAAGTCTAAGTTTTCTAAGACTTGGTCCTTGATTATTATTCTTTAATGTCACTAATAATGTATAGGGTGAAAATTTTTGTTATCACTAACCCTTAGGACATTGTGCACATGTAAAAGGGTTTAGGGATTTAAAATCAAATAAAAGTAAACATAATAAAATTTGAAGTTACTAAAGGAACCTAAAGGAGAAGGGTTCGCACAAACCATACCAAGGGCCCTTAAAGGTTTCTAAGTTTAGAATACTTACAGTTGCTGGGGGCTATGACCCGGTGGTTCTGCCTGTAGCACCTCTACCCGATTGGATAGAGACGACTGACGCCTTTAGCCCCTTGTCCTTTTATTTCCTCGAACGGTACCATTCTTCGTAGTTCATACAAATAAAGAAGACATGACAGGTATTAGAGGCACATTTAATATTTAATAATGAAATAATTAAAATTTACTAAAAATAAAAATGTACCTTTCTTCACGCTTGAACACTGATTTGTTGCTTTCCTTTTAAACTTTTCCTTTTTGAAAGCACACTTTGTACTTTTCCAACATCTATCTCGAGGCAAGAGAAAGGGGGAGTAGAAGTAGGAAAGAGAGAGGGGTAGAGAGAGAAAAGAGAACTTTTGCTCTTCAACACCTTCATTTTCTAATAAACAACAAACTCACTCACTCCCTACTACAAATCACATTTCCACACATACACTCCACTTTTATTTCCTTTTCCAAAACTCACACACTTCCACTTTTTCAAAATACATATAATTCTCACCTTTCAATGATCGCACACTTCCTCAAACTTTTACTTTTCAAACAAGCACAAAACTCATTCCACTTTTCACTTTTCAAAAAGTACAAAATTCACTTCTTAAACTATACACCAATTTTAAAACATAATTTGCATACACTCTTTATTTCTCACAATCTAACCTCTACTTCTAATTTTTGCACACTTTACATTTCCAAAATAGATACAAATTCCCTTTCAACATACACTTTTCATTTCACTTTATTCAAACATATAATTCAACTTTTTAAGATAATTTTACTACACTTTTTCAAAATATACACACTTCCACACATTTCTCTTCACTACTCACATATACACTTCACTTTACTTTTCTAAAGTCCAAGCACTTATCAACACACATTTTTTACTTTCCAAAACTTACATTTATTCCACCTTTCAAACTTAAACACAACACAACCTCGCAAAAATCTAGGGAAAACTTTCTAAACTCATGCATCTCTTGGGAGTGTGAATGGAACAAAACATAGATATGCTTTCCCACTAACTCTTTATTTAACCAAATCTTATCTCATTCCTAAATAGATAATAAAACAAGCACATTTTATTCATTTGATATATGACGCTACAATTTCTTCCAATCTATGCATAGAGTTTTAAACCCTACATTTCATGATACAAAGCACAATAAACATAGTATTATACAGATTTTACACACAAAGAACTTAGTTTCAAACAACATGGATCTTTCTATAAACCCATTCAATGATTCATGGGTCTATCTTGTTAAATCTTGAAGAATAAATATTCATAAGTAGGATAGTACTCAGTCCAAACAAGTGCTGAAATTTAAGAGTAAAATGAATGAATGTTTGCTAAATAACCTCATTTGGTAGACTAACTATCCAACAAGATTATTCATAAAAGAAAGAACAATGAGAGGAAGAAGAGTGGAAGAAGAATCAAGAAGAAGAGGAAGTTCACCTCTTTCTCTTGACTTTGGCCGAGCAAATCAGAAATAGATGGAGGCACAAACAAGGTTAGGGCAGAGAGTTAAAGTCTGGTCCCTTGCACATGAGAGAAAGGGAGGAAGATGACTGCTTCAGCCCTTGGCGTCGCAGGAAGCAGAGGAGGCGATGGGATATAGGGGCGAACAAGTACCTGGGTGTTTTGTTCATGCGAATCCAGAGAGTGATGTAGAGGGGGAGAAGGTCTCATTCATGAATGAGAAGGAGTACAAGGGATTTTTAACTTCTGAGAGTAAGTGGGAATCACAAACTGAAAGGGGATTTCACGCCTGGAGGTCTGCAAATAGAGAGAGGGGTCTTGTTCGACCTTCTTGCGACTGGGACAGATGAAGGTAGGAAGTTTTCACGAACTACACTGGGGCTGGCTGGGTTCATTTGTGAACTGCAGTGGACGGGCAGAGAGAGCCGTTGGGGGTTTCAGTTTCAGCAAAATACAGAGAGTGGTGTTTGGGTAGTTTGAACTAAACTTAATCCCTCTTTTAATTCAAATCCACAGTTAAGATTAATTCTTGTTTTAAGGAGAAATTTATGGGTTAATTCTAATATGAAAGTTTGAGAGTCATGCAGATATAAATTTGGAAAAAATTGATGTTTTAAAATAGTTATTTTATGTCAATTTCAAAATTAAAGTAATTTAAAATGATTAATTCTACTCCACTAACGATGATTTTGATTTCAATTGAGTTGGGTTAAATTAAATATTGAGTTGATTTAATCTTAATGGGTTTGAGATGAGTTTAATTTTGGATTTAATCAAAGTTGTCATTTGCTAAATCAAATTTGAGTTGAGTTAATTTTATTTGAACTAGTGGTGATTTAGATCGAGGCAGGATGTTGAGCCGATGTTGCGTCAGTGGGTATCCACCTAAGATAAATCCTAAAAGAATGACATCTACACGAGGCTACGAAGACCTAAGTGCTAGAATTGATTTTGGGGAAATTGACCTCGAATAATTAGGTCAACCAATGGACCTCTAATAGGCATGATAAACTTGCCAAAGTTTATTGTGCGTATTGGTGTTAACTGAAGTGATCAACTATATCCAAAGTTGAAGATGCAGTTCTGAACAAATGTTTTGAAAGAACTTTGTATTTTTATTGATAATCAGATTGAAAACTGATAGAAATTCGAGTTGATGAATTTCTTTGGCATTTGATGTCAGTACTGATGGCTTTAGTTAAATGATAACTACTAAGATTAGTATCATTTAAAGTCAAGGTATGAAAGAATTGAATGTGATAGTTTGAATGTGATTTAACATGAATGTAATAATTTGAATGTGATTTTGATAAGACCAGAGTCTTCCTTCTAGTCCAAGAGGAAGGTTTCCACCAAGTGGGCACTTACACCTAACTTAACAAACTAGAGGGTGTTTTCTAAGAAAATAGAGAAACCTATGGATAAGGTTGTACCTAATCTTAGAAGATTTGGTTTTTTTTTTTAATTAATGAAGAGAAGATGCCGCTAGGGATGCTTATACTTCACTTCGAGACGAAGATTAGGATGCCACTTGGGATGCTTATACCTAACTTCAAGAATGTCAATAGGATGCCGTAGGAGGACTTAGACCTAAAGACGAATTTAAGATTAAAATTTTAATGAAGAGAAGATGCCGCTTGGGATGCTTATACTTCACTTTGAGACAAAGACTAGGATGCCACTAGGGATGCCTATACTTAACTTCAAGAATGTCAATAGGATGCCGTAGGAGGACTTAGACCTAAAGACAAAATTAAATAGGATGGCTACAATAAAAGCGGACTTAAGCTAGAAGTCAGTAGGATGCTGTAAAAGCGGACTTAGACCAAAAGACGAATTTAACTGGATGGCTGCCGTAAAAGTGGACTTAAGCCAGAAGTCAATAGGATGCCATAAAAGAGAACTTATACCTAAAGACAGATTTAACTGGATGGCATTCATGAAAGCAGACTTAAGCCAAAAGTCGATAGGATGCTATAAAAGCGGACTTAGACCTAAAGTATGATTTAACTGGATGGCTGCTCTAAAAGCGGACTTAAGCCAAAAGTCGATAGGATGCCGTAAAAGCGAACTTAGACCTTAAGATGGATTTAACTGGACGGCTGCCATAAAAGCGTACTTAAGCCAGAAGTTAATAGGATGCTATAAAAGCAGACTTAGACCTAAAGACGAATTTAACTGGATGGCTGCCGTAAAAGCGGACTTAGACCTAAAGACAGATTTTACTGGATGGCTACCGTAAAAGCTGACTTAAGCAAAAAGTCAATAGAATGCCCTAAAAGTTGACTTAGACCTATAGATGGATTTAACTGGATGGCTTTCGTAAAAGCGGACTTAAGCCAGAAGACGATAGGATGCCGTAAAAGCGGACTTAGACCTAAAGACGGTCTTAACTTGATGGCTGCCATAAAAGTAAACTTAAGCTAAAAGCTGATAGGAAGTCGTAAAAGCGGACTTAGACCTAAAGACAGATTTAACTGGCTAGCTGCCGTAAAAGCGGACATAAGCTAAAAGTCGATAGGATGTCGTAAAAGCGGACTTAGACCTAATGGCATATGTAAAGAGGTTTTGAACTTTAATGTATATTTGATTTCTTTAAAGCATAGATCTTTTCTCCCCATCACAAATGACATTAAAAACTTGCAAATGTTCTACTGGAGATCATACTCTTTTGTATATGTCACTTTATAGAAGGAAAAAAAAAAATAGCTGGAAGAAAGATAGCCTTGAGAATCTTTGAATTGAAAATTTAATTTCTCCTTCACTGCAAATTATCTTTATAACTTACAAATATTCCATTGGGGATTATGTTTTTATATCAGATCATTATATGTGAGGAAAACAATAGAAGTGTAGTTCAATTATCTTTGATAAGTAAAGATTTATTAAAGTATTTCGACCACCGAAGGAGAAATGCAAGATTTTGTTTAAAGATTGATTCTATTATTGAATTTGTTTCAAGTAACTCAAAAAAAATAATATGAATTTTCTAGAGTTCTCATTTGCATGTTCCAAGAGAACTAAATGCAACATGATAAAATTTTCCTTAGAAAATTTTAACTTTTGCATGAGTTGTTATAGAAAAAATGAGCATATTTGAGCATCAATTATAGTGAAAATACTAAGGAATATCAAATACTCACAATGATTGAGAAAGTTTGATTTTCAACAAGGGGTGAAGCTTTAATTTTTATTTGATAATCAATTTTTTTTATAATATTTAAAAGTGATATGTTAAGTTTTAATCATCCTAGTTCAGTCAATGATAGATTTAAACTTGAACATGATATCTACTAAATGGTGAATGAGAACATTAGACAATCATCTCAAAACTAACTAAGGAATGTCCTTTAGTTTAGTTTCAAAATTTTAAATCCAAAGAAAATGATTTTTATATCCATAAATATCACTTTAGGTCATCAAACATCCGGACCATGTCTAGAATCTCATTCAAATTTGAAGATGTTCAAAAGAGAGTTGAAGATATTTTAATAATGGTTTGTTTATGTATCTCAATAAGGTTAGATATGCGAAACCCAATATTGCACAACCAAAATCATTATAATTTCAATTAGATTAATCATCTTTGTAATTTTTCTTTATGATTTGAAAATATGAAATGACCTACTCAAGTTTCCAACAAGAGAGATCTCAGGATTTAAATTTTGTTAAACCAAATCAAAGCTCCCTACAAGCAAAACTAGGGTTTCCTTCTTTATATTTTTCCTTCTTTTTGAACTGAGAATTATATCAAAAGATAATTAAATTAGAGGTAGAAATTCAACATTTCCAAATATTTTATATGATATATATATATATATATATATATATATATATATATATATATATATATATATATATATATATATATATATATATATATATATATATATATATATATATGCATCTAATATAACATCAATGCTTGACGATGAACCAAAATTTTGAATTCTCAAAGTCAAGTGTTAAAAATGCTAAAGGATGAATAGGTCTTATGATATTTAAGATTTAGAAAAGGAAGCCATCTTTTTTTTGCTGCACATTTAATGAATGTGATTCCTTTTTTTTTTTTTTTTGAGGAGGCTTCCTTTACTTAAATCTTGAAATAATTATTTCAATTGTAAAATCATCTTCCAACTATAAATGTATTAAATTAACCCTCTTATACAAGGAAGATGAAATCTACAAATCAGACTCAATCCTATAGTTTTAATAAATAACTTGAATGAGATAATTATGAAATAAGTTCATCAACTTGCAAGATGCCTATGAGATGTATAATAATAAGGAGATGAACAAAACCTCCACTTCCTCCAATTTCAATTTCACATAAATCTTAATTGAAAAGAAAGCATTTATGGACATCATAATGGGTGAACCCAAATATGATAATTTTTTTTATCACTACTGAAGATGAAAACTATTAAAAATGTTATAAAATCACCTGACTCAATATCAATTCCAGGTGTGTTAATTAGTTTTAAGGAAAAACCACATGACAAAGAAATATTTATCATATTATGAGTTAGCCTTAATAAAGAACCTTGAATTATCCCATGCCTTTGACTGAAAGGGGAATTTAAGATGATCAATCTTAACAAGAATTGCTCATGAGTTTTCTCAAATAGAGTAATAAAGCCAAGAATAAACTTAGCTAATATTTGATTTAAAAATATTATCATAAGAGAAAACTTCAGATGATGAACAAAGGCTTTTATGTGATTGACTAGATCATTTATCTTTATCGCATGCCTTAAGATCTAATTTCTATAAGAGTTCAACCACATAGTAGAGGACAAATCATCGTATCTATGTAGTACCCTTAAGAAACAAGATTTAAAAGGAATCTTAAACTCTAACCTATAAGATGGTTAAAGATGAGGGAATTCAAAAAAAAATTTTTAATTCAACACATCAACCAATAATTATACATTTCTAAGATTAGAAAAATCATAACATTATTGAATATAAAATTTGGAAATACATTTGAATTTAATTCAGATGATTACTAGAAACCTAGTTAAATTAGCTGAACCTTTGTGCTTTGACATTTCAAAAGAATGAGATTAAATATAGCTTCATTTAAGGCTTCAATCCATCTGAGTGAAGGGAGGGAGGGAACACACTTTTCTTTTTAGCATTGATAATCATAGGTCTTATTCTGTAAGTATTTAGAGGAGTCAACGACAATGAATTTTTTTTATTACAATTTAAGGAAGATAGAGGTAAATTCCTTTTTAGAGAAATCAACCTGCTATTTTCTCTAGCAAAATTACTTTTATAAGCTTGACTTGTAGTTGAACCTTCAAACTTTTCTCAATGTAATTTGACTTTAATCTTGATAATAAACATAGAAAGCTACAAAGAACATGTAACTACAATATGCTATTAGGACAAGCAGATATTTTTTTTTTACTTGAAAGTTTGAGCTTTTGTACCCTGTCCTACCATATATCTGTAATATGTTGGTTTAAAAAAGGAAAAAACTTTGATTTAGAAACTCAAATTTTCTTAAGATTTGTCCTGCCATATATCAAGTTACAAAAATGTATAACTACAATATGTTAATTAGGACACGGAGAAGTTTAAAATTTTGAAAACTTAAAATTTTTTGGACCCAATCCAAATAATACATTGAACTACTAGAGAAGTAACTGTATATATTACTAAAGATTGGAATAATTGATTTTGGACCCAGTGCTAAGTCAAACATCAATCTACAAGAAAAATGTAACTACGATATTCAAATTAACATATGAATTTTCTTTACAAAAAGGTCATAAAAGGAGCCTCCCGTCAAGATTTAACGGGGTCCAAAATAAGACATCAAATTATTATTTTTGGATACCTTGCAAATTATTAAAGAATGAAATGAATAAAATAACCGGTAGAAGAAAAGTAGTTACAACCTATGCGAGGCATAAATATACTACCGATATAAGGGTTTGAATCCCTGCTAAAGATGGAGAGAGGATTGATCCCCAGCGGAGTCGCCAGAAAAACCTTGGTGGGAAAAAAAAATGTATCACCACACAGATTTTGATTTCTCCTATTTTGTAATCAAATACTACATTGAGAATAAAGTACAATCTCGAGATAATGACACAATATTCTTCAATGAATTCAATATTAAAAAAGGGTTTTGAAAAATAATATTTCTATGATCAAACATAGTTCAAAGAATAACATATCATCTCGAAAGATGAACATGAAATTCTAGAGAATGTGTTTAAAAATAGAAATAGGTTTTTTGAAAAGTTTATCCATTCTTTTATTTAGATATAACAAGGAGAATATTATATCATCTTGAAAGAGAAACATAACATTCTTCAAGACATCCAATAATAAGAATATGTTTTATAAAATTTGTCATTTCCAAAACTGAATATAACAAGCAGGAAATTTTATTATCTGAAAAGATAATAATAACATCCTACAAGTATATTTAAAATTAGAAATGAAGTTTTAAAGATATCTACATTCCCAAAGATTTCCCCCTTGTTTTATATGACAAAAACAAAGTTTATTTTAATCTAGGGTTCCCAAATCCTTATAGAGGCAAGCCCCTATAATTAATTACATCCTAGGAGGGACACTCCTAAGAAAACTCTCAATTAAAGCAGTGATTTTATACCCTTTGACTACAAAGTAGAAGACAAGGAACAGAAGTATAGATTTTCTAAGGAGAAAGCCCAATGTTGAACACTTCTTAGCGAGTTAATGGAGGAAAAGTAGGAGGTGTCGGATTCTGAGAAGCTCAGAGCCAACCTCAGTCTACCCTATGTTAGGATTTATATTTTAAGAGAGAAATTTTATGTTTAAGTTGACATTTTATTAGAAATTTGGGATTATATTCCTGGGAAATAAGGACTTAAGATCTGAAAGAATCTACCTCAGAACCTAAATCTAACTTACGCACTACAAAGTAGTAACTCGAACCTAACTAATGAAGTGCAAATATGGACTTACCCTGGCATGGATTGGGGAGCCAGCTAACCAACTATGCGCTTTAAAATCATGTATCTAGTCTCTTATGAAAGATAGGTAAAATGTTATTTAAGTTTTAAGGAATTGGGGGCCGACATTTAAGACAGATCCTAATTTTTCCCTCAACTTATGTAGGGTGAGTGTTGCCTAGAAATAAAATGCGATTAATATTTTAGACTCTTTTTTAATTTGTATCTAATGCAATGCATGCTAATTGACTCGAACACATAAAATGAATATGAAGCATTTTTAAAATTAGGCTTAAAAAATAGGTTTTTTTCTTAGAGATTGCATAACTTCCCTATGACAGAACTGCACCCTCATAGGTCAAGTGGTATGCCAGAACCTGCAGGCTGGGAGGTGCCTAACGAGGAAGAGAAAGTAATAATATGCTTATACTGACTTTCGGCGATCCCGAGCATACTTCTTAGATCTTAGATTTACTATGGGAGCCTAAAATTTTTATTAGGATTTCAAGTATAATATTTTTTTACGTACCCTTAAAAAAACTCTCCGATCGTATCCAAGCTAAAACAAAACACGACATGAAAGGGACCTAAAAAAAACTACTACACAAATAATATAAATAATCAAACTAAATAATCCAAAATATAATGTCTAATATCCAATGTCCATATAATTACACCCATAATTTGCAAAAAAGTAAAGTGGCCGGGCACCGCTGACAACAAACCCGGATTCTAATCCTAAGAATGATGCAAGTGATTTTGAACTGGGATATACTCTTTATTGTATCTTTATCTCTTTATTTTCTCTCTTATATCTATTCATTTCATCCTTTCTTCTTCTACAAACTCCTTAGATCCTTCAGGCATGGATATCCAAATGAGAAGAAACCCATCCCAAAAAGTGGTATTTTCTTTTCTATTATGATACTAAAATCATCCTAATTTTGCTTTTCAAATGAAAAAAAAAGAATAATCCTTTAAGGGATATTCTCCTTTCTTTTATTCCAAATTGGATTTGTATCCCACTTTCAAGATCACTTTCACATTTACAATAGTTTCAAACACATTTACATTTACATTACATTTCACATAAAAAAAAAATATAGACCACCTATAGGGTTATCGTAAGCAGTTTATAATATAAAATCATCCCAAGCAGTTATATATTTGTATTTAAATTAAATCCATCAGCCACACTTGGCCACACTTTTTTTATTTGGGGCTAAGCATTTGAAGCACCTGTAGAATTTATATAATTATTAATTAATTAGCCCCCTTACTACCCTGCATGAGTGTGACCACCTACAAAAACTTTTGTGAACAATCAGATTACCCCCAACCTATGGGTAAGCTAATCGTCAACCAAATTACATCATAGAGTGCAGTAAAAATAAGTAAACAAAAACACCAATAATTTTACAAACAACATGCAGTGAAAATAGAGAAAAAACCTGTTAGACAGCAGTAAGAAAGTAAACATCAGCTTAATCTGAAACTAGAGTCAGTTGTCCTAACAAAAAAATCTAAGTATGTGCAATAGGCTGCGAGGTTTTGATATGTCCTAGGTCAATTATTGGTTGAAGTTTTCTAATTGATTGAATTTTAGTTTAAAGATATTCAATAATCCTAAGGTGAGGTGTCACTAAATTTTCTATGTTATATATTTCTATCCTAAAGTGTGCATGCATCCTAAGTCTAATTTTTCTAAGACTCGATCCTTAATTATTGTCCTTAAATGTCACTAATGTTATATAGGGTGAAAGTTTTTATTATCACTAACCCTTAGGACATTGCGCACATCTAAAAGGAATTAGGGATCTAAAATCAAATAAAAGTAAACCTAAGAAAATTGAAGTTACTATAGCGACCTAAAGGAAACTGGTTCGTACAAATTATACCAAGGGCCCTTAAAGATTTTCTAAGTTTAGATTACTTACAGTCACCAGGGGCTATGACCCGGGGGTTTCACCCATAGCACCTCTACCCGATTGGATAGAGACGACTCACACCTTTTGTCCCTTGTCCTTTTGTTCCTCGACCGATACAGTTCCTCGTAGTTCATACAAATAAAGAAGATAAGATAGGGATTAGAGACACATTTAATATTTAATAATGAAATAATTAAAATTTACAAAAAATAAAAATATTCCTTTCTTCATGCTTGAACACTAATTTGTTGCTTTCCTTTTGAACTTTTTCTTTTTAAAAGCACACTTTGTACTTTTCCAACATCTATCTCGAGGCATGAGAAAGGAGGAGTAAAAGGGGGAAAGAGAGAGGGGTAGAGAGAGAAAAGAGAACTTTTGCTCTTCAACACCTTCATTTTCTAATAAACAACTAACTTAATCACTCGCTACCTCAAATCACATTTCCACACATGCACTCCACTTTTATTTCCTTTTCCAAAACTCACACACTTCCACTTTTTCAAAATTCATATAATTCACACCTTTCAAAGATTGTACACTTCTTCCAACTTTCACTTTTCAAACAAGCACAAAACTCATTTCACTTTTCAAATTTCAAAAAGTACAAAATTCACTTCTTAAACTATATACCCATTTTAAAACATCATTTGACATACACTCTTTATTTCTCACAAGCCAACCTTTACTTCTAATTTTCGAACACTTTACATTTCCAAAATAGATACATATTCCCCTTTCAATGTCCACTTTTCATTTCACTTTATTCACACATATAATTCACCTTTTTAAGATACATTTTACTACACTTCTTAAAAATATACTCACTTCCACACATTTCTCTTCACTACTCGAATACACACTTCACTTTACTTTTCTAAAGTCCAAGCGCTTATCAACACACATTTTTACTTTCAAGAACATACATTTATTCCACCTTTCAAACTTAAACACAACACAACCTCACAAAAATGTATGAAAAACATTCTAAACTTCTAAACTCTTGCATCTCTTGGGAGTGTGAATGGAAAAAAAGTTAGATATGCTTTCCCACTAACTCATTATTTAACCAAATCTCGTCTCATTCCATAATAGATAATAACACATGCACATTTTACTCATTTGATATATGACGCTACAATTTCTTCCAATCTATGCATCAAGTTTTAAACCATACATTTCATGATACAAAGCACAATAAACATAATATTTTGTAGATTTTACACACAAAGAACTTAGTTTCAAACAACATGGATCTTTCTATAAACCCATTCAATGATTCATGAGGCTATCTAGTTCTATCTTGAAGAATAAATATTCATAAGTAGGATAGTAATCAACCCAAACTAGTGCATAAATAAACTCATTTGGTATACTAACTATCCAACAAGATTATTCATAAAAGAAAGAATAATGAGAGGAAGAAGAGTGGAAGAAGAATCAAGAAGATGAGGAAGTTCACCACTTTCTCTTGCCTTTAGCCGAGCAAATCAGAAAGAGATGGAGGCACGGACAAGGCTAGGGCAGAGAGTTAAAGTTGGGTCCCTTGCAAATGAGAGAAAGGGATGAAGATGAGGGCTTCAGGAATTAGCATCGCAGGAAGCATAGGAGGTGATAGGATAGAGGGGTGAATAGGTACCTGGGTGTTCGATTCTTGCGAATCCAGAGAGAGATGAAGAGGGGGTTAAGATCTCATTTGCGAGTTAGGAGGCCTGCGGATTTTGAACTACTGAGAGAAAGTGGGAATCACGAACTAAAAGGGGATAAGGGGATTTTGCGCCTGGAGGTCTGCGAACAGAGAGAGGCCAATAAATTTTTGCAAACTGCACTGGGGCTGACTGAGTTCATTTGCTAACTGTAGTGGACAGGGAGAGAGATGAAATTTCGTTAGGGATGTTAAGTCATATAGAACTGGCCCAAGGGTAACCAAGAGGGGGGGTGAATTTGTATTTAAAAAATTCTTTAGGCAAAGCACGAATACAAAAGCATATCACCACAAAAAATAAGTGCGGAAGAAAATAAATGCGGAAGTAGTAAAAAACAAGAACACAAGGGTTTATAGTGGTTTGATCAACTCGACCTACGTCCACTCCCTAGATGCGCCCTCCGAGTATTTCACTATAATCGTGACTCTCTTTTAGCCCCCACAGTTAGGCGGAGAAGCCTTTACAAACACCACTTTTTTCCACACCCGGCAAGGCAGAGAACCTTCCTCCTTTTGCTTCCTCCTGAAGCAGGGATAGAACCTCGATCACTTACTAGAACTTACCTCTCCCAACCCTTTCAAGGACAAGAGACTCTAGGGAAGAAGAAGTGGAACAATTCTTAGAGCAACCCTTGTGAATCCCCTCACAAGCTCTCCCTCACAAGATCCTCTCTCTCTCTCTCTCTGTCCCTTTCTCTCTCTCTCCTTTAAGTTTTCTCAGGTCAAGACCGTAGCCAAGGATGTTCAAAAATATTGAACAAGAGATCTTAAATAGAAGAGCTTCAAAGGAGCTCATTAATTGCAAGTTGCCGACTATATCATCCAGGACGATATGGACATCATCCTGGCCGATCAGTACAAATCCCGTGAGATCGGCCAGAGTATCGCCCTGAATGCAAACTGGATGATTGAACAATTTGATTGATATTCCAGGATGATATCACGATCATTTGGCTGATTAGTTCAAATCAGAGGAAAATCGTCCAGAGCATCGCCTTGAATTCAAGCTGTTCGATCCCGATCGTCCAGCACATCACCCTGAATTTATGCTGGCCGATATTTATCGTCTAGAAGTAACTAAGATTTTTGAAAAGATCATCCTAGCTATTTTTGAGATCATCTAGGACGATGTGATCGTATCAATCATCCTTAATTACTTCCTTGATTTTCCTGATTAATTAAGGCATAATTATGAATATCGTCCAGGCCGATCTAAGATCGTCCTGGCCAAATGCCAAAATACAGAATACCTTAATTGTTTATGGCAGCAATTTCTTTCTATTTTGTTCCTATCGTCCTTGCCGATACACGTATCATCCAGGCCGATTTGCTAATGACGGCTGCCTTAATTAAGAACCCCTAATTAGATTTTATGTTTTAAGCCCGATCGTTCAGGACGATGTAAATATCATCCTGGCCGATTTAAGTTAAAACAAAAATTCTAAGTCTCTCAAGTGTGTGTGTGTAGGGTTACTTAACATTAGTCACTTCAAACATTTACAATTTGACTCAAGAAGAGAAAAAGCAAAATACATACTGACTAAACCCTAACCTACGCAATCTTGAACTGGCTTGATTTGTCATCTGATTTCTTGGCCCTAAAATGTCAGTTATAAGAAAGGAAATTATAGTGTTTGCTAATCATCAAAAGTGTAATTCATGAAACAACAGATTTGCGACAATCTCTCCCTTTTTTATGATGGCAAACACAAGTAGAAAAATCTCAGTAAAAACATTAGTTCATTAAAATTTTGAAGTTACAAGCATCAACTCTTCCTACCACATCCTACTCCCTTTTTGTCATCACAAAAAGAGGATCCTAGACACACATAATGAAAAAGGAAAAAAACACAACAGAAACTAAAACAAACTACAGAAAATAGAAAATAGAAAACAAAAACTAGAAAAATGAGGGATCCTGATCATCAGATAGAGGTGGTGGAGGTGGTTGCTGAAAGTAGCCAGCTAGCGTAGTAAACTGAGCATTGAACCAGGTGATATCTTGGTCATGCTGCTGCTGCTGGTAGTAATGTAGCTGTCAAAATGGTCTAAGTTCTCTGTGCGGTGCTGCTCGTAGCAGGCCATGTCCTCAGAATGTTGCTGCTCCTGTGCAGCAATGTAAGCATTGAAGTGGGTCTCCCATCGATCAAACCTCTCTATTAACTGATCAAACGGTGAGTGCAGGTGGAGAGGAACAGGATCAGGAAGATAATTTGGCTTTTACTGTTCCGCCTACTTTAAATTCTGCATATCATTGGCTAGGAAGACTTTTATCATTGATAACTCTGGGACTATAATAAACTTGTCGAAATTATTTCTAGAGATGTTATTTTTAAAATCCTAAAGTGCCCATAAATATTGCCTTTGACGATCTATCATATGTCATTTGCCTCACAATGGTATGTTTAGTTTAAAGGATGCTTGGCATGAGTTTAGAGATAAAAATGTGTTAAGAAAGTTTTCTCTATGATTTGACATAAAAGTATCCCTAAGACCATTACTGTCATTATTTAAAGAATCATGCCCAAATATGTTCCTACTAACTAGAATTTGAGTCATTATTGAGAGTGAGAAAGTAGAGTGAGAAAGTCTGGGATTTCAACGGAATTCTATTGGCAATTTTTTGAATTTCACTGTCTCCTAAAGTTTTGCGGTTTTGATCAAGCTACATTTTTTGCCGCATCTCCGGTGAACTGGTCGCCGGTGAGGGCCTCAGTCGGCCTCTCGTGGCCAATATGGAGGGCAAGCGTCTACCTTCTACGAAAATGTGGGCGAATTACAAAAAAGTTCTATCTGTTCTAGCGAGGCAATCGTCTGATGTCTTTAATGGTGGTTCTAGAGCGCTGGATACTTTCAACAACCAGATTAAGGGGTTTAAAGAAAAAGCTCTGATAATCAATGAAGGAGGTTTAGCAATGAAGAAAGTTCCCATTTCGATTCCTGGGAAAGGAAAAGAGATTATGACGGGAGAAGTAGGTTCCAGCCCAAAAGATTTAAATCTGAAGTCCTTCAGATGTGGTTTTAAAGATGATCTTAAATACAATGCTTCCACTTCATCCGGATTGAAAATTTACTCCAATAAATGTTTTAACTCTATTTCGCTACCATTTACTCCTGTTCGTAAAATGATTTTTGAATCCCTTGTTACGGGAGTGAATATTGCTCTTAAAGATAAGCTGAATGAAGGTATGTTACAAAAGGATTTGATTGAGAATCCTAAGGAGAACAATTTGGAGGCTCATGAGAAAAATCAACCTGTCTTGAAGAAGAATAATGTTATAGTTCAATCTGCCTGGACGAAGAAGAAAAATATCAATATGGAGAATTTGGAACTTGGAAATTTCTTATCAGAAGATGGCTCGGTGGTTAAGCTTCATGCTGAAAAGGAGATTGAAATTTCCAGAAGGCTTGAAAAGGCTATTGTGGTGAAGGTGTTTGGAGACAACATATCTTTTCAATCAATTTGTGTGGATTTAAGAAGACAATGGTGCAGTTTCGGAAATTTCCACATTACAGGCTTAGGTCTTGGCTGGGTACTTTGCTCCTTTAAAAATGATAAAGTGCTGGAGAAAATCTTATCTGGTGGACCTTGGTTTGTTAAAGGTCAAGTTGAAGGCTTAGACAAATGGACAACTTTGTTTAATCCTACTTCCTTAAAAGGCATTTCAACTCCTTTATGGATAAGGCTACCCAATCTACCGCTCCATTGTTGGGATGAAGTAAATATTTGTAGGATTGCATCTCTAGTGGGGAAACCTCATCTCCTAGGTTGAAATATGTTACAATAGAGTAGAAGAGAGTTTGCAAGATTTTGTGTCCGTGTTCCATTAGATATGAAACTACCTAATGGTGTTTGGGTAGAAGGTTTGATGGGTAAATTCTTTCAAAGAATTGAATATGAGGGTGTTCCGAAAATCTGCATTGGTTGTGGGATGATTGGCCACAATTGTGAGAACAGTGGTGAACTAATAAATCCCAAAGGATCTTCTTCAGATGATGTTGGTGTGAACAAACTGGCTCTCAATAAAACATTAGTCTCGAATGGCACTAAGCAACCTGAAATGGCAGATGGATTTGGAAATTGGACACAAGTTATTTATGGCAAAAGAAGGCATAGAGTTGATGTAGCACAGAAAAACTATCTTAAAAATTCTGTTGTTCCTATGAAGGTCTTTGTTCCAAAAATTGGTATAGTAAAATCAAATATAGCAGTGGATCCAGTAAGCAAAATCTTGAAGCAGGGTTCAGAATTACACAATTCCAGTTTGAAAGCAGTAGTTGAAGGAGTAACATTAGAACCGATGGTGGAACAACAATCTGAAATTACTGAAGATACTCAGGTGGCGGTTACTAATAATGATTCAAATATCTCAGATCTTAATAGTTTTGAGGTGTTATCCAGGATGGAAGAAATGAAAGATGTGGGGAATGTGGAGCAAATAGCGGATGGAATGATTGAAAATGATACTGAAGAGGGTGAAATCATTGTTTGCAACCTGGATATCTTGAAGGAAGCAGAGAATGTTGCTATTATGGATGCTGAGTTGGAGTAGGAAGATATAAAGAATAATTCATCTACATTTTCTGGAGCAATTGAGACTTTTCCATTCAGGGAAATTATTAAAAATGCAGTAACAGAGAAAACATCTTTAGGGAAAAAGGTAAAGCTTCTCAAAGAACTGAAGTATCTTCGCTCGGGGAACATCATCTCAAGAAATAGGAAATTTGATGGGAGAAAATCTAAAATGATTGGGGGTCATTCTCCCATCTTTAAACAATGACTTCACTGGTTATTTGGAATTGTAGAGGAGCCAAGAAAGTTGAGGCTGCTCTATATCTAAAGGAGATTATTAAAGATAATAATGTGTTAATGATGGGATTACTGGATACTAAAATCAGTAACTTGGATAATACTCAGGTGTTGAATTTCTTGGAAAGCAATTGGGATTATTTCATGGTACCATCTAATGGGCTATCTGGTGGTTTGATGATGTTATGGAGGAAAGACTTGGCTGTGTTCTCTTTTATTGAAGAATCAACCTAAGTTATCATTGGGACATTGAATGTTTTTAACAAAAACAATTGGCTGGTTACTGCAGTCTATGGAAGCACCAAAGCTCTAGAAAGGAAGGTGGTTTGGGAGTGCTTGGAGAAGCATTGTTCAAATGATTTGCCTATGGTAGTGGGTGGAGATTTTAATTGTGTTTTGTCTCATGAAGATAAGAGAGGGGGCAAGAAATTTGTTTTATCTCAAGGTGGTAACGATATGAAGAATTTTATGATGAACAATGATCTACATGAAGTGGAAGCGTATGGGCCCAAATTTACTTGGTGCAATAATAAAATGGGTGGAGCTCATATTCTGGAAAAATTGGACCGTTGTTTAATCAATTTCACTACTTTAAACTGTATTCATATAGCTCGGGTTAAGCACTTGGCTCGTATTGCCTCGGACCATTGTCCAATCCTCCTGGAGATTTTCAAGCCAGTTGAAGTCTTTGATAGGAACATTCATTTTGAGGATATTTGGACTTCTTACCATGGAGCCAAATCAGTGGTGTTAAAATATTGGAAATTCGGCAAGGGTGATGACCCAGCCACTTCTTTGAACTTAAAGTTCAAGAGAACATTGAAAGCATTACATTATTGGAGTAAAGCAAAATTTAAGAATCTCAATATGTTGAGGGATGAATTGAAGAATGATATCCAGTAATTACAAAAAGAGGAAGCTGACGGTCTTATTTTGTTTCATAATCTTAAAATCCTCAATTTCAATATCAATGAGCTCAACATCACTCTAGCCCAGCTCAACACTTGGTGGAAGCAAAGACCTAAAGCAAAATGGATGGAGGAGGGGGATTCAAATTCTTCATTGTTTCATGCTTATGCCGATGCAAAGAGGAATAACAATTGGATCAATAATATCAAAACTAATACAGGTAAAATAACTGAAGATCCTACTGAAATTTAAAAAGTCTTCTCATAATTTTTTAAATTAAAGTGGAAACATAGAGACTGTTCTTTGGAAGATTGGCCGAGGCCATGGGCTTTCATTTCAGGTGAAGACCATAGAAGTTTGAATGCAGAGTTCACGAAGGAAGAGATCCTGGCGGTGGTTAATTCTTCAGTCAAAAACATTTCACCTGGGATTGATGGTATTACTTTCTCTTTTTTAAAATGCTATTGGAATATTACATGAAGATGTTTGGTTAGCTGTAAACCAATTTCTTTCTACTGGCATTATGCAACAGTCTTGGAAGGAGACTATGATTGTGTTGATTCCTAAAATCAAAAGTCTTTTACTTCCATCCAATTTTTGTCCTATTAGTCTTTGTTTGACTATTTATAAATTAATTGCCAAAATACTATTGAGTAGATTGGAGAGGGTGATTCATAAACTCATTTCTCTTGACCAAGTGGCTTTCATCAAAGGTCGCTCCTTATCTGAGCATGTTCTTTTGGAACAAGAAGTGTTTAATAAATTCCGGTATTCTAAAGCTAGAAGTGGACTCTTGGCAATCAAGATTGTCATGGAGCAAGCCTATGATAGTATGAGGTGGCAAGCTTTAAGGCAAGTTCTTATGCACTTTAAATTTCCTATTAAATTCTTGGAGCTTTTAATGCAATGTGTCTTAGATCCCAAATATTGCATTTTGATTAATGGGAAGAAGACCGATTGGATCATAGGCAAAAGTGGCTTTAGGAAAGGATGTCCCCTGTCTCCTTATTTGTTTATTTTATGCTCTCAAATCCTTTCTGATGCTCTCTATCTACATAGAAGTGGAATGGGTATTTCTATTACTCCTAATGCTCCTAATGTTTCCCATTTACTTTATGTCAATGATATTCTTATTTTGTCAAAGGCCATTGTTAGTGAGGTGAAGAAGTTAAAAAAAATTGTCACCAATTTTTGTAATTGGACTGGACAAACCGTTAATGCATCCAAATCTTTGATTATTTTTGGGAAATACACAAATAGGAGAAGGAAGAACAAAATCCCTTCTATTCTTCAGTTCAAGGTTGTGAATGAATTTAGTTATCTTGGCGTTAAGATAACTTTAAGAAGGAAGGTAGCTTCAGATTTTCAAAATCTGATGGATGTGGCTTCTAATAAGTTGAACACGTGGGGGAAGAATTGTATTTCTTTGGAAGGGAAGTTGGTTCTTGTAATATGCTTTTCTTTCTCTTCCAATGTTTTTATCTTCTATATCTTTAGTTCCACTATCAATTCTCAAAGAATTTGTCAAAATGTGTAGAAGCTTTATATGGAACAAAAGTAATGGAAGAACCAGTTTGCATTATGTGTCTTGGGAACTATTATGCAAATCTAAAAATGAAGGAGGATGGGGTTTGTTCTCAGCTATCTCCAGGATAGGTCCACTTAAAGCTAAATTCACTTTGGAATTTCTCATGAAGCCTAATTCTCTTCTCAATCAGATTATCAAAGGCAAGTATGGTAATGATATATGAACCAAGGCAGCAAAAAATTAATTGCTCTCCCACATGGAAAATTATTACTAATGGAGCATTATATCTCAAAAAGATTGTGAGATGGAAAGTTGTCAATGGGAGATCTATCAATTGGATTCATGATGCTTGGATTCTTGATAAAAGCATCTCTAGATGGCCTACGTTTGTAAATATGTTGGATCCAGTAGATTACAACCTCAGTTTTTTCATCCATGAAGGAGAATGGAATTTAACTTAATACAGAATCATTTTGTTAGGCAACAAATGGAAGTTATTGTTCATATTCCCATAGTAAAAGAAGAGAATGAAGATCAAATTGAATTGAAGATGAAAGTGGGTAAATCCATTGCTGCTCAATGTCTAGAAGCAGATTTTGATAGCAAACCTGAAGAATGTCACTGGAATTGGATGAAAGCAATTATGCTAAGACCAACAATTGAATTATTTTGGTGGAGACTATACAACAAAGCTATTCCTTCTTGTGATTTTTTAGTTAAAAAAAAAATTTCCATTCAACCAAGCTATTCGAGAGGATGTGTAGAGAATGAAGACAACTATCATATAGCTGCTAGATGCAGTAAATTACAGAGATGTATCATCTTGCTTAATAAATGGGGGTTCAATATTCTGATGTTTGAAGATTTTAAATCCTGTTTGGATGGATTAGATAAAGCCTCTGCTACTAATCCATTAATGGAAAATATGTACTGCACAGCGGTTTTCTTAACCTGGAAGAGTAGATGCAAGCTGGTTCATGAGAAGAGTGAAGATTCTAATTTTTATATTGCTACAAACATTTTCTCCTTAGCCATTGTTAGTAATTTTATCAATACACATCCGGAATACTGGGATACTAATCAGCTTATGCTTTCTTCTTCTTGGTGTCCCCCTCCAACCGGTTGGATAAAGATAAATATTGATGCCTCGCTAAAAAGTAATTATTTAGCAGGTATTAGCGGCATCATAAAGGATGATAAAGGCAGGTTTTTATTAGCCTTTGGTACCGATTACTTGCATTGGGACATAGCACAAGTGGAGTTATTGGCTGTTTACTATTTGAAGAACATTTTGAGAGATTGGATGCATGAAGCACAAGGTGTAATCATAGAAGGGGATAATCTCAACATTATCAAAGTCCTTCAATCAAATTTGAAGAGTTGGAAGAAGAATGGAAGAATTAAGGGGGATCTTGCTTTTATTCAAGACTTTAACCAGGTTCTTTTTTCTCATTTTAGTAGATGTTGTAACAAATTAGCCAATTTTTGTGCTAATTTGGGTTGCAATAAGAGTTTTATTTGGGAAAAGCTAAATAATGTGGAAATCCCACATTCCTTCTTTATTATTTTAAAGGAGGAATGTGATGGATTAGGGTTGGGTTGAATTTTTCTTTAGCTTGTATTTCTTTTGATTTCTTTAGCAATGCAATTTCGCATTTTATTCAAAAAAAAAAAACTAGAATTTGAGGAAAAAAAGGATTTGTTATTACTTTTAAGTGTCAACGCTTCTTTCATATTGAAAATATGCATCATTTATTTATTTCTAGCCCAATTGCTGTTAAAATTTATTATTATTTTGATTAAATTTTCAATTTAAACATTTTTAATGCTAACATGTCGATCAACACTTTGCTATATTCTAGGTTAGTTAATTCTAAATGGCATATCACGAATGTAATTCCTAACTTGATTATGCGGCCCTTATGGATTGCTAGAAATAATTATATGTACAATAATATTTGCATGGATTTTTCTCATATTATTTAGAATATTAAGGACAAATTTTTTAAACTTTTCATCGCTAATCTTGTGACCTCTAAAAAATTTAGGAATTACTCTTTTGTTGCTTATAATTTTTTAATATTTCTGTATACTAGCTATTTTTTGGTTGATCCAAATTTGGTGTATTGGATCAAATCTCTACTTAATACTTTTAAGCCTAATGTTGATGGTTATGTTAAAATGTTGCTTTTGGTTATGGTGGTATAATCAGGGGTGATAATGATAATATGATTTTGGCTTTTGCTGGCCCTTTGGATAAGTGGTCTATGGTGATGGAAAAGCTCTACTATTTTTATCTTTTTGAAATTATGTCTACTCCTTGATATTACTAATATTTTGATTGAGGTAGATGCCACTTCTAATATTCATTTCCTTATGAATCAAATGAATAGAGTTTGAAATCATGATCTTATCTATCTTATTAAAGAAATCAATAAGATCTTTTTTTTTTAACTTCTCTATTTCTCATGTTCATAGGGAAGGAAATGTTTGTGTTGACTGGTTAGCTAATCTGGGTTGAAATTTGGATTGACCAACTAATTTCACTAATGCAAATTTACCTAGTATACTAAAATGCATGATTAGGTTTGATAAAGTAGGCTTACCGCATGTCATAATTTAGCCTCTTTTTTATTTTTCCTTTGGCCTTATTTGCTTTGGCTAGGTTGTTATTTTAGTTGGCGTGGTAAGTTACTCTATTTTGCTCACTTTTGTTGGGTGGTATTGTGTTATGGCTATTTCTTTTAACATTCACTCAATGGTTTTACCAGTGCTTCCCATTTTTTATTTTTGTTCCTTGCTTCATTCCAATACTATCACGTGTGTTATTGTGATGGTTTTGAGCTGTGATTTGAATATTTGGTATATTGATTTAATCCTTGTTTATTGCTCTTCTACTCCCAGGGGGTTTAGTGCTTCTTGGTGTTGTTTGTGGGCTTGGTATGTTAGCCTTTTTGGGAGGTCTATTGGAGTCTTTAATAGAGTTTACCATTATATTTTATAATTGTAATGGTCTTGTTCTATGTTTGGGATTTTTGGTATCCATATTTATTCCCTAAATTTTGCTCTTGTCCTCCCTAGGTGTTCATTTGTGGGCTACAATTTCATCCTTTTGTTAGGGTGGTGGATGTACCTTAAATTCTCCTGCAAGTGGATTTTTTTATGTATGGCCCATTTTTTGTACTACTTTTCTATTCTCATGAACTTTGCATTTTGATGTGTTTGAAAGTATATGGGTGTAGAATTGAGTAGCATTGGTGTTATCAAATTGATGAATGCTATGGTTGTTTCTTCCTAAGCTGAACTATCTATCTTTATTTCTAGGTTTCCTGCTGTGAATTTATTCCTATATTTATTATGGGTTGGACAAGTTCTTTCATTAGAATATCTATTTCCATAACTTGTGGTGGTGTGTGCACTAGCTACTTAAGAGTCGCTTGGTTTTTGAGGACCCATCCCATTACTTTTCTATTTGTCTAGATGTTACTGTTACCTCTAGTCTTTTTAACCTTTTATTATTATTATTTATTGTTTGGTGTCTTTTGTTTAACAAGAGTTCAGATGGAATGATCATATATTATTTTTGTTGTTTGTGGCATCAGCCTTTAGTTATGGAGAGGATGGTTATTTGGGCTGCCCGTTACTTTAATATTCATTACAGGTTGTTGGTTTTATAAGGTAGGCCATTATCTTGGTTTTACTAGCTTGTCTTCTGGGGTGGCTGTTGGGACTTTGTTTGGTTATTAAGGTGTTGTTAATTTTACATTAATGTTTACCTGTATCTTAATCATGTTTACTTTGATGACATCTCTTTAAGCTATATTGGGCATGACAATTGGTATAACAAGAATTTTTTTACTATGTAAATTTGCAAACTTACCCCTAATCTATTATCCATTACTCTTTTATGCTTAATATTTTTTGTTTCCTTTTAATTTTGGCAGGTGTATTTCTAACTCATATCTCCTTGTGCATGTGGTTTTCTGTGAAAGGATGTTGATCAAATTTCATTAGTTGTTCCTTTCTAATTTTTGGGTGTTGGTCTCTTGCCGCCCTAGATTGCACCTAGGTTTTTGTGTACTTTTACTTAGTAGGGTTTTATTTTGAGTTATTTTTGAAGCTCATTTGAGTAGTAGTGAGATCAAGGGCCCTTTATAGACCTTGTAATTTATTTTTCATTAACACATAGGCCTCACCATAATAGTGGTTTCATATAAACAAAATCTATATATGAACGGAGAATTGATACTATTCTGCACAAGTTGGTTTTACTCAAAAGAATTTGCCTATAAAATATCTTTGTACTCCTCTTTATAAAGATAAGAAACACTCATTTATTTCATGATATTACCTCTGCTATTAAATGAAAACTTTCCACTTGGGCTTTTAACTTTCGCTCTTTTGGTGGTAAATTAGTTCTTATTCAACATGTTCTCTACTTTATATGCATTTATATGTTTCATACTTCATGTCATATTATTAATATATGTAATAGAATGGAAAGGATGTTCAATAATTTTTTTGTGGTGCTAGAGATGGGAATTATGCTATTATGTGGGTTTCTTCGAATAAATGTTCTAGGGTTTTTGATGAAGGTGGATTAGGTTTTAAAAACATCAATGATATATCATGCTTTTTCATACAAACCTTTGTATGCTTTTAGATCGAAGAAGAGCTTGTGGGACAAGTTCATGACTACTAAGTACGATGCTGGTAAACGTCATCTTAAATTGTACTTTAAACAAGGGGACTAATTTATGTGGAAAAGACTCTACTCTATTAATTGGTATGCTGAATAATGTATCTAATGGGGTTGGAAATGGCAAATTTTTTTTTGGCAAGATAAATTATTAGGTTATTTTCCTATTAACATCCTTTTGAATACTATATCCTCTAATGCTATCAAAGTTAATTACTTTGTTTGTGATGGAGTTTGGAATGTGGATGTGCTTTACAATCATATTCATGATTTAATTATCAATATTATTCTTAAATTTCATATTTTGATGGATAATGAATATTGAATTATGTTGAATATGTACAAGGATGGTAAATTTGCTATTAAGTATGTGTGATACTCTTTTAAGGATTCTTATCCTAAATCTTTATTTTATTCGTAGTTGGCATTGTAGTATTCCTGCTTCGTTTTCTATTCCTATGTGGAGAGTTTTGCAAAATTACTTGCCTCTTGACTCTATTTTAATGAAAAAAGGGTTTCACATTATTTCTAAATACCAAAGTTGTTATCATATTAAAAACCTTAATCATGTTTTTATTATAGGTCTTTTTGTTATTCTAGTTTGTTTATATTTAGACAAAAAATTTAATGTTCAGCATTCTGCTTTTTATAATCCCATCCCTAATATTTTAAAATATTTGTTTATCCATTTTAATGGTCATATTCATGATGTTTTACTTGTTGTAATATGTTGGTATCTTTGGAGAAGTCGTAATGAATCTAAGCATGAGAATTTAAAGCAGAATGCTAGGAGTATTATTTCTAAAGTAAAAAAAGAAACATCTTCACCTCTTTTCCACAAATTTAATTAATGTGATGTCTTTCAAAGGTTTTTACCATAGTAGTGAGGAATTTGAGTTTTCTTTTCATACTTTCCCCTAATGAGTAAGGACTAATTTATTAGATGGCTTAAACTTAATTGATAGGTTCAAACTTAATACTAATGAGTCTTTTAATAATCAGAATGTTGGTTGTGGTGGCATTATCTGTGATTCCAATGGTAGGCTTATTATCTCTTTTGTGGATCATAACACTGCTAGCATTGCTATTATGGTTGAAATTCGAGCTCTTCAGTATGACATTCAATTATGTATCTCATTTTGTGCATGATCCCTCTTTAGTTGGGAAGACTAAGCTGTATGGGTATATTTTTTTTTCTTTTCCTTATAGGCAAAGCTTATGACTATCATAGAATGCTATTAGTTTTACTTATACTTGAGCTGATTGGGGACATCTAGCTCATAGGTTCTTTTTTGGATTTTTTGGTAGCTCTTTCGAGTAGTTGGAGTTAGAGGTCCTATCAGGGCCTTTTGTTTCTTTTTATTTGTAACGCGTAGGTCCGATGGTGGGTTTTCTCTAAAAAAATAAAAATAAATCTTTATTTGGTTTATAAATCTAGTTCACTATCACAACATCTCTATACTCTAGGGATTTCTAGGTGATTTAGGGCTTTCCTCATGGCTTCCTTCCTCTTCACAACATGGAGGACTCTCTATGCTTTTTTACCTTTTAATCATGTTATTTTTGTATGTAGGTTTTTGTTCTCTTTTCAAATTTATTTTCGTTTTCATGTTTTGTTTGATGGCGATGAACGACTTCATAACCGTCAAAACCCTCAGAATGTTGGTAATCCAGTTGTTTCTTCCAAAGTTTTGGTGATTAATGGGGTTTCTAGAAATGCTTCTTCTCGATCAATTAAAGAAGTAATTGTTGGTAACTCATTTTTTTCATCTTTTAAATTGTGTTTGGTTCATACATCCTTAAAAAAGGCTTGGCTTTAATATTTGATGAATCCATTATTTCTAAACTTACTGCACTATTTAAGTTTATATTAGTGGGAAATATTATGCTCTGATGCCCAAATATAAACATCATTTACCATGTTTTTGTAAACTTTAAATTTCTAGGAATCTTTACCATTGATATTTTTTTTAAGGGAAAACCCACAGAGGGGCCTACACATTAATATAAGAAAATAGTTAAGTCCATAAAGGGCCCTCAAGCTCGCTCATGCTGAGAAAAACTATAAAAAGAAAGAAAAAAATCCTAAGATCTCGAGGTCCCTACTAAGAAAAAATACAAATAAGCCTAGGTACATTGTATGGTGCACAAGAAAGAGCACCCAAGAAGAAGGAAAGCTAAAAAAATTAGCATTCAGCTCCAGCTTCCCAACCACAAAAGCAGCATCGCAAAACCTTCACTAAAAGTTTTCTGCAAAAAGAGATGAACACCAAAATAGTGTAAACACAAAAAAAACACACATGATAGTAGGATGATTGAACCATCAAATATTCATAATCCCGGTAAGAAGGAAGTAGTAAAAGGCAAAAGCTAGTGTTTTTAATGTCAATTATATGTTGGACTATGGGGTTATTGCTGCCCATAGTTATATAAAAACACCAGTAACAGCAATATAACCAAAGCAAATGAGCAATAGAAACAAGGGGAATAAAACCCAACCATGAGAGGAAATTAGAAGAACAGAAGGGAGATAATAAATATTCCTCCTGGTAGAACAAAATAACAAACACCTTACTAGCAACCAACAACCAAACCAAGAAATGCCAAGTAAAGAAAACTAACAGACCCCCAAAATTTCACTGCTAAAGAGAAAAAAATAACAACCCCATAAAAGCCTTTCCAACCTTCATCAGACCAACCAAGAGAAACCAAGGAAAAACCTTGATGCTTAACCTCCATGCATTGTGCAGAGCCTTAAAATTAGTAAGATTAAGGCTACATGTAAATGAGACCTAAGGCCCAATAGCAACAGTGACCAAAGGATACCAGGAGACACCCAGCCACCAAGCTGCATAATCACCCCATAAACACAAAATCTAATAGGAAAAGTTGGACATAAAAGAGAAGAAATTGAAATAAACTCTATCACCCAAAAAGCCACAAAAGACCTTAGCCAGAGCAAGTAAATAGCAACCCAGACACCCAGTAGCAAACAGTAGCACCCGAGAGCAATTGAACAACCCCACACGAGAAAATCGTATGATCCAGGAAGTTGACATCCAACAGGCATCAAAATGCCTAAAATAAGCACCAACAACATAGTAGCAAAGAAGAAACACCTAGACTAAAAAAACTTCAGCCTTTATGAAACAACCTCAAAATTCTCCCATGAATAAGGTATCAAACCCAGCCGCCAGAGAAAATTACTCAAGGAAACCAATCAACAGAAATAATTATTCCAAATAAAGTACAGCTAGATAATCAGTGAAAAAGAAACACTCACCAAACCAATAAAAATTAACATAAGGTAAACCAATTTTATACAAACTTAAGAGGCCTTTTACCCGAAGAGGAAGATTAGAAATTGAGAAATCAGCCATTGAAATTAACCCACAACCCATCCTGGCCATCAAATGAGCCCAAACATTTCCCTCCACAAGAACAATAAAATTTTTTTTGGTTTGTAGTTTAAAAGGATCAATAAATTCTTAATGTCCCTCCTCATATAAAACATGTTAGAAGAATAAATAGTATCATCCCTAGAATTTAAAGTCTAATAGCAATAATTAGAACCAACCTCAACCACAATATTAATGTAGTCAAGAGAGAAGCAAAGTCTTAATTCATGAAGAATAGAATAAGTAGAAGCAAAATTGACATCACAATTAAGTAAAGGACCAACAAAATTAAAAATAAATTTACCATTAGAGTCTTTAATGACACCACCACATCCCATAATGGAATTCATGCTAACACCATCAACATTGAGCTTAAGAAAGTTGAAAGGGGCCTTCTTCCAAAAAATACACCTAGGAACTTTATGAAGAATATCCACTTCTAATTTAATACCTAAATCATCCATAGTATAGAAATAATTTTTGAAATTCTTGATAGAAAGTAACTTAGCAGAATAAAGAGCCACAACCTTATCTTTAACATTTTGAATAATTCTAATGTAGTTCATAACCACACCATTGAAATAAAAATTATTTCTATCCAACCATAAGTACCAAAGGATAAGAGAAAGAATGACTTTTTCTTATATGACCTTTGTATTTAACAAACTAACAGTTAAGAAGAGAACTAATAAAACCCATAGCATTAAAATAATTTAAATGGAAAATATCATCAAAATAAGTCCACGCTTTGACAGCTGAAGGACTAGAAACAAAAACATGGTGCATATTGTCCATATGATAACATCATTGACATTTAGAAGGAAGTATAAATCCTTTTTTTAATCAAATTATCATTTATATGAATAAACTTATGTAAAATTCTCTAGATAAAAATAAAAACCATAGAAGGAATACTTTTATGCCATATCATATGGAAATTCTTGGAAGACTCTTGCTTAGATCTAAAAGAATGTCAAGCATCCTTTAATCTAAAACACCCATCTTTAGTCTTTTTTTTTTTTTTTGAGAAAATGCAAAATTGCATTAATTATAAAAGAAAGGACAACCTAATACAAACTAGGTAAAAGAAATGAATGGTTCCTTTTTCAACATAAAAAAGGGACCTTATTGAGCATAAATTTGTTAATTTAAACTTAATATAAATGATATGAAACCCACTATTTCCTATTTTGAAACTGTTGAGATGCAGGGGATACCATAGAAATAAACAACTTGAAGGTTGATTATTATCCCAGAGTTCCCATCCTGTTAGAGAATAAGACTTAGTAACAATCCCATAATCAAATAGAATAAGTTTAAAATGTCAAATTGTAGAAAAAAGAAGCAACAAAAGCTAAAAATGAAATTACATTCCAACAGTGAATTCCAAAAATCACTTAAGAATATTTTTGATAAATATTCTATAAGCTTTTTCCAACTTCCAAAGTCAGAAATTGATGATAGCATTAATCCAGACCTTTTGATAATTTGCTTCAACTTCAAGTAACTATCCACTTTGTTGTTGTCACCTGGATAACCATCAAGCATATTAATGAGATAAAAGGGATGAAGAACCTCTTAAGCCATTCTTCACTTTGATTTCAGCTATCTTCCTTCTAGGTAGATCTTTCACCGGTCCTAATGCTTGAAGTTATTTGAACAATGTGTGCTTAGATCCCAGGGACTTACACTCCTTGGCAACTTTTTTAAGAGAAGTTTTCTTAAAATTCAAACTAACAGCTAAAAATGGAGAAGAATCTCTTACTAAGCCAATTTTGTTCTTTAATTCAGGTTTAGTATCTGAAATAAAATAAGTACTAATGCTGGAAACAGCCTCCAAAACTTCCTCCTGAGAATCTGAATTTTTGAATTCAAATTCAGGTTTGTTATTACCCTGAATTTCAACAAACTGATATGGGTCGGTTGGGACAGCGTCTATTGAGTTTTTAAAACCTCCTTCCTTATTAGCTCCCACAATATCAGTTGTTTTGAATTCAGGATTTGAATTCAAATTACTAACGGATCCATAGGTTCCCGATAATACATAAGAAAAGGAGCATTTCTCTCTCATGGGCTCAGCCAAAAGTTTAGCACCCTAGTTTTCAGCATTTTGAGTTGAATCAACATCATCATCTCTTACCTCCACAATTCCCAGAGTTTTGAATTCAGAATTTGAATTCAAATTGATGTTGAGCTTCAAGTCATAGCTACCTCCTTCCACAGGATTAGCCAAACGAAATTCAAGATTTAAATTCTGAATTTCCTGATTTTATTCTGCAAAAAAATTCTCCTCCCTATGTGGGATTTGAATTTGAAAATCTTCATAATTAACAAGATGGACGGTTGAAAATTCTCCTCCTTATGTAACTGCCTTTTCTTCTTCTTCCTTATTTTCATCAACATCCTTAGCTGTGAAATGAACTTCAGAAAAATCTGAACATGTATTCCCTTCTCCTTCAACATTATCCAAGGTAACATTTTTGATATTAACAAAAACATCATTTGATTTATCTATGGTTGAGACCTTTTTAAAAAGTTTTTTCTCAGGAATAAATTTTCTCTTGTTTTTGAAATTCACATGCATCCAAGGTCCCAAAGTATTATCAGATTGAAAAGAATTGGAAGGGACCTCTTTAACAATAGAATTTTGATTCTGTGTTGAATCAGGACACACAGAATCAATATGGCTGATTTTCCCACATTTGAAGAAAAATGATGATAGATTTTCATACTCAAACTTTTGAAAAAATCTACCATGAATCCCTTCCATCCAAATTCCAGCGGGGAGTTTAGAATTCAAATTTACTCGGATGCAAGCTCTAGCAAATTCTTTTCTCCCCCATCTAAACATTCTACCATCCAATAAAAGTGGAGTTCCAATTCTAGAAACAATTCTAGTGATATTGGATTCATCCCAACAGTGTAATGGCAAATCACTGCAGGAAAAATGGCTATTACCGGCGGTTTATGGACCGCCGGTGTTACCGGTGGTATAGCCGACGGTTTAACCGCCGGCTTTTAACGGCGGCCTAACCGGTGTTTTTTGTACGTTAAGCTGCTGGTACTAACGGCGGTCCAAACACCGCCGGAAAACCACCAGATATCAATATGAACCGGCGGTTTAATGGCGGCCTGGGCCGCCATTGATAAGTTATTTCATACCGGCGGATTGGACCGCCGGAAAACTGCCTATAAGTGCCCTAAAACGACCAGGCCCGCAACTCACATTTCATTCTTCCTCGTTCTTTCTCTCTCATTTCGCTCGCCTCTGTTCATCTGACCGCGGCCGATGAAGCTTCTCCGACAGCCGCCGATGAAACTTCTTAACCGCCGACCCAGATCCGATCACCACTCCGACGTCCGACCTCGGCGACCCAGTCCGATCCCAAACTGACCGCCGACTTCAATTTTTCAGCCCTAGATTTCTATTTTAAGGTATATTTTATGTTTTTTCTATGATTATTTGTTCTCACTAGATATTTGCAAGTGTTAGAGTTATTTTGGATGATTTAGATAGTAATGCAATAGGTAATGTTGTAATCATTTTGGTAGATCTAATTTTTTTTTTTTAGGGTAGATCAAAATTGTTGATTGTGACATTTAGTATAAGCCATTTAGTGTTAGATTTGCTTGCTATGATAAACAACTCTAACCTAGGTTAGAGGCAATTTTGTGGTGTATGTATTTACTTTCCTACACATTGATGTGGTTTGATACTAAATTGGTGAATATGTGGTGCTACAATGAGTGTTACTTATATATATATATATATATATATATATATATATATATATATATATATATATACTTAAAAAGTAAAGCTAGTTATTCAAATGAAATAAGCCATGTTGGATGTTAAGTACTATAGATGCTAAGGTTTGTAGCTTTGATTTGTTTGTAAATAATGTTATATTTTGATTGCTATCAATGTTGTTTTATGCATATCATATGTTTTTTATGTTAATTATACATTAAATTGTTGTTTATTGAATATAGAGAGATAAAAGAGAGGGAGGGGAAGAGATCGAGAATAAGAGAGATAGATAGAGAGAAAGTAAGAGCGACTAGAAAAGTAATTCCACTGTTCCACCAAAACATCCTCATCCACTCATCCACCTAAACATTTCTGCAACACTTAATTTAGTATTATGCTTGTCATTTAATGGACAACATTCGGCACCATAAAGCATTGCATGTCTCACCATCTTATAGAATTTTCCCTTAAGTTTGAGGGGAAATTTCTATCGCACAACAAGCCCGATGCATTCCTCCATTTCAACAATCCAACTTAAATTATGCTGATAATATCGTCATCTATTTCACCATCACTCTGAACAATAGATCCAATAGATCCAAGATGTGTACTCTTATTAATGCCTTGGTTGCCAAAAATTACACTCCATATATTTAGTTTTAGATACACTTAAGTGAGAACCTTTAGACTCTAAGATTGACATCCATAATTCAAGTTTACCTTTAACTCCCCTCTCTAGTCTTATCAACTAGAAGAATAGCATCAACAAAAAGCATACAGATTGTTATATTCTAATAAATGTTTTCATAACTATGTAGGGTGACGTTTGCTTCAACGTCCAAATGACTATCCAAGAAGAGAGATATTGGATGTATAACAGATTGTTGCCTGGTCAAAAAGGATTGACAGTTGAATTTATAGAGGGAGTTGAAACTTTCATTCAAGTTGCATCACAACTACCTTCCTTTCAGTTTGATAAAATGTTTAGATGTCCATGTTCGAAGCATAAAAATCTAGCATTTCTCAAGCCAGATGATGTGAAGCTTGATTTATATCGTAGGGGATTTCTTCCAAACTATTGGATTTGGACATCACATGGCGAGTACGAGCCACATAGAGATGCTCATGCCGGTTCATCTACAGCTTATGAAACATTTGATGAAGATCAAATGAGTAGACCCTATGAAGACCTTATTTTTGATGTAGCAGGTCATAATTTAAGGTCTAATGTGGAAGAGCCATCAAATGCAGAGACACAAAATTTTTTTGATTTATTACATTCAGCTCAAAAGCCAATTTTGGAAGGTTGTAGTACACATTCGGAATTATCCATTGTAGTGAGGATGCTAAGTATTAAGACTGAGTATAATATTCCCCGTGAGCGTTTTAATGACATTATTGGTCTAATGAAGTAAACTAATCCAGCTGACAACTTAATTCCCTCAGACTTGTACCGAACAAAGAAATTAGTATCCAAGCTGGGTCTCACTGCTACAACGATTGATTGTTGTATCAATGGATGTATGTTATACTATAAGGATGATGCAACAGAAGTTATTTTCCACACCTGCAATGCTCCTCGGTTTAAGCCAAACTCAGGAAAACAACATCATCTAAAGAAAGATGTGCCATATTCCCGTTTGTTTTATTTACCAATCATTCCAAGACTTCAGCGACTCTATGCATCAATGAGTTCAGCAGACCATATGAGATGGCATAAGGAGAAAATGGAAAAAAGTTATATTCTTTCTCATCCATCAGATGCTGAATCGTGGAAACATTTTGATCGAGTGTATCCTTCATTTGCTGCTGAACCCCACAACATAAGATTGGGATTATGTACTGATAGTTTTACTCCCTATAGTCAAACAACTACACCGTACTCTTGTTGGCCAGTTATATTAACACCATACAACCTTCCACCAGAGATGTGTATGACTACTCAGTTCATGTTCTTAACTATGATTATACCTGGACCACATAATCCGAAAGCAAAAATTGATATCTTTCTTGAAACAATTAATTAATGACCTCAAATTATTATGGGAAGAAGGAGTGATCACATATGACATATCAACAAAATAAAATTTTCTCCTTCGAGCTGCTTTGCTGTGGACCATCGGTGATTTTCCAGCTTATGGTATGTTGTCTTGTTGGAGCACAGCAGGGAAATTAGCATGTCCTTACTGCATGGAGAACAATAAAGCTTTCACATTAAAACATGGAGGAAAAAATACTTGGTTTGATTGTCATCGTATGTTTCTACATGCTAATCACCAGTTCCGAAGAAATAAGAAAGCATTTGTTAAAAACATGATTGAGCGATCACCTCCTCCACCCAGATTAAGTGGTGATGATGTACTACAGAGACTTTTTGACATTCCAATAATTATTGATTTTTCAATGCTATCAGAGTATAAATTTCCAGGTTATGGTGTTCAACATAATTGGATAAAAAAAGTATTTTCTGGACATTACCTTATTGGAGAACTAATTTGATAAGATATAACTTGGATGTTATGCACATTGAGAAGAACTTCATGGATAATATTTTTAATACAATTATGGATGTTAAAGGTAAGAGTAAAGTTAATGTCAAAGCAAGGATGGACATTAAAGAGATTTGTCGGCAAAAAAATCTGGAGTTAGTAACAACAATTGACGGTAAACTAATGAAGCCCAAAGCTCCGTACTCTTTCACGTTAGAGCCAAAAAGATCGATATGTCAGTGGTTTAAAGGTTTAAAGATGCCTGATGGCAATGGATCAAATATAAGCCGATGTGTTGACTTGAAATCTACAATATTATTTGGACTCAAAAGTCATGATTGTCACATAATTATGGAGGTTCGTCTTCCGATCATAGTCTGTATGTTACCCGATTACATATCAAATCTGTTGACTGAGCTTAGCATTTTCTTCAAAGATTTATGTTCATCTAAACTAAGTGAAAATGCTTTACAGAGGTACGAGGATAACATATCAATCATCCTCTGCAGGTTAGAGAAGATATTTCCCCTAGGTTTTTTTTGATTCTATGGAACATCTTCCAGTCCATCTACCTTACGAAGCTAGAGTTGGTGGACCTGTATAATATCGTTGGATGTATCCTTTCAAAAGGTAAATTTGTTCAATTTTTTGAATCAGTTGAGATAACATGTTTTTATTAACTTCACGATGATTGTAATTGTTTAATAGATATTTGAACAAGTTGAAGAAATATGTTAAGAATAAAGTATGACCAGAAGGATCAATATGTGAAGCATATTTGTCTCAAGAGACAACTCACTTTTGTTCCTACTATTTCGAGCCCCATGTAAGGAGTACAAGAACAAAAATTGGTCATAACATGGACTTCGATGTAGAAGAACGATCACATGCTACACTATCAGTATTTAGAAGGCAAGGAAAGTCCAGTGGCAGATGTGTTGAAAGATATCTCAACGATTTAGATATAAATACAGCGAATTTGTATGTACTACTGAACTGTGAAGAAGTTGAGCCAATCTTAGAGTAAGTTCTTGCATAATATTAAAAATTAATTAGTAATGTTTATTTAAAATACTAAATTATTATTTGCCACAGTTATTTTGTTAGCAATTTGCCTTTGACAGATTCAAGGGATATTGAGCAAGCTGTTGCAAATGAATTTCCAACTTGGTTCAGAACATATGTGAGCATAATTTTTTTATAAATTTAAATCTTATTAATTATAAAAAATACTAATATTTGAAAATGTTTTTAGGTACAAAATCATGATAACAAATATTTTGATAAAGGTTTACAAGCATTAGTATGGGGTCCAATGCGAAAATTTAAAACTTTGCCAATATATATAGTGAATGGGTTCAGATTTCATACCAAATCGTCGAGTGAAGGAAGAAAAACTAAAAATTGTGTAGTATGTGTTAGAGGGAACACTCATGAAGAAGATGAGTGTGATTATTATGGTATTCTGAATGAGGTCCTTGACTTGGAATACCCAGGCAAAGATGAGAACTTTGTATGCTTATTTAACTGTCAATGGTATGATCCAGTACATAATAGAGGCACAAGGGTTCATCCTGCGTATGGTTTAGTAGATGTTAAACATAGTAGAAGATACAGAAAGTTTGATCCATTTGTGTTAGCAAGTCAAGCTATTCAAGTTTATTTCAGCAAATATCCCAGTGGTGGTAGAGACAACCAAGTTTGGCTAGCTGTCATAAAAATAAAAGCACAGGGAATAATTGATCAACAATACATTATAGCAACTGCACATCAAGAGGATGAGAGGTCAAGTTGTAGGCCTGTTAAAATTGAGGAGATGATAACTAAAACCTCTACTATTGAAATGGAGTTAGAAGATGTGAATAGTTTCACTAGTTCAGGCGAAGATGAGAACGAAGATGAAAGTGAAGATACAATTGAGAGCAATGAAAATAGTTTTGATGATTCTGATTAGTTTTTGTAATTTAGAATTATAGAATTTTAATATTTTATAATATTTTTAATAGTAGTTTTTGAATTCTAAGAAATGAAATTGTTATTTGCTCTTTGTAATTCATTAACTACTCATTGTAATTCATTAACTGCTTTATTAACTGCTTTATTAACTGTTTTATTAATTCCTCTTTGTAATTCATTAACTGCTCTTTGTAATTCATTAACTACTTTATTAACTATTTTTTTTTAATATTGCAGATGGCTTCAATCGATGATTCGCCTCGTAAATCATTTGCCTCAAAGTTCTGGCGGAAGAAGTTTATTGTTAGTAGAACAACACAACCTGATGAAGGTGGGGGCCTTCAGTTCCACCTGCTGATGTACCTACACCACCACCACCACATAGAGGCCAGCAGCAGTCCCTGAGTGAGCAGGGTCAGGGACATTTAGATCCACCCCCTATTATACCTCCATACTTCCCTGGCCACTTCCCTCCTCCGTCGACGAGTCCTCACTTCCCCTCTCCAGATCAGACACATGCTTCTCCATTCTATCCATATTACCCCCCACCATCATAACAGGCAGCTGGTCCATCCACTGGTCCCCACCCTCCTTACCCTTACCCATATTACTACCCCTATTCGGTGCAGCATGAACAGGGTGGACCATCAAGACCACCAGAGGTTAGCGCTAGTCCGCCTGCAGCAGAACATATAAGCGTAAATACATTGAGCCTGATGGCGATAAGTAAGTTCAATTTAAGTTATTAAGTTGTTTTTATTTTGATATATTACATGTTATTGACAAAAAAGTAACTTGCAGCTTCAATCCTTCAAGGCCACCTATACATATGATTCGGGATATAATAAAGAATAAATATGATGCTCCTTACTTATCCTGGAAGAAGATCCGAAAGCCAGTTAGAGATATATGATTTGGAGAATTTCAGGTATGTTTTTTGGTATGATTTCAAATATGTGATTTAATTTGTCCTAATCCTTTTGAAATTGCTTAAATTTTTACAGAAAGAGTTTAGGTGGTTTCCTGAGTACAGCACGAGGATTAGATCAAATTTTGAGAGGAGAGGAGCGACCGTCTCAAAGACATGTTCACAGATATTAGAAAGTCCGATCAGCATCCTAATTGGATTGGAGAGGGCATTTGGGCTGATTTGAGTAGTGCTTGGGCGACCCCTGAGTTTATAAAAATGAGATAGTAGAATAAACAGAACAGAGCCTCTGACTGTGGCGGTTTAGGAAGCTCTCTTCATACTGGTGGATCTGTACCTCATACGGAATATAGGCGTCGTCTGGTAAGTATTTTGAATTAGTTTATTACATATATTTATGTTATTTTAACTATTTCGTAAATTTTCAGAAACAATCCCTTGGTAGGGAGCCAACACCACTGGAGTTGCATACAAGAACTCATCAACATCAAGCTGACCATCAGTGGGTTGATGAGAAGGCTAAGAAGGCTCATGCGAGTAAATTTTTTTGGAGTTTTAGAATAAAAATTTATTTTAATAAAACTAATTGTAACTCGCAGGATGATTTTGTACGAGCTAGAGAAAGTCGGCAGACCACTGGCGAGGGATCATCTTCAGGATCGGCCCACTTTTCTGAGTATCATACATGGTCAGAAGTTGTTGGTGGAAGACAGAGGGGAAGGGTATATGGCATGGGTTCACAGGGTTTTGCTATTGATGGAAGTTCATTACATTTCATGATCCAAGTGAAGCAGAAGAATCTGTAAGCGAGAGGGTTGCACCACTGACTAGAGAGATTGAAGAGATGAGAAGGGTTCAGAATGAAATGCAAGCAGAGTTGCAATCCTACAGAGCTGAAAATCAGAGGAAGAAGGAGCAAGAGGAGCAGCCATCTGCAGACAGTGAGGATACAGCTGAGGATTAGATATTTTTTATGCTTGATGTTTGTATTTAGAACTTGTGAACTTGTGATTGTAACCTTATGATGAACTTGTGAACTTGTGATTGTAATGTTTATATTTGATAATTGTAATCTTGTGAACTTGAATTTATGGTTATGATGAATATAGTGGAGTGTTTCCCAAAATGTATTGCTCTTTATGCAGGTTTAGATTTTAGGGTAAACCTCCCTCAAATAGAGGGAATGCTGTCAAATTTTTTTTTTCAGGTGCTACAGGTTTCTGGCGGCCAACCGGCGGTTTGGCCGCCGGAAAAGATGATACCGGACGGCCAATGCTATGCCGCCGGTTTTGTTATTAGACCCCCGGTATTTAACCGGCGGTTACCGACGGCCACCGGCAGTGTTACCGGTGGTTTAGGGAACAAATGATGCCCGCTTTAACCACCGGACGACCGTCGGTAATATGACCGCCGGTTAGCCGTCGGTCAATTAACCGGCGGTGTAACGGCTGGAAAACCGCCGGTTAAAAATCTGGCTGTAACCGGCGGTATACGCCGTCGGAAAACCGCCGCCTAAGTAAACCGCCGGTAAAAGACCGCCGGTAAAAGTTTCCTTCGCGATTTTTACCGGCGGCTTCAATGCCGCCGCCAAGCCGCCGGTAAACAAAAAAATTGTCGGTTTAGCCTTAGTAACCGCCAGAAAAAACTGCCAATTTTTGACGTTTTTCCTGTAGCGAATGAGGAAGACGAACCCAAATTGGAGAAGAAATTCTATCCAAAGAATAAGGAGAGAAGGTAGGAGACCAAATGTCTAAGCCTACCACAAAACCCCCTACAAGTCAAGGACCCCTGTTAAGGACTTCCTCCTGAAATTACTAAACGACAAGAGGGGGGGTGAATTGTAAAAATTTCTTAATAATAAAATTAAGCCTAAACAAGAGTTCTAATTTTTTTGTTGTTTTTGAAACATTAAAACAAAGATTTATGCAATTTTTCTTTCACAAAATTTCACATGCAATAGATATGACAAATTTAAAATGCAAGCAAAAATTAAACAACGATAAGGAAAGAACACACGAAGAATTTTATAGTGGTTCCTTCAAAATATGACCTACGTCCACTCCCCGGAGTCCTCCACTCCAGGATTTTCACTATCAAAATAGTTCTCCTTTTGCCCCCCTCGGCAAAGCGGAGAAGCCTGTACAAACCTCCCTTTCACCAACCGGCGTGGCGGAATACCAAACTCTATTTTCACCCTCTTGGCGACGGCAGAGAACCTTCTCGTTTTTCTCCCTCCTGGAGAAGGCAGAGAACCTCGAGGTAACGGATGTAGACGAGCCTTTCCCTTGGAGATCCTTCCTCAAATCCTTCTCGGGCCACAGGAGGAGCAAGATGCAGCAAGCTTGGAGCAACCATGTGATCTCCCTCACACCTCTTCTCCCTCACAACGCTCACCTCCTCCTTCCTCTCTCAACCCTCAAGAATTTCTCTGGAGTTTTCTCCCTTGGAATCCCTCTCTAACCACGTTCACCCCCTCTGTAATTCTTACCCAAAAAGAGTTGATTGACATCTAAAAACGGGCTCCAAAAACCTCTGATTTCAAAATTAGCCGTTACTGTTCGTACAGTACGATTCAACATCGTACAGTACGATCTTCACAAACAGCCGTCGTCCTGTACGAAGATGTATGAACAGTACAAAAATAAATCGTACTGTACGATATAATATCGTACGGTACGATCCAACAAGATACTACTCGTACAGGATGATGGTCTGGACGATTTGATGTCGTCTCTGTTCATCGTATGGTACGATTACTATCGTACAGTACGATGTTCAAATTTTCATTAGCCCTGGATTACATGCACTAATCACGGGTTAATTTAAGTAAGTATTAAAAATGAATCGTACAGTACGAACGGCGCAAAATCACTTACTTAAACTAAGTCACGGCTAGGGTTTTGGATCTGAATATATCGTACAGTACGAAATACTTCGTACAGTACGATCTATTCACAGAATTGTCCACATAGCTTGGATCGTACAGTACGAATTAAAATCGTACAGTACGAACTACAGAGAAGAATTTTTGTTATAATTTGCAGTTAAAAAAGAACTCTCCCCCTGTGTGTGTACATGGTTGCTCTTACTCTTACGCATATTGTGGCCAGACTCAATAAAGTAAAAATACAATAAATGAAAAAATACATTGTTTGACTCATACTCCTAATCTACCCGGTCTTGAGTCTTCCTTTCTTCCTGAGTCACTTGTGATCTTCCTGAAATGTTAGTGCTCAAGGAAAATAACAAATAAAATAATAATCAATGAAATGCAATTCCAAAACACTCATTATTTGGCATCATAAAAATCTCAAACTCGGGGTCATGGGTTGCAACAATCTCCCCCTTTTTGATTATGTCAAATAATTTGTTGCAAATAAGAAAGAAAATCATTTCTTTTGAAAAACATTTCTTTTGTTGTTTTTTTTTGTTTTTTTTTTTTAAATTAAACACAAGAAAAAAGGTACTACAAGTAAGTACGAAACAAAAGATACTGCATTTAGATAAATAGGCATTACAACATTACAACAAACTTCTCCCCCTTTTGACAGCACAAAAAAGAGGAGCAACTAAAAGCAAAAAGTAAGAGAAGAAAACAAACAGAAACTACAATGCAAACATAAACAAACTAAGCAGACGGGTCCTGATCTGGTGGTGGTGGAGGTGGATTTGGTTGAAAATATTGAAAGAGAGCATCGAAGCGGTGATCAATTGCAGTGAATCGTTCGCCAAACCACTGCATATCATTCTCGTGTTGGTGATGCTGTTCTTGAATATGCATGTCGAGACGAGTCTGCAGCTGGTCGAAGCGGGCGACTAAGTCATCATCAGAGTGCGCTGATGCTGTTGCAGGTGCTCGGGGTGCAGCATGGCGTCGTGGTCGAGCTGGAGCTGCGACTGGTGCATCTTCTCCTTCTTCTTCATCAAAGACGGGTTCTTCAGGCTCATGTCCCCGATGAAAGAGGATACGGAAGGAAGCATCCGTATAAAAAATAGGAAGCATGTCGGGTTCACCAGGGTAGGATAATTGATATTTATGGTAGAGGATATATCCTATTAGGTGACCAAGAGCCAGATTTTGTTTCCGTCGAGTGGTGGGAAGACGAAGAAAAGTCATGTGCTGAATATAATTGCTAATCAAATCGACCTCATCAAACTTAATGTTGGACATAATAAAGTAAGTAGCGACTGACAAGGTAGGGGTCAGATTGATGCGGTCGCCACCTTTGGGTATGATAGAGGTTCGAAGAACATGTTGAATGATACGGGCATTTCTGGTTAAAGATTGGACTAGAGGCTGGTGTTGATGAAAAATAGTATTCCTAAGGACTCTATTTACATCGCTCCAATCAAAATCATCAGTAAGAAACGAGCGAACCATAGGTCCTTCAGTGGACAGCCCAATATGTTGGGCGATGTCAGCTCTAGTTATTTCAACGGGGCGGCCACAAACAAAGGAGTGAAAAGTGGTGTTATCGACGGTGTAGGTGAGGTTGGCGAGAAATTCAAAAAGCAGTTCAGAATTGTATGGAAACGCTAGGGTGAGTAGGAATTGAAAGGTGGTGGAGACAAAGAGGCCCATTACCTCGAAATTTAGAGCGGCCTGATTAAGCATTTTCGAGGGAGAAATTTTGCAAGCCTTGTATCGGTAGTAGGCTTCCTCATTCTCACTATTCAGAAAGCGATCGGGTTGACGATGGGATGAGAACGAGCTTCCGGCAGTCATCCGACCTCGTTTAGACATTGCAGGAGGGCAAGAAAACGAAGTGAAGGCTGAGTGAGGAGAGGGTTGAGTGAATTGAACAGCCTAGGGAAGGGTATTTAAAGAAATTTCCGTAAACCGTACAGTACGATCGGAGATCGTACAGTACGATATCCAATTAATATTTTGACCAGTCGTTTCGGGAAAAGACAGTCAAATCGTACAGTACGATACGTATCGTACAGTACGATCAGGCGAATATCGATCGTCCCGAGGCCCTCAGTACGACTTTTGACCAAAAGTTTCGTACTGTACGAATAGGTGGATCATACAGTACGATACATAATAAATATCGTACCGAACAGCTATTACTCAAATTGTCCTTTTGTGATGACATGGATCGTACAATACGAATAGAATGGATCGTACAGTACGATACTCAATAATGTCGTACCAATCGGCTTTAATTCGTCCCAATCCGTGCTGACGTGGGTCGTACAGTACGAAGCGAATGTATCGTACAGTACGATCATCAATAATGTCGTACCAACCAGCTTTAATTCGTCCCAATCCGTGCTGACGTGGATCGTACCATACGAAGTGGATCGTACAGTACGATGAACAGTTATAGAAAGTGTTGGTGTGGTGAGTGTGTGGTTATCAGGAGCAGCCCTAAAGAAATTTTTTTTTTTTTTTAAGTTTTTTTTTTATTTTTTTTTATTTTTTTTATGCATTTATATCTATGACACCTAATCTAGTCCTCAAGGTGCTAAAGGTGTCAAAAGCTAATGGTTTTGTGAATATGTCTGCCAATTGATCTTCTGTAGCGATGTGATGTAATTCTATATCTCCCTTAGCGACGTGATCTCTAATGAAATGATGTCTAATGTCTATGTTTTTCGTTCGAGAGTGTTGAATTGGATTCTTAGAGATACAAATTGCACTTGTGTTGTCACACATGATCGAGATGGTTCCAACAGGTAGTCCAAGATCAAGAATTTGTTGTTTTAACCATAGTACTTGTGCAACACAACTTCCTACCGCAATATATTCTGCCTCGGCTGTGGAAAGTGCTACTGAGTTTTGCTTCCTACTGGACCAAGAAACTAATGATTGTCCGATGAATTGGCAGGTACCAGAGGTGCTCTTTCTATCTATCCTACATCCTGCGAAGTCAGAATCTGAGTACCCTAGGATTTCAAAGGAAGTGCTGTGTTTGGGATACCAAATTCCTAAGTTTGGGGTGCCTAGTAGATATCTAAGAATTCTTTTGACAGCAGTTAAGTGAGACTCTTTAGGATCGGCTTGGAAACGGGCACAGAGGCACACACTAAACATTATGTCCGGTCTACTGGCAGTCAAGTAAAGTAGGGATCCAATCATTCCTCTATATTTTTTTTGATCTACTGGTTTTCCACTAGGATCCTTATCTAATTGGATTGTCGAACTCATTGGGGTGTTCATGGGTTTTGCACTATCCATTTCATATTTCTTTAAAATATCCTTAATATATTTTGATTGGCTAAGAAAGGTTCCATTATCCATTTGTTTTACACTAAAGCCAAGAAAGTAATTAAGCTCTCCCATCATGCTCATTTCAAACTCATTACTCATTATTTTTGAAAATTCATCGCATAAGTTTTTATCCGAAGATCCAAACAATATGTCATCTACATATATTTGAACAATGAGAATTTCTTCTTTGACCTTTTGTAAAAAGAGTGTAGTATCTACACTACCCTTTTGAAATCCTCTATCCAAAAGAAATTAGCTAAGTCTTTCATACCATGCTCTAGGTGCTTGCTTTTAATCCATATAGTGCCTTTTTTAATTTGAATACATGGTTTGGAAATTGTGAGTTTTCAAATCCGGGGGGTTTGCTCAACGTAGACATCTTCCTTAATTACCCCATTCAAAAATGCACTCTTCACATCCATTTGATATAACTTAAAATTCTTGAAGCAAGCAAAAGCTAAGAGTACTCTTATGGCTTCTAGTCTAGCAACCGGGGCAAAGGTTTCTTCAAAGTCTATTCCCTCAATCTGGTTGTACCCCTTAGCTAATAGCCTTGCTTTATTCCTTATTATTGTTCCTGAATCATTCACCTTATTCTTGAAAACCCATTTTGTTCCAACAACACTTTGCTCTTTAGGTCTCTTAACTAACTCCCAAACATCATTCCTGGTGAATTGGTTCAGTTCTTCTTGCATTGCTAGAATCCAAAATTCATCTCCTAAGGCTTGATCTATACTTTTAGGTTCTATCATAGAGATGAAAGCTGAGTGACTAACCTCCTTCCTAAGTCCATGCCTAGTTCTTACACCTTCTGAAGGGTCTCCTAAAATTAACTCTTTAGGATGACTAGAAGAATATCTCCATTCTCTAGGCAAATCTTCCTGAGGTTCGACCCTCTCTCCTAAGGTCATCGTCTCTACTCCTTGAATTGCCTCTATTTCATCATTTTCAATTTTAGATTCTGAGGGCTTATCTGATTCATCAAATACCACATGGGTGGATTCTTCTATTACAAGGGTTCTCTTATTAAAGATTCTATAGGCCTTACCTACAGAAGAATAACCTAAGAAGACACCCTCATCAGACTTGGGATCGAATTTTCCTAAGGGATGTTTACCATTATTTAAGATGAAGCACTTACACCCAAAGACATGTAAATGTGAAAGGTTTGGTGTCCTACCCTTAAGGAGTTCATATGGAGTTTTATTCAGCTTCGATCTAATGTTTACTCTGTTCAAAACATAACAGGCTGTGTTGACTGCTTCTGCCCAAAAGTATCTATGAAGGGTATACTCCGCTAACATTGCCCTAACAGCTTCTACCAAAGTTCTATTCTTTCTTTCTGCTATGCCATTCTGTTGGGGTGTTCTAGGAGCTGAGAAATTGTGCTTTATTCCTATCTCTTGACAGAATGACTCAAATCTATCATTTTGGAACTCTCCACCATGATCACTATGGATTGTTGATATTTCACAACCTAATTTTCGTTGAATCCATGTGGAGAAAACTTTAAATTCCTCAAAAGACTCATTCTTGTGTGCTAAGAATCTTACCCAAGTAAATCTAGTGAAGTCATCTACAATCACAAATCCATAATTCTTCCACCTAGACTGGCTGTACTAACGGGTCCAAATAAGTCCATGTGTAGAATTTCTAGTGGCCTAGAGGTGATCACGTCTCTAATTGAGTGAAAGGATGATTTGACTTGTTTTCCTTGTTGGCAAGCATCACATAAGTGATCCTTGGTGAATTCTAACTTAGGTACACCTCTAACTAGGTTTTTCTGAGTGATGTTTCTAAGAGTTTTCATGCTAGCATGACATAGTCTCCTATGCCATAGCCACGAGTCATCAACTATTGTTTTCAAGCAAAATGATTTTGAACTATCAACGCAATCAAGGTCTAACATGTAAACATTGTTAATTCATTTTCCTTCTAAAATAATTTCATCAAATAAACTAATCAGGCATTTATCAGTAAAAAATTTAACATCAAAACCTTTGTCACACAGTTGACTAATGCTAAGTAAGTTATGCTTTAAACCATCAACTAATAAAACATTTTCAATTAAAAAATTCTTAGCATTACCAACGATACCTGAGCCTATCACCTTCCTGGTAGTGTTGTCTCCCAACGTTACTTTGCCTCCAGTTTTGGTCTCCAATAGGATGAACTTCTTCATATCTCCAGTCATGTGTCGCGAGCAGCCACTATCCAGGTACCACATGCTCTCACTAGGTCTTCTGTGAGAGCATCCCTACAATTTCATTCAAAGATTAGATTTCAGAACCCAAGTGAGTTTGGGTTCCTCCTTATGCTTGCATGAATGTGATGTTTTCATGTTATGCTGTGATGGATGCAGTTTAGGTCTCCATACTAAGTGTGTCCTACGGTGAATTTTGCATGTGCGGGCTATGTGACCTAACATGCCACAAGAGAAGCACCTAACACCAGGAAATGGATTTACTAATCTATGAGTATGGTGGTGCCTCTTCCTAAGGTTTTGAAATGCATGCTGTGTTGGGGGTTTTCTAGGATGGCCTACTGTGAGTGATGCAATTTCATTTTCTAATTCTTTTATCTTTTCACTATAAGTTTTATTTTGAGCTGTCAATCCATCAACTTCTATCAATAGCAAGTGCTCACTATGATCTACTTCTAATGCAAGTGCAGTTAGTTTTTCAAACTCTACATCTAGTTCAATATGTGATGTTTTCAAGGATTCATGCGCTTCACTTAGTTCAATATGCTTCTTATTTAATGCATCATACTCATCAAGAAGTAACATGTGATCTTTATCTAAATCAGAATTTTCTTTAACTAAGTTAGCATGCTCAATTTGTAAGGAACTAAATTCAATATTAAGTTTAGCATGCATTTTCTTCAGTTTCCTATACGAGTCATGAATATTCTCAGAAATAAGCAGTAATTCATCATAAGAAAGTTGACATACATCATCTTGATCCAATTGATCAAGGTTATCATTAGCCATAAGACACAAATTTGTTACCTCTTCCTCTGCTTCTTCTTCTGATGATTCTGAGGCAGAGTCGGCCCAAAAAGCTTTATGTGTCTTTGTCTTTCCTCTCTTGTATTTAACTTTGTCATCTCCTTTCTCCTTTGCTGGTTAACTCTTCAGATTAGGGCAATCGGCTCGAAGGTGACCTGGCTTCCTGCACTCAAAGCAAATTGTATCAGATGAAACCTTATTGGACCTTGAGCTCTTACCTTTATTCCAGCTGTTCTGATGACGCTTTTGTTTTCTCTTCAGGAAATTTTTGAACTGTCGGGTCATCAGTGCTATTTCATCGTCTTCCTCCCCTGCAGAGCTTTCACTTTCTGAGTTGCTAGCTTTTAATGCCACCGTCCTTTTTCTTTTCACCTGCATCACTTTGCCTTTGGCTCACTCCTTGCTCGTATGCAATAAGTGACCCAAGGAGGTTATCAATAGAATAGACATTAAGATCTTTGGACTCAGTGATAGCAGTTATCTTAGCATCATAGGAACTAGGTAGGCATCTAAGAATTTTATTTACTTTCTCAGAATTTGAAATTTCTCTACCTAATGCATGCAAGGATGTCGCGATTTGGGTGAACCTAGTGTACATGTCAGAAATTGTTTCGCTAGGTTTCATTCGGAATAATTCATAATCAAGCAGTAGAATGTTAAGCCTAGACTGTTTTACTTCGTTTGTTCCTTCGTATGTGATGCACAGTCTATCCCAAATCTCCTTACCATAAACACAAGTAGATACTCTCATATAGTCCTCAGATTTCAATGCACAAAAAAAGCAGTTTAAGCACTTAGCATTCAGTTGGGCTAACTCCCTATCCTCATTGCTCCATTCAATAAAAGGTACAGGAGTTTTCAAACCATTAACAATCTTAAACGGTGCAACATATCCATCATTTACTAACATCCACATGCGGTAATCTATAGATTGCAAAAATATAGACATTCTAATTTTCCAGAAATCAAACGGTATGTTATCAAAAAGTGGTGGACGAGTTATTGAATAACCCTCCGCAGTGTTACGATTACCAAAATTCGACATGATCATTTTTTCAAGGTTTTCTAAAACACTATTTTGAAAAACAAGCTCTGATACCAATTGAAATTACTAAATGACAAGAGGGGGGGTGAATTGTAAAAACTTCTTAATAATAAAGTTAAGCCTAAACAAGAGTTCTAATTTTTTTGTTGTTTTTGAAACTTTAAAACAAAGATTTATGCAATTTTTCTTTCACAAAATTTCACATGCAATAGATATGACAAATTTAAAATGCAAGCAAAAATTAAACAACGATAAGGAAAGAACACACCAAGAATTTTATAGTGGTTCGGTCAAAATATGACCTACGTCCACTCCCCGGAGTCCTCCACTCTGGGATTTTCACTATCAAAATAGTTCTCCTTTTGCCCCCCTCGGCAAGGCGGAGAAGCCTGTACAAACCTCCCTTTCACCAACCGGCGTGGCGGAATACCAAACTCTATTTTCACCCTCTTGGCGACGGCAGAGAACCTTCTCATTTTTCTCCCTCCTGGAGAAGGTAGAGAACATCGAGGTAACGGATGTAGACGAGCCTTTCCCTTGGAGATCCTTCCTCAAATCCTTCTCGGGCCACAGGAGGAGCAAGATGTAGCAAGCTTGGAGCAACCGTGTGATCTCCCTCACACCTCTTCTCCCTCACAACGCTCACCTCCTCCTTCCTCTCTCAACCCTCAAGAATTTCTCTAGAGTTTTCTCCCTTGGAATCCCTCTCTAACCACGTTCACCCCCTCTGTAATTCTTACCCAAAAAGAGTTGATTGACATCTAAAAACGGGCTCCAAAAACCTCTGATTTCAAAATTACCCGTTACTGTTCGTACAGTACGATTCAACATCGTACAGTACGATCTTCACAAGCAGCCGTCGTCCTGGTACGAAGATGTACGAACAGTACAAAAATAAATCGTACTGTACGATATAATATCGTACGGTACGATCCAACAAGATACTACTCGTACAGGACGATGGTCTGGACGATCGGATGTCGTCTCTGTTCATCGTATGGTACGATTACTATCGTACAGTACGATGTTTAAATTTTCATTAGCCCTGGATTACATGCACTAATCACGGGTTAATTTAAGTAAGTATTAAAAACGAATCGTACAGTACGAACTTGTTCGTACAGTACGAACGGCGCAAAATCACTTACTTAAACTAAGTCACGACTAGGGTTTTGGATCTGAATATATCGTACAGTACAAAATACTTCGTACAGTACGATCTATTCACAGAATTGTCCACATAGCTTGGATCGTACAGTACGAAATAAAATCGTACAGTACGAACTACAGAGAAGAATTTTAGTTATAATTTGCAGTTAAAAAAGAACTCTCCCCCTGTGTGTGTGCATGGTTGCTCTTACTCTTACGCATATTATGGCCAGACTCAATAAAGTAAAAATATAATAAATGAAAAAATACATTGTTTGACTCATACTCCTAATCTACCCGGTCTTGGGTCTTCCTTTCTTCCTGAGTCACTTGTGATCTTCCTGAAATGTTAGTGCTCAAGGAAAATAACAAATAAAATAATAATCAATGAAACGCAGTTCCAAAACACTCATTATTTGGCATCATCAAAATCTCAAACTCGGGGTCATGGGTTGCAACACCTCCATGGCTTCATGAGATTGAAATGAGCAAAGGAGCCATTCTAGACCAAGCAATGTAATATGAAATCCTCCAAATTTTGACCATTGCTTTCTTAATTCAAATGAACATTTAGAAAAAGGGTAGTTTTTCCTAAGAATTTTAACAACCAAGGAATTGTTCAAAATTTGAACATTAGACTTTTCCTTATCCTTGTCAAGAATGACAACATTTTCATCTACAATATCATCATGTATTTCACTAAGATTTATTTTAATGTGAGGTTTTTTAATCCACACATTAGGGGTATCCAATTTTGAAGAAGTAATTGGATCCTTTTTCAAAATCTCAGCAAAACTTCATCCAGATGAAGATGCGTCCTTATCACTTTCTCTAGCAATGATAGCCGACAAAGGTTTTGGCTTATCTTTCAAAAAAAGAAATTATTTCCTTCCCTTTGCCTGAAATCAACAAAGGTTTCTTCAAAGCATTTTAAATTTTCTTGCGTTGTTCCTTTTGTATATGCTTCATGTTCTAGAGTTGGAAGGAGGAGTTTATGGAAGGAAATCATGGATTTTTCTTCAAATAATGTTGATCCGTGGATGGTTGGTGGTGACTTCAATACCAGCATTAACGTTTTTGAGAGAATTGGGGGGGAAACCTTCAAATTTCTAAGCTATGGAGAATTTTAATGATACGTTATTAGCTTATAATCTACATGATATTGGTTTTTCTTGTAATGGCTTTACTTGGAATCATGCCACTATGAGGCAATGTTTAGATCATACTATTTTTAGTAATGTTTGATTTTCTAAGTACCAAAAGACCCATATTTGGCATTTTTTTTAGAACCATCTTTGATTACGCTTCTTTACTTTTAAGCATTTCTATTAAGGAAAACACTACTTCCTCTAGTTTTAGGTTTCAAAATATGTGGCTTTTTCATGATTCATTATTTACTAATGTTGATGTTAATTGGCATGCTCCATTGTTTCCCAATAATAATTTTTTTAGTATGATTCATCTTTGTCTTAAGCTCAAATGACTAAAGAAAAAATTAAATTGGTGGAATAAATGTGTTTTTATGAATTTATTCAGTAATATTATGGAAACTTAGAAACAAGTTGATTTAGGTGATAATATTTATATGAATCTTCCTTTTGCGAAAAACCTAGCTTCTTTAAATATGGTCAAGGACACCTAAGTTAAGCTTCATGAACAAGTAGAAGCCTATTGGAAACAAAAACCTGCATGCAACTTTTTAGCCAAGGGAGATAGAAACACTGAACTTTTTCACAATGTTGTTAACCATAAAAAAGTTGCTAGTTACGTTCACAAGATTTCCACTCCTGAAGGTCAACTTTTTGAGTCTCCTGAGTAGGTTTATGATTCCGGTTTCAAGTATTTTAAGGAAGTGTTTAACAAAAATATTTCTCTTACTTTAGACCTGGGTTTTACTTTTATGCTATCTCTTGTGTCTGAAGAGGATAACATTATGCTCACTAAAATTTCATCTGAAAATGAGATTGAGTTGGTTATTAAAGAAATAAATACTAATTCTTTGGCCGGGTCTGACGGTTTTACTACTAAATTCTTATAAAAAACTTGAGATATTATTAAAGAGGATTTAATTAATGATGTAGTTCATTTCTTTAAAGGTAATCCTTGTCCTAAATTTTTTACCTCTAATACTATTGTTTTAACACCTAAAAGTGATGTTACTAACTTTTCGAGCGATTTTCTCCTGATTAGTCTTTGCTCCTTTTATAACAAACTCATTGCCAAATTAATTATGTCTAAATTATCTTTAATTCTTCCTAATATCATTTCTATTCATAAAATTGGTATTGTTAAAGGGCATTCTATCTTTGATAATGTTTTATTAGACATGAGAATGTGCATGATTTAGAGGCAAAAGTTGCGGGCGGGAATGTGATTTTTATGATTAATATTATGAAAGCTTACAATAAACTGAATTGGGATTTGCTTTACATCATGTTTCAATCTTTTGGTTTCAATCAAGCCTTTATTAAGACCATTAAGGATAATATTGAACATTAATTTTTCTTTGTGATTATCATTGTTAAGAATCATGGTTTTTTTTAACTCTAGTCATGGCCTTAGGCAAGGGGATCCCTTATCTCTGGCTTTGATTATTTTAGCTACTGAATTTCTTTCTAGAGGTCTTAATGATCTTTTTAAAAATCACTCTAATCTTCAGTATCATACTATGGGTGGTTTTGTGGTGTCTTATTTAAGTTTCCCAATGATTTTATTATTTTTACTAATGGCTCTAAGAAGATGCTTAAAATACTTTTTAATTTTCTTGGTATTTTTCAAATGGCTAGTGGTCTAATTTTAAATCTTATGAAAAGTAGTTTTATCACTTTTAAATTAACTCAACCCAGAATCTCTTCTATTCAGGAAAAATATGGTAATTTACATAAGAAATTACCCCTTAAGTACTTTGGCACTCCTCTTTATAATGGTTGAAAGATATCTCATTTATTTACAAAAATATTAAAATCTTAAAGTGGTAATTTCTTAATACCCAACTTGCCTTCATCCTAGACATTCTTATTGGGCTTTTAATTTTTTTCTCTTTTCGGGCAATATTGGTGTTAGTAAAAAGAGTTCTTTGCTCTATTCATATATACTTATTTCTTACTTTATCTCCTACAAAGAATACATGCACTAGACTTGAAAGGATTTTTAACAAATTCCTTTGGGGGGCCAAAAAAATTAAATATGCAATTTTATGGGCCTTTTGACATTACTATTTTATGGGCCTCTAGTGTCTAGGATGAAGGCAAGTTGGATTTTAAGAACTTATCTTGGTTTTTTTCTTATAAACTCTGGTTTAATCTGAGGTCTAAGAAAAGCCTTTGTTCAAAGTTTATGATTTCTAAATATTGTGTTGGTAAGCATCCTCTTAATTTCTTTTTCAAAAATGGGGATTCTTCCAATTGGAAAAGTCTTTGTTCCATTAAATGGGTTGCTAAAAATTTCATTCAATGTGGTTTGGGGTACGGTGACATCTTCGTTTTGCGAGATAACTAGCTTGATTTATCTTCTAATGATTTACTCAATACTCATACCAATAGTACTTGTAAAATGGCCAATTTTATACAAGATGGGACTTGGAATTTGAATTACCTTGTTGATATGGTTCATGATTTTGACATTAACCTCATCTTGAAAGTGTTGTTACAACTTGATTAGAAAGATTTTACTTTATTTAATAAATCCAAAGATGGGAGCTTTGTGTTTAAAAAGTTGTGGCATTCTTTTAAGAATGTGCAACCTCGGTCTAAGATTTTATCTTCCATTTGGCAAAAATGTATCCTTGCTACTTATTCTATATTATTGTTGAAGATTTAAAATAATTATATCCTTGTTGATACATCCTTGATGAAATTTTTTTTTTTATATTGTGTCTCAATTTCAATGTTGCTATCATATTGAGAATTTGAATCTTTTTTTTTCCAATGGATGTGTTTCCCTTAAAGTTTTGCTTTATTTTGATAATTTGTTTTTCACTCAATTTTGTAAGAACTATAATAACATCATTGAAATCATGCATGATTGGGTCGTTCCTACTAAGAGGCATATTAGAAATGTGTTACTGATAATTTTTTGTTGGTTTTTGTGGAATAGTAGGAATGAGGCTAAGCATGAGAATACTATTATGGATGCCTCATTTGTTGTCCTCAAGGTTAAGGATTAAGTGAGACAATTAATTTTGGCTAAGTTGATTAGTTTGGATGTTTTTAAAGACTATTATAAAATTGCCAAGCAATTTAGCATTTTGGGTGTTGGGCATACTTGTCAATTTTTTAGAGAAATTTTAGTTAGATGGGTCCAACGGAGTAATGGTTACTACAAACTTAATACTCATGGTGTGTTTAAAAGGTTTAAAGCTAGTTGTGGTGGTATCATCCAAAACTTTAATGGCCATATTATTGCTTCTTTTGTGGGTCTCTCGGATATTACCATTATGCTTATGTACAAAATCCAAGCATTAAAGTATGGGTTATAATTATGTATCTCACTTGGGATTACTATTGTTTGGATTGAAATTGATGCTAAGCTTGTTATCTATTTTATTATTTTAAATGACATTGTTAATCCCTCTTATTTCTAAATTATCAGAGAGATTAAATACTGGTTTTCTCTTATTAATTTTTCTATAACTCATATTTATAGAGAGGGAAATGTTGTTATTGATTATTTAGTTGAATTTTTTTATAAAATATCTAATTTTATGGAATTTATGGTATCCTCTATTCTGCCTAGATTTTTGGGTTTACCTAGGCTTGATTGTAGGGGAATCCCTTATGTTAGAGTTTCTTAGTTCATTCCTTTTTGGTTCATGCCTATTTTACTTTTATGTTGTCCATGGGATTTCTACCTCTCGGTTTGGCTTTATTTCGTTTTGCCTTCCCTGATTGCTAATTATTATTATGGTTTGTTGGTAGGTTAATTCAATTTCTTTCTGTATGAAAGGGATTTTATCAATTGATATGGTTAGCTCAATTTCAAATTGCTTCACCCGATTGCTGGTAATTGAGTTGGTTTGCTAGTTGGTGAATTCAATTTCTTATATGGTGGGTTTTTACTTACTGCTGCATTTATATTAAATTCACCAATATGTGGGATAGTTCCTTTACATATTTTGGTTGGTTCCTCTTCAAGCTGGACAAGAGTTACTTATTATTGGTTTGATTCATTTGAGTATTACTATTATTTTTTATGTCTTCTTTAAGTGGCAGGACATATACATTAGTGTTGTGGCGTTCATGGGTCTGTCATGTGTAAGGATTTTTCAGTCCCGTAGTATTTTGGTGATTCATATTTTGCTTCCCTGGAAGTTCTTTTTGGGAAATCACACTACTTGGCAGAAAATAATGCAATATGAATCCCTTTTGGTTTCAATTTTTCTATATTCGATTATTACTAATTCCTGCACTATTGTTATTCTATATTTAGATAATGATTAGAAAATGGCCAATTAATTGTTTCTTTAAGGGTTGATAGGCTTCAGATGTACGGTATCCTTTAGCATTTTATATTGATTAGTTCCAAACCTAGATATATCCCATTATACATATTTTGGTTTTGCAGTTTGATTTCTATGCATATTGATGGTGTTGAGAATTTTGGGAACAAGATGGATAATTTTTGTTGGAAGACTATGTTGAATTTGTTGACTTTTTTTTTCCTTTTCTGGGTGATGTCCACTAGCAGACCTAGAATGTTCTTAGGTTTTATTTATAAATTGTAGAATAAAGAACCATCAGCTCTTAGTTTTTTTTTTTCTTTTTTTATCTATTTTATAGCTCTTTTGAATAGTAGCGAGCTGAATGTTCCCTTTAAGGACCTCATAATTTGGTTTTTTTTTAACGTGTAGGTCCCTTTTGTGGATTTTCCCCAAGGAAAAAAATAAAAAAATAATTCTCATTGAATACTATAAACTTAACACTTCAAGGGAGTAACCAAGTTGATAGTTTAAACGAGTAGGTAGGATACTTTGAATTGCTTCAAAAAAAAAAACTTTGGATATGTAAAGCGTTACAACACTACCAATAGTGGTACGGTAGTGAGCTTGGACTTATTGGTTTGGATATTTAAATTTTAAAACTTCCTCTAACTTAAAAATTATAAAAATAAGAATTTTAAATTTTAATTTTCATTCATTTTGTCTTTGAAATTAGTAAGGTATTTCTCTTTGTTTAATTTCAATTTTAGCAATCGATAGAACCAAGTGAAGGCATTCCTCCTCTAGGATTAAGAGGAAAGAACATTTGAAAATGAATATTCCTTTTCTCTTATCCACATGCAAAGTTTTGCTATCATTAACAAACTTCATGCATTTCATGATGAATTCAAGAAGATTCTAGAAGATAAAAAGCCGATATGAAGAAAATTCTTAAATTTGAAGTTATGAAATTTATCATGATTGAGATGTTCTACTATTTTATTATAAAATGTTTTGCCTTGGAAAAATGAAATTTGGATGGATATGGACATATTCCATCATTAGACTATATCTTAATGGTGCCATTAGAATTAAAGATAAGAAAAGTTTTAAATTTTCAATGTTAATGGTCATAAATTGAAACCATGTGATTAAGATTAATAAGGAAATCTTGAATTTAGTGAAATAGAAGATGTGTGTTGTATCATGATCATTTTTCTTATATTTTTAAAATCAAATGCACTTATGTGAGTAATGCGTACATGTAGTTGGAACATGACTGGTTGTTTTGGATTCTGAAGCATATATGATAAGCATGGTTCTTAGTGCGCCGGTAATCCTTTAATCGATGTTATGTTATATTGCGTTTTATTATATTCTATTAAAATATGTTTTATGTTAACTTTTTAATGTTTTTTTTATTTAAATTTGATTGAAATTCACTTCATATTTATTATAATTGCTTTTATATTCTAGAGTAAAAAAAAACTAATAACTTTCAAAATTAGATAAGTTATTTCTTTATTTTAAAATTATAATTTATACACTTATTTATTAAATTTTGTAATAAAGATAAATAATTAGAATTAAGTATTCAATTTGAGTATATTAAAATTACAAAATCATAAGCAATCCAAATTTGAATTTGTAACCTTATTAAATCCTTACACAAAACTCATTAAGATTATAAAAAGGGTTCGAATCAAAACTGACATTATATATTATTAACTATGTACTCCATAAATTAAGAAGACATAGAACTATGAATATAGTTCTACAAAGAAAAGGAAACAAATAGATGAAAAAAGAAAAATTACAATAATAATTAATATTAATTACTAATTTAGAATTTAGTTTTAATCTAATACTCAAATTCATAGTTTAAAATAAAAAAACTAGTACAAATGTTGGTGACATAATGAAGTTTTAATTGTAACAACGATTATATATCTTATCCTAAAGCTACATTATTCACTTTAAATTTAAAAATATATAAATAAATAAATATTCTATAAGTTCAAATTAAATACTAATAATGATGACTGATTAGTGTTATTATTAGTAATTTTTCTAAACTAGAATTATAATATTGTTCATCTTTACTACTTCTTGACCATGATGTATTATCCTATATTTTACTAATTTTTAAATTATCAATTTTTTACTTTCATTAATCATTTAATCAGATTTATAATATATTTATTTTCTTGAGGAGTAGTAAAGGTTTAAGTTAGGGAGAATTTGATAAGTGTAAATAATGTGTTATTTTATGTGTTATATTTTTAGTAAAAATATGTTATTTTATTGTATTGTGATGAAAAATATAGAAAATGCATAAGACTACAAGTTTAATATTGCGACGTATGTCATAACAAACAACACCACAGCACCATCAAAGACCCCACTAGAGAGCCTAAATATTAATATTGTAGATGTAACTTCTCTTTTAGGTAATATTGCAGCATAAGCTTTTTAGTTTTGCAGAGTCATGTGATTTGTAAGTGAAAAGATGCGACTCTTCACTAAGTAACTTATCCACACCAGCAAGCACTACGGTGAAACCAAAAAATCAACACGATAATGTTAATTCAATTGTTGGGTGTAGTGGCGTTGAACTCTTTAGCAGGGTTTCACTAGATGCGTACTTTGTGCTTCATTATAAAAAATCATTGTGTTATATTTGTAAGAGAGTTTAATCACTTAGATTATTTTAGTATAATATAAAGTGATTCCTTAATTTCCCTTAGGGTGAAAACTAGGATAATTTTGAGAAGTACTTGATTCCATCATTTGACGATTTAGCTTGTGTTTGTGGAAGAAAAATTGTAAGTATAGAGGAGTGTAGATGAGTTCTATTTAACCATTCTAGTGATATCAATCTCTTGTATTTTCTTTCCATTATGCTATTAATGAAAATGAATTTTCTTGAATTCCACCACATGTCTGGCTAAATTATCTAGCTTTGGATGGATGATGTAAGTATTATATGTTGTACCTAGAAATTTTCTTATTCCTTAAAGGATAATAAAGTTGTTTCCATTCTTACCATATTTAATTCATATAGTGGCTATATGTGCATTGTGGGGCCTCGATGGAGGGAAGTAGGCATAACTAGTAATATAGAATTAGTATGCTTCATACATAGGCATAGGGTATAAAATATATTAAATTCTTAAGGAAATGATATAAACGTAGGAAGTCAGTGGACATCCTTTATTCCTACAAGCTCGATGGGGATCTAGGAATGCATATACTCTGAATAACATCATAATTAAAAGAGAATTGTTTGGAAAAATATGTTATGTATATTCATTAATAAAGAACATTATATTCATATTATCTATTTATTACTTTTATCTAATTTTATTTAAAAGATTGAATCTCCACAACATCTATTTTTGTTAAGTAGGAAAATTTTTACTCTACTATATCACTATATTATTTGATTCAGCATGTTTACTTGCATACATTAAGTGGGGTTTTTTTATAATTCTTTTTATCAAAGAAAACATAAGAATTATTAGGGATTTATAGAGCCCAAAACTATTTTAGAATTGTATAGGTTACACCACAACTGCCATTTTTTCTTAATCAATTTTGAAATATTAGTGTCTTAAATATTAATAAAAATAAGAGATATTTCATTACTCCTAAGTCCACATCCCATCATAGAATCAATGATATTTACAAAAATTGTGCTTTTATGCCCAATACTCTTCCCATTAAATGTTTGGGCTGACCTATATTTAAAGAGAAGAAGAGGTCCCATATTTTCTTGGGTTTATTTGGTTTTATTAAGAGAAAATTATCTTCATAAGTCATCAAATTTGTTTTATTTTTGTCATAGATTAGTTCTTATTAATTATTCTGTGTTCCTTACCCATTTATATCTTTAACACAATTCATCCTACTATGAGTGAGTGTTCACATATGGATCATCTTATTAATAAGTTTATTTGGGACTCTATAAGTAATATATAATATTTTCATCAGTCCTCATGGGACAAGTTCTTTCATGTTTTTGAAGAATGTTGTATAACGTGCAAGGCCATTTTTGATATTGTGCATACTTTTTCTCATAAACTATTGTTTTCCTTTGCAGCCATCAAAAGCATCTGGATTATGTTTATGTTGGGGAAGTATTGTAGTGTTAAACATCCCAATATTTTACAATATAATGGTAGTGATTCCTTGGTGTCAAAAAGGTTATGCTTGATTAAATGGGAGGCTTTTATCTTCATTCCAGGGAATATTATTAATTATAATGCCTTATTTTGGTAAGAACATTTGAAGGGGTCTTCCTCTATTGATACTTTTATTATTCTCTTTCAATTTCTTTCATTAAGGTGAAAGACTTCATTTCTGGTAGCATTTGGAATGTTGAGAAGTTCAAGTATTTTGTTTCTAAGAACATTGTTGATAAAATTATAGAGATTCCCTTGCAAGTGGAGAATGATGTTTGTATTTTATTTAATAGTTTTATTTATGGAGATTTTAGTTTCAAAAAAGTGTGGCATCTTTTCATATTAACAAACAATTATCATCTTTATTTTTTATTGTTTAGCATAATAATGTCCATATAACTTATATTGTTCCTGTTTCAAGAATTCTTCATAAATTTTTGCTTGTTGACTCTCTCTTGATAAAGAAAGGTATCAAACTTCCACCAAATTTCCATGTTGTTTTCATATGAAATCTTGAATAATATTTTTGTTAATGGCTCCGCTGCAGCTAAAGTATAGATGTATCTTAATGAATTATTCAATATTAATCATTTTAACATCATAGAATGTTAACTCTATTTTGTAAGCCTGGATTGTCCCTTTGAAAGGGAATATTAAAATTCTCATTCATACTCTTATTTTATGGTATATCTATATGGATAGGAATGACTCTAAATATAATATGTAAAGATGGACTTTATGTGTTTCATTGTTGGAGCGAAAGATAAAGTTCTACAACTTATTTATATTAATTTCATCTAATATAACAATTTTAAAAGTTATAATTATGTGGATCATAACTTTGGGATTCATTTTTATTATTTTCCTAAGGAGGGAGAGGTTAATATTGTCAAGTGTTTGAAATATAATCTTTCTTTTTGTAAACTTAACAAGGATAGGTCTATCTATAGTAGTCTTTTAGCTATGGTCGGATTATTCAAGATCATTTTGGTAATGTGCTAAGTGCATTCATAGATGGAAATGCTTCTGCTAACCCCCACAGCTTTTATACTATTACAAAAAATAAGCTTTTGCTTTCTTAATTTAATTATAACTTGTCTCATATTTACTATAAAGGGAATTTCCTTGTTAACTAACTGGTTAATATTTGAATTGATTTTGTTGTTCTCTATTGGTTTTTGTTTTGGTGTTGGTTTTTCTGTTTTTCTAGTTTGGTGGTGTAGCTGGTTTCTAGCTTCCTCTTTAGGGTTTTATTTATTTGAGGCTTTTTATTCAAGCTTGTTGGTTTGGCTTTGGTTCCTAGAAGATGGCAAGTCTATGTTGTTTAATTTGTGTTATTTTTTCCCTCTTTCAATTTTATTTCTTAGAGTATTTATTATTTATATTAAATGGGTGGTTTCTCCTTTTAAGCTCTACAGTGGTGGTTATCATCTTTGGTTACTTTATATTTATTTGTGTCATTTGTTATGGTTATTTCTCCCTTGATGGGTATCCTTAAGGGTGTTTTTTTCCATTATTCGTTCTTTCTGGTGGTTATTGGATTACTGTTATCACTCAATTGCAATGATGGAGAGCAACAGGTTGGGGGATTTTTTTGGGCTTTCAATTATTTTGTTATTTTGTGTTGAATAGCTGCTGGCTATAGGTTGGACCTTGGTTGTTTTTGGTTTCTTGCCATCTTTGTCTATTTGACAATTTTTGGTTTATTAAGTGGCTTGTTTCTTGTTGTTGGACTTTGGGTTATTTGCTGCATATTGGTGGCTTATCTAGGCCATCTCTTTAAGATGGAATATTTTCTTTCTTATTTGGACTATTTGCAATTATTTCTTTTTTGCATGGTAAACTTAATTATTTATATAATGTTATAATATATTTTATTTGTTCCTTTAATTTTTTTTCAAGGAACTATCTTTTTTCTTATCGATCTTATAGGGCTATATCAAGCATGGACTGCTTTTGAGTAGAGGCTTTTTGCCCACCTTTCTATTTTTTTTTATTATTATTATTTTTATTCTTTACATGGGTTCATAAGTTCTATAGTTTTAATTTTTATTTTTGATTATAGCTCTTTGCACAATAACGATATCTTGAAGACTATAAGGACTTGTAATATTTTTTTTGTGATTAACTTGTAGGCCTTTGTATGGGTTTTCTCTTAAAAAAGGTGTACTTTATAGGACTTTATATCGGATCCCAATTGGAATGCCTTCCTATAGCTTAATGTATAGAATAGCTTATCATTTATCATTAGAGTTAGAATACAAGGACTATTAGGATTTAAAAAAAAATTAAACTACAAACTTAAGGATGTAGAGAATGAAAGATTAATATAGTTGAATGAGTTAAAGGTGTTTATATTGATTCTTATGAGAATTTCATGTTGTATAAGGTACAAATTAAAAATTGGCATCATTGTAAGCTCATTAAAAAAGAATTTGAACATAATTAAGACTTACTTATTTTTGAATTAGATTTGGTGTTTTTTCTTAGGAAGATATTGTCCAAGTGGTCAGAACTATTCATGGTTATAAAAGTATATCCTTATGGTGCTATATATATTAGGGATAGAAAGATAACCCAAACCTTTAAAGTTGACAGACATAAATTGAAAGCTTGCTTAGGAGGGGAGATAAATTCCTTTAGGAGCTCTATTGAGTTTTCTTATCCAAGATAAAATTTGGCAGTCTAATTGAGGACAATAAAATTAAAACTTATTGCGAGGAAACCCAAATATATTTTGTAATATGTGTAGTGTGTGCATTTTATCCATGAGTAAGATTAGAATCTTCTTTGGCAATGTTTGATATGGATGTGATAATAATTTGTTTTTATTACATTTATTTATTCCTAAATGATGATATTAAAATGTTGTGATAGACTTTGCCTAAATGTCGAATCATAATGTTAAAATTTATCCTAAAGCACCGCAACACTGTGTCACTGAGCGCTATAGTGCTAGTTATAGTGCTAACTTTAATAATAGGTTAATATGATATTAAATCACTACAACATCATAAGAGCACAACACTGTAAAGTTAAACAGCCCTCATATCATGTAAGTACCTATAAAATTAAAGTCGTGACTTTTAGCCATTGAGTTTTGGTCTAATTTATGTATGCATGATGTATTTTTTTGCCAAAGAATTCTTATTTAGCTTAGTCAATATGTTAGGTAAGCATTATGGTGGTGTCATCTTAAATCATTGTATCTCTTATAAGTATCTTACACCATGGAGGAGGGCCACTTAAAGGTTAGCAATTTTGATTTAAAAAGCTTAACATTAAGGAGCTATCTGACAACAACACTAAACATTCATCCCTTTTTTGCCAAAAATGACAAAACATTGCACTATCCTATCACCTAGTATTGTCTGTTGTAAACTTTAAATAGGAAAATTAATGCTGCATTTCACTTCTCCAAAATTTGAAAGTCAAATTTATGACCACTTATTGGTGCTCTTGATCATACTAAACTACAATGGATCTTGAGAGAACTATTGGTAAGAAGAGATCCTCTTCATCTTCTTCCTTTTTTGATAAGAAGAAGTTCATCAGCATAACATCTTTGTAATTATATAATCATTAAATTATTTACAAGCATCTTCTCCTTTTATAGATTTTAGGAGTCCTGGGTGGGATAGTGGAGCATATGATAGTCAACATGAATTCAGAAAATTTGCTATTTGTGAATTAAAAGCATGCCCAAGATAATAAGTACTTTTATTAGAAAAATGTTTTCCTTTTAATAATGTTATCATAAATGGGATTTAGTGAAACCAAAAATTTTAATTTTATGACTATGCTTCAATTAGGTAAGGTTAATGCTAAGTACAATAGTGTGGTAGCTAAAATTCAAGGATTCTGAATTACACAATTTTGATTAGCCTAACTATTGTTATAGTGAAGGTCATTTATTATTCCCTCATATGCATTATTCAAGGCATCACCTCAATTGGATTTTGGAATCTCTCCTTAGTTTATGCATTGTGTTTTTAGGTGGAGGTTTTAAGAGAGCATGTGACTGACCAACTCTTCCTAATTTTTGCACAAATAAAGAATACAATTTTATCTTTTAAGGCTCTACTATAAAGCCTCATGAGGAAATTATTCAACCTATCCAACCTAAGCTAAAGGCCCCTGGAACCCTAACAAATCAGATGTCCGATCTTAAAGATCAAATTACTATTTCTAAACTTATAAAGTTGAGAGTAGATAATGATAGTAACTAGTGAGCCATAAATGGATTAATATATATATATATATATATATATATATATATATATATATATATATATATATATATATATATATATATATATATATATATATATATATATATATATATATATATATATATATATATATATATATATATATATATATATATATATATTTGAGTTAATTTAAACACTAGGGGAACATAAGAAACTTCTAGCTATTTTAAGTTTTGGACCATCCAGTCTTCCTTGCAGCCCATATCCATAAGGCTTATAGGTAGCCTATGCTAGTATGAACACCAACAGAAGCACCATCAGTAGAAAATGATGTGGAGGATGGAGATGATGGCGATGAGGATTTAGAGAGAAATAGAGAGGATACTTTATTTTTTGTATTTTTTTTTAGTATTGGTTGTTTATTTGTATTATTGTTCATGTATTTTAGTGTAAGATGTATGTTTAAAGTATGAATAAAAATAATTTTGTGTTATCTATTGAAATTTTAAGTGTCTTTGCATATTATAGTTTCATGAATTAAAAATGGTTGTAGATCACCATTAATATAGTGTTCTACTCGATCACAAGAGTATTTGATACTCTGATGAATGGTGAAAGGCACCATTCTATACTCATGGAGCTAAGATCTACCTAGGAGAGAGCTAAAGGAAGTTTTAGAATCTATTATATGGACTTCGTCTTTAATTTTTAGTGATCCTATTCTTAATAGAAGTGTTATCAAACCCAAAGCCCTCTTGCCAATTTTTTGAATGGATACATCATTTTGTTTGAGCTGGGTTTACGAGTATCCACTTTATATATGTGAGAGTTCTATGATTCATAATGTTAACTGATGCACTTGGATCAAGAAGAACTTGAGGCATTTTAAATTTATATAATATATATATATATATATATATATATATATATATATATATATATATATATATATATATATATATATATATATATATATATATATATATATATATATATATATATATATATATATATATATATATATATATATATAATGGATGATTATGATCCATAGTTCCCATGCATAAATCATTCTCAGATGATTTCATAATTTTTTTTCAACTCAATATTTTTTGAGAATTTTTTTTTGAAACTGCGAAAAGAATTAAATAAAGAAAACTATTACAAGAAACTATGTGATAGAAAGTCTATCACATTCCTCCTTAAGAAAAACAAAAAAACTTGGAGGAATCTTATTACAACTGAGATTATCCCCAAGAAAATCACCTAATAAATCCAAATTAGCACAAAATTGGCTAATTTATTACTTTCCCTATGAACAAAATGAAATAAGAAATTCCCCACATCTTTCAAAAAAGACAAGTCTTCAACCGGTATGTTGTCCCATTTATTAGAAGCTTTCTCCAAAGAATGTTGAAGGTACTTGATGACAGTGTAGTTATCTCCTTCAATAATAATCCCTTTAGCGTCAAAATTCCTAAAGCTCGGATAGCCATAAGTTCCAAAACTCCAATGTCCCAATGAATAAATTTGAACTCAAATGCAAAAAGAAATCTTCTCTTAGAATCTCTAAAAACCTCTTGTAATTCGAGCTTCATTTGAATTTAAAAGAGTCACATTATGTTTCCTTTAATCCAATGGGGTGGAGGATGGTGCCAAGAAGAAATAGACAGCTTAGGAAGATGATTAACACCCCAGTGGTCTGAGAGGATGTTGGAAACTTTTTATGAAGAAAGAGCTATTTCAACACTTCTTGAAGCCAAATATCCAAAAACCCCAACATCTTTATTGCCATGAAATACATTATTTTTAA
>CM028353.1:221123-389603 GCA_016618105.1 Dendrobium huoshanense
TGTGCTGCACAAGTGATGGTTCTAGAGTGTGGGTGTTATACTCCCATGGTGGAGCATTCATTAGAGTATGTGGAGTGGAGTCAAATTAATTTGAATGCAACACCCTATCAATAAAACCAGCAAGGATCGTCTAATATAGATTTTTGAACCTCTGATCCTTAATTCAAATGGATTAAGAATGTTTTCATTAAGGTTTTATGAATACGTACAGTATACGCCTGTCGTACGCGTTCCAGACGCAGGTCATACGCATTCCATACGCATAAGGCAGTTCTTGGTTTTTTGATAAAAAAATCAAATTAATTAGGATTTAAATGATTCGATGCATCCTTTCGGTATGAAACATTCAAATACTCATTTTAGCATCGTTTGAAAATGATTTGTATGAATTTCCCAATGAGACTTGATGGTTGTGTACACCCTTGTGCTACACAAGTGATGGTTCTAGAGTGTGGGTGTTATGCTCCCATGGTGGAGCATTCATTAGAGTATGTGGAGTGGAGTCAAATTAATTCGAATGCAACTCCCTATCAATAAAACCAGCAAGGATCGTCTAATATAGATTTTTGAACCTCTGATCCTTAATTCAAATGGATTAAGAATGTTTTCATTAAGGTTTTATGAATACGCAGACTATACGCCTTGCGTACGCGTTCCAGACGCAGGTCATACGCATTCCATACGCATAGGGCATTTCTTGGTTTTTTGATAAAAAAATCAAATTAATTAGGAATTAAATGATTCGATGCATCCTTTCGGTATGAAAATTCAAATACTCATTTTAGCATCGTTTGAAAATGATTTGTATAAATTTCCCATTGAGACTTGATGGTTGTGTACACCCTTGTGCTACACAAGTGATGGTTCTAGAGTGTGGGTGTTATGTTCCTATGGTGGAGCATTCATTAGAGTATATGGAGTGGAGTCAAATTAATTCAAATGCACGTAAGAAGCCTGTCTCCCTTCTCCTCGCATTCGCAGGGCTGGACGTCTCTTTCTCTCTCCCAGTTCACAAGAACCGCTACATATCCCCATCTATTCTCGAGAATCCCGAGCCCGCACGCCTCCAGGTCCGAACACTTCAGCCATTTCATCTCCTCCCAGTCTGCAAAATCCCAAGAAGGCCGATCTGACTTCCTCTGTCCTAGCCGACGCATGCAGCCTTCCTAATTTTGGGTAATTTCTCTTACATTCTCTCCATCTTATTTTTCTCTCATTCTTATTTGATTTAAATCAATTGTTAAGGACTTGAATCTTGATTAAAACCTGAGGCAAAAATCTACTTTTGTTTACCTCTTTGATAAACATGGTAATAAGGAGAGTTATGGAGGTTTATTGTATATATACACAAACATATGTTTTATTATCTTGAAGGAAAAATATTTGAGTTGAAACTTTGCTGAAATCTGTAGTTAACTTACCCAAAATTTTAAAATCTATTTGCTCTAAGTTTCTTTATAAAAAAAAAACTACAAACTCTTAACCACATGAGCATCCTTCATAGGATAATTTTGCAAGTAAAATATATTTGTTATTCTCTAATCCAATCCATTGTTTCTTTTACGAGTTGGGATAAAGATTATTTATAAAATTTGGTGTTAGTCAAATACTGAAGTTATTCCAGCATACAACTTTTATATGTAAATTCAGATATAATGGTTATGGGTTTGTGAAATTATTAGATAGATTATATGTATAATTGAAATATAAAACCAGTACATGGCATGTAAGAGTTTATAATTATGTTGAAAGAGTATGGATATTTGAGAAAAATAAAATTTTTTTTTGGATATTTTCCTTTCAAATTTAACATTCTATGTTGGAGGTAACTTGTTTAGCAATGAGGGAATTTATTCTCTACATTTGAATTATAACTAATTGCATTGAGAATACAAATAAAAATGACATACATTGTTTCATATGTACAGATGTTGGAAAGCATTCATAAGTATATATATATATATATATATATATATATATACATATTTTATTAGCAAGCATATACAAAATTTATTTTAAAACATTTTTTTGGAGAAATAAGTTAAAGAGTTTTCATAGATTGTATGTGAAGTCGTGTTGTCTTTAAGTTTGAAAGGTGAAATGTGTTATTTTAGAGAAGTTAAGTAAATGTGGAAAAATATAGTATGGTATTTTTTAGGAGGACGAGGTGGATGACTTGTAGTGGGAATACGTGTTGGGAAATCTACGATATATATAGAGTTTGGAAAGGTAAAAATGTAAGTTTTGAAGGGTGATGTTTGTGAAAGTTTAAAGGTAAAGTGTTTATTTTATGAAAATTGTGTAAGTTTGGAAAAATGTAAGTGAATGTTGGAAATATATAAAGTATACTTCTAAAAGAAAAGGTTCCAAAAAGCAAGCAACAGAACCGGTGTCCAAGCCCGAAGAAAGGTACGTCTTTATTTTCAGTAAATTTCAATTATTTTATTATTATTTATTAAAAGTGTTTCTAATCCTTATTTTTTCTGTTTTATTTGCATAAACTGCGAGGAATGGTACCGGTCAAGGGAACAAAAGGAGAAGGAGCTAATGACGTCAGTCGCCTCTATCCAGCCGGGTAGAGGTGCTACGGGCGGAACCACCGGGTCGTACACCCCGGTGACTGTGAGTATTCTAAACTTAGAAAACCTTTAGGGGCCCCTTGATGTGGTTTGTGCGAACCCTTCCCTTTTAGGTCCTTGTAGCAACTTCAATTTTATTAGGATTACTTTTGTTTTATTTTAGATCCTTAAACCTTTACACGCACGCAAAGTCCTAAGGGTTAGTAATAACAAAATTTTTTTATCCTATATAACAGTACTGACACTTAAGGATAAAAATTAAGGACTGAGTCTTTGAAAACTTAGACTTAGGATGCATGCACATTTTAGGATAGAAATATATAACATAGAAAACTTAGTGACACCTCACCTTAGGATTAGTGATTATTTTTAAATTAAAATTCAATCAATTAGAAAACTTTAGCTAATAATTGACCTAGGACATATCAAAACCACATAACCCATTGCACACACTTAGATTTGTTTGTTAGGACAACCGACTCTAGTTTTAGGTTAGGCTGGTGTTTATTTTCTTACTGTTGTGTGACGGGCTTTTTCTTGATTTTTATTGCATGCTGGTTGTAAAAATATTGATGTGTTTGCTTACTTACTCTTACTGTACTCTGTGATGTTTGTTTGATTAATAATTAGATTACCCATAGGTTAGGAGCGATCTGGATTATTAATATGATTTTCTGTAGGTGGCCACACTCGTGCAGGGCAGAAAAAGGGGGCTAATTAATTAATAATAAATAAATGCTACAGGTGCTTCAGCTGCTTAGCCCCCAAATGAAGAAGAGTGTGGCCAAGTGTGGCTTAATAATTTAAATTCAATTGCATATATATATAACTGCGTGGGATGATTTTTATTATAAATTGCTTAGGATAACCCTGCAGGTGAACTAGATTTTTCTTCCCTTTCTGTGAAATGAAATGTAATGTAAATATAATATATCAAGAGCCAATAAATGTGAAAGTGATTTTTTTGAAAATGGGATATTACATCCAATTTGGAATCTAAAGAAAGGAGAATATACCTTAAAGGATTATTCTCTTTTATTTGGAAAGCAAAATTAGGATGATTCAATATCCAAATAGAAAAGAAAATACCCCTCTTAGGGATGAGTTTCTTTTCATTTGGATATCCAGAACCCGACGGACCCAAGAAGTTCGTAGAAGAAGAAAAGACAGAACAAGAAGATTGAAGAAAGAAGACGAAGAAATAAAGATTCAAGGAACAGTATATCTCAATTCAAAAATCACTTGCGTCATTCTTAGGATTAGAATCCGGGTTTGTTGTTAGTGGTGCCCGGCCACTTTACTGTTTTTTGAAATTCTGGGTGTAATATGGACATTGGACATTGTACATTATATTTTTGGATTATTTAAATTGATTATTTATATTGTTTGTACAGTAGATTTTTTTTAGGGCCCTTGCATGCCGTGTTTTGTTTTAGCCTGGATTCGAAACGAAGAGATTTTTTTTCGTAAGGGTACGCTTAAAATTCTTCTACTTGTAATTTTAAATAAAAATTTTTAGGCTCACATAGTAACTCTAACAATCTAAGAAGTAAGCTCGGGACCGCCGAGAGTCAGCATAAGCATATTAATATTTTCTCTTCCTTGTTAGGCACCTCCCAGCCTGCGGGTTATGGCAGACCACTTGACCTATGAGGGTGCAGTTCTGTCAAAGGGAAGTTGTGCAATCTCTAGGGAAAAAACCTATTTTCTAAGCCTAATTTTAAAACTGCTTCATATTCATTTTATGCATTCGAGTCAATTAGCATGCATTGCATTAGATACAAATTAAAAAAAGAGTCTAAAATATTAATAGCATTTCTAGACATTTCTCACCATACATAAGTTAAGGGGCCAATTAGGGTATGTCTTAGATGTCGGCCCCCAATTCATTAAAACCTAAACAACATCCCTACCCATCTTTCATAAGACACTTGATACATGTTTTTAAAGCGCCTAGGTGGTTAGCTGGCTCGCCAATCCAGGCCGGGGTAAGTCCAAATTTGCACTTCATTAGTTAGGTTCGGGTCACTATTTTATAGTACCAAAATTAGATTTAGGTTCTGAGGCAGATTCTTTTTAGATCTTAAGTCCTCGCCCTCCGTGAATATAATCCCAAATTTCTAATAAAATGTCAACTTAAACATAAAATTTTCTTTTAAAATGTAAAGCCCAATATAGGATAGACTGAGGTTGTCTCTGAGCTTCTCAGAATCCGACACCTCCTACTTTTCCTCCATTGACTCACTAATAAATATTCAACATTAAGCTTTCTCCTTGGAAAATCTTTACTTCTATTTCCTTGTCTTCTACTTTGTAGTCAAAAGGGTATGAAATCACAGCTTTAATCGAGAGTTTTCTTAGGAGCATTCCTCCTAGGATGTAATTAACTATAGGAGCTTGCTCCTATAGGGATTTGAGAACCCCAGACTAAAATAAACCTTATTTTATTCGTATAAAACAAGGGAAGAATCTTTGGGAATGTAGATATTTTTAAAACCTCATTTCTAATTTTGAATAGACTTGTAGAATGTTATTATTATCTTTTCAGATAATATAATATTATACTTGTTATATTTAACTTTAGAAATGATGAATTTTATAAAACTCATTCTCATTTTTGAATATCTTGAATAATGTTATGTTCGTCTTTTAAGATGATATATTATTATTCTTGCCATAACTAAACAAAAGAATGAATAAACTTTTTCAAAAACATATTTCTATCTTTAAACATATTCTATAGGATTTCATGTTCATCTTTTGAGATGATATGTTATTCTTTGAACTATGTTTGATTATAGAAATATCAATTTTCAAAACCCTATTTTGATATTGAATCCATTGTAGAATATTGTGTCGGCCTCTCGCGACCGTACTTTATTCTTAATGTAGTATTCGATTACAAAATAGGAGAAAATCAAATCTGCGTGGTGACACAATATTTTTTTCCCACAAGGACGAGGTGCCGGACCTGAGGAAGTCCATTCTTCTATAAAATTATTTTTTAAGCCTATTTTTTAAAGTTTCAAGCATACTTGATTTGGGAATTATCGACCAGCATACATTGCATTATATACAAACTAAAAGAGTCAAAAGAATTTAATTGCATCAGTTTAGCATTTTAGCACCCAACATAAGTTAAAGGGGCCAACTAGGAAAATTTTTAGACATCGGCCCCAACTCTTCAAAACTTTAATTACAACGTCCCTATCACTCTTTCATAAAAGACCGGATTCATATATTTTAAATTGATTAGGTGATTAGCTGGCTCCCCAATCTAGGCCGGGGTAAGACCAGGTTCTGCACTATATTAGTTAGGTTCGGGCGACTGTGGTCCAGCGTCCAAATTAGATTTAGGATCCGGGGCAGATCTTTTATTATAAGACCCCAATTTTGGGAATATAGTCCCAAATTTCTAATAAAATGTTCAACTCAAATTAAATTTCTTTTTCAATCCTAAAATATAAAGCCTAACATTTAGACTAGGCCGGGACACTTCTGGATGGTTTTGTAATCTCAAAGTGTCCCCTTCCTCTCTTCCTTTGATTCTGTTAATAACTGTTCAATTTTGATACACTCTCTTTTGATTCTCCAAAAGATTCTATTCAATTTTTGATATCACTCCTAGAATATCTAACAAAATTTCGTTCTTATTTTAATCGAGAGTTTTCGTGGAGGGGATTCTATCTCCCTACGATGTAATTAACTATGAGGGCTTGCGCTCGTATGAGATTTAGAACCACACACGCACCTGATTTTAAAAATTGATTTTTCAAAACTCAATTGGGTTTCTTTGGAAAAACGTAAAATATTAGTGATCATTATTATCATATTCAAAGAATTGTCATCGAATGATATTTTCTCCCTTCGGGGAGATACATCTTTCTTTGATAAGGCTTTGGAGGTGAACCTAACGATCACACTTCTTGAATATTGTAGCGGGATATTCAGTTGAACCTCATTTTGACCCTTCGTGGCCATATGAAGTTCTCTTTAGCATCCGATCATAATATTCAAAATGAATTTCATAATTTTAAATCTGAACGCCGTTATGAAATTTTATTTTCATCTTTCGAGGTGATATATTCTTTCTAACGGGATGATTCAATTTTAGAATTAAAATTTAACTTTATCTCCCAAAGAAAATCAATATTTTCAAAATATGGTTTCAAAATTCCACCAACAGTCTCCAATCGCCTTCTTCTTCGATAGTCGAAGAGGTAGAAAGGATCTGAAGGGGAGTCTTACCAATGTGTTCCAAATCTATAAGAGAGAGGGCTTTACGACCCTGAATCTCTATAGGGATGGAATCCTCCTCAGGACATACAAATTCCTTTGCGAGTTTTGCTAAGGCATCCGCTGCGGAATTGCTTCCACGGGGAACCCTATACAAAGTGGCAGTAGGAATTTGTTCCAATAAGTGAAGTGTGTACTGGTGGTATCTTAGGAGATTAGGATTCAAGACTTTATAAGTTCTGGCCACTTGGTTAATCACCAACTGGGAATCTTCAAAGATCTTAATCTCTTCAATTTCCATTAGAATTGCAAGTTCCAAACAAGTTATCAGAGCTTCGTATTCAGCTTCATTATTTGTGCAGGGCTATGATAAATGGTAGGAAAAATACATCTTTCCTTTTTCCGGCGTTATGAAAATTAGATGGACTCCAGCCTTTCCAGGAATTATAGATTGTTGGGTTGCATTCCTACGAGAGGATGCTGCTCCATCAAAATATAATTCCCAGACGGCCTCGCTAGATTCCCTCAAACTCATGATTTGTTCGTCGGGTAAATCATCGTTCAGAGGAGAATCTGCCGGCAGCGGGTGTGCTGCCAGAAAATTGGCAACAGCTTGTCCTTTTATAGCACGGAGGGGAGTGAAAGTAATCTCAAATTGCAGTTATATCATAGACCAGTGAGCTAAGCGTCCTGACAACGTAGGTCGGGTGATAAGATATTGCAAAGGATTAACTCTTGAAATCAAGCTGATTGAGTGGGAAAGCATGTAATGCCTCAGTTTCTGGGCTGCAAAAACCAAAGCAAGACAATGCTTCTCAATTGAAGGGTATCGAATTTCAGTAGGAAGAAGTCTTCGACTAAGGTAATAGAGAGCATTCTCCTTCCCCTCGTCGTTGACATGAGCCAACAGGGCGCCCAAAGACTCATCCAAGGCTACAGTGTAGAGAATTAACGGTTTTCCTGGAATTGGGGCTGCCAAGACTGGTGGATTAGAAAGGTATTGTTTAATGTTGTCGAAAGTGTTTTGGCACTTCTTGTCCCATAGGAATTTGATGTCTTTTTTCGCAAGGACAGAGAAGGGTTTACATCTCCCAGAAAGATTAGAAATAAACCTTCTTATATATGCCAATCTACCTTGTAGAGACCTTAACTGAGTGAGGCTCTTAGGAGATGGCATATTTAAGATGGCTTCAATTTTAGCAGGGTCGATCTCAATTTCGCAGTGCCTCACTACGAATCCTAAGAATTTCCCTGAGGTGACGCCGAAGGCACACTTCAAGGGGTTCATTTTCAAATCGTAGCGGCGCAACCGCTCAAAACCGACTCTTAAGTCATACAGGTGAGCCTCTTTAACCTTGCTCTTGACAACTAAATCATCAATATAGCACTCAACTTGATTATGAATTAAGTCATCAAAGATACAGGTCATGGCCCGTTGATAGGTTGCTCCGGCATTCTTTAAGCCAAATGGCATCACTTTATAACAAAAGATTCCAATAGGGGTTCTGAATGCAGTATTTCTCTCATCTTCTAGGGCCATCTTGATTTGGTTATAACCCGACGAGCCATCCATGAATGAGAAAATGGCATGTGAGGAGGCAATGTCCACCATGAGTTCTGGTATTGGTAGAAGGAACTCGTCTTTAGGACATGCCTTATTCAGATCCCTATAATCGATGCAAATCCAAATTTGACCATTTTTCTTTCGGACTGGCACGACGCTGGCCACCCAAGAGGGGCATTGTTCCTCTTGAATAAACCCAGCTTCGGCCAATTTCTTAACTTCAGAAACAACTTGTTGTTCGATTTCCAAACGCATGCGTCGAGGAGCTTGTTTGACAGGAATGGCATCGTGCCGAACTCCAAGTTTATGAACTACTACCTCAGCAGGTAAACCTAGCATTTCATCATATGTCCAGGCAAAGCAATCCCTAAACTCAGATAAAAGTTGAATCAAATCTTTGGTTTCACCCTCGCTCAACAGAGCACTTATAAAGATTGGACGGGGGTCATCATCGATTCCCAGGTTAATTTCTTTTAATTCATCGACCGTCGATTTAATTTCTTCTTCTAAATCAGGGGGTGCATCCCGAACTTGAAGGTCATCAGGATCAACTAAAGTCTCCAAACAGAGCTCATCAAGAGCATAGAAAGGATCTGTAGGGACATTTGACGATTCAAGATGATAAGTTATCATTAGGCAATACTCATCATCATCAAATGAACTAACGGTTCCAAAGCCGATACCACTTTTGGGATTATCCTTAATTTTTGTTTTCCAAATATTTTTGTGGTATCTGGCCTGACCCTTAGTCCATCGGTATGGTACAAAACCTTTAGAGAAAGTATTTTTCACACAAACAGGGAAGTAGTCGAAAGGCCATTCCATTAATTCATTAAAATCTGTCTCCTCAAGGGTCACATCACTTTCATCCCTTGCGAAGGAGGAGCCAGGAAAGAATTTCTGGACTTTATTTACTTCGCCGTTCAGGTTGGGGGCCACTTTAACTTCTAACCCTGCAATCCTGCCAGCTGACAGTGGGGTCAGAGAAAGGGCCTCAATCCTTCTACTGAGCTTTTCGTACATTGTTAATTCAGGCTCATCACTTTTCACCTTTACAATTTCTCCCTCAATGCCACTGTCCTCTTCTAAGGTGAGATCAAATTTTGGAGAAGTATTTGCATTTTTATAATTGAGGGAGAAAGCAGCGCCTTGGTCCTTGGATTCAACATCGGAATCTGATTCCAAATCAATATAAACAGGTGTTGTTCTCCATTCTGATGAGGCACGGCCTCGACCTCATGCCCTTAAGGCCATCCTCCTACCTCTTTGAGGTAATGAGTTTGGAGGCCTAAGGACAACGATGTCGGAGTCATCTTCACTACTTAATTGTATCATTTCTGAATCAACAAATTTTTCTTTTTCTTTTTCTTTCTTTTGATTGGACTTTTGTCCAACAAACTTCTCCTCAATTTTAATCTCTAGCTTAGAGCGGGACGAGGACCCTTTTGGAATAAAATATGTAGCATCTTCATAGATCCTGATTTACTGAATAGAAAACGGTTGCAGATCACCCTTAATCACATGTTCAATGCCATCTCGTTGGTACTTGATGTATTGGTGAAGGGTAGATGGAACCATTCTATATTCATGAATCCAAGGTCTACCTAAAAGAGCATTAAAGGACGTCGCTGAATCAATTATATGAAACTTAGCTTCAGTTTTCAAATCTCCTATTTGTAAGAGCAAGGTGATTGAACCTAGAGCCCTCTTGCCCTTTTCATTGAACCCACGAAGCACTAACCTATCGGTTGAGAGCTTGCTAGTATCAACTCTAAGGTATGCGAGGGTCGTTAAGTTCATTATGTTGACCGATGCACCCGGATCAACAAGGACTCTTGATAACTTAAAGTTTCCCACATCTACAGTAATGTAAAGGGGACGATTATGGTCGGCAGTTCTCAAGAGCAAATCTTCGTCTAAAAAGGTAACTCCAGGAACCTCTTTGAAGTAAAATGCCTCACCTTTTGAAGTTGCAGCCAACTGGGTTAAACAAATCTCGGGGTCGAGAAGTGCTTTAATCAAAGACTCCCTCATTTCTTTGGAGAGAAGAAGGGCGTCATAAATACTTAATTTTGCTGGCAACTTCCTAAGATGGGCTAAAACATTGTAATCAACCTTAGAAAGACAGACTCAAAACACGGAGGATTTAAACGAAAGTCTAATTGTTGAGGGAAATTTGGATTTAGATCTTCGAAGGGAATTTTCTTGCCTTTCTCCTGAGGGGGAAGCCTAGGGGGTAAGACTTTACCGCTACGGAGTTGCACCTGCTCGATATCATCGGGAGGGCAAACTACGGCAGTGTCTACACACACCATAGGCGTTGGATCATCACTTCCCGAAAGCGAGTCAAAATCTGAAAATTCTATCAAGATAGGATTTCCTTGAAAATTGATTTGAGGGAAATCACTTTCTGATAAAGCTTCACATTCGACCTCTTCTTGAATAGCTGGTTCGGGAAGGTCAATCTCTTTGATATTGAGACTTTCTTCAGAAGAATTTTGATTTAAAACATGAGAATAATCAACTTGCATTTCATTTCCATGGTTAATCATCAAGATAGAAGCAGAAGAATGTTTTTTATTCATCCTCTAACCCTTCGCCTTTGATGGGGCAAAGTAAAAATCAGATAACAAAAGAGGGGAGAGGGTTTTAACACCCCAATCCGCCATCCTAATACATCTCTAATCTACACACTTCCTCTCTACAAAATCAACTTCCTTTTCTTTTAAGCATTTAACAGTAGTTTCTGTGACTACTGGAGAGGAAAGTGGCTCAACATCCTCCTGCGAAGTGTCCAGGTCAACCTTCCACCCCGGGGCCTGGGCTATCGTAGTCAGCTGCTGAGAAAGATGAAAAGACTTGTTAATCAACTTTTTAAGTGCCCGGGACAAAGCAATGTCCCAACCATCTTCAACAAAACAAGGAGAGTTAAGAGGGTTACCTAAAATGGTTTTAATTGAGGATTTATCTGGATCGACCAAGTATTCCTTAGGTATTATGATGTTACCTTGGGTGTAGTTCCTCTCAAGCTAATCTTTGAACACAACACAATCTTCAAGAGGGTGACTAAGCATCCGGTGGTATGAACAATACTTGGGATCATCTTTCTTACTCTCATCCTCAGGCCTCCTGGCCTCTGGCAGCTGAAAATCTGGTTTCTTTAACAGACTCATGAAAATCTTCTTAACTGCTTCCCTCTTAAATGGATATGATTTTGCCAATCTCTCTCTAAAAGGGACAAAGTTAGGATCTCTGGTGTACTGAGGAGTGACCTGAAAGGGCTGTCTCTGAGCTGGCTGTGGCGGCGGTGGTGGAGGAACACTGGGTTGACTAGTCATTGGCCTTTTCCCTTTATCAACTGCCGACACTATTGCCTTCTTCTCAAAAGTTTTAACTAATCTAGGACCCTTCTTGTCTTCAGACTGCTCTCGTAGGAATGACATCTTATGAGCCTCTTCCTACAAATTGCTAGCCTTATTAAGAAGTTTTTCAAAAGTTTAAATGGTGAAACCCTTCAGGAGAAAAGCAACAGGGCCGTGGATATTCTTAAGGAGAATCTCCATCGCATGTTGTTCTTGAAACTGGGGTTCACACTTCATCGAGAGGTTTTGCCACCTCAAGATGTACTCAACCAGAGACTCTCCCGGCTTTTATTTCTCAACAATAAGATCGCCCACAGTGGTTCGTTGCTATGCTCCAGAAAATCTTTTTAGGAAAAGGTTTTCTATATCGCTAAAAGTTTTTACTGAACCATTGGGCAGATTGGCGTACCATTCAAAAGCGATGCCGAAAAGACTACATATGAACTGGCAAATTAGTAGAGCATCTGACCCTCCCGCATTGCAACAACTTGCTCTGAAGTGGGCTTGATACTGTCTCGGGTTTTCTATTCCAGTGAAAATTTTAAAAGTTTGTGACACAAAGCCTTTTGGGTAAGGAACTGAATCATATTCTTCGGGGTAAGGTCTACCCTTTGGAATAGATGCAGTTCCTTGGGAAAAGGCTAAGGCCTCCCTTACCTGGTCCTCAATCAGTTGCTTAATGTCTTTCTGGGGAAGAGTTGAAGGAATAGGGGGAACTGTAGGTGGTGTTGGAGATGCCTCTGGTAGGCAAGAAGGAATCACTAGTGTTGACTCAGGAGGCTTAGGACTAGATTCTATTTTCTTAACCCTTTCCACAATCTCTCGAGCCGTTTGTTGAATCTTAAGAGAATCCTGCTCTGACTTATCAAACCTTTCTTGCATTTTTTTGACCTGTGACATCATAGTTGTCAACTGATTCTCCAAATCTTTAATATGTTCCTCACCCCTAGCCCTTACAAACTCATCTGAATCAGACCCAGCAACCTTTGGGTCATCATCTCTGGCATGTCGGCGTCTACCAGGTTCGCCCTCCTTGTTGGAACCTCTAGTTTTGACCATGGAGATGCTACCAGCATAATCATCTTCCTCTCCTAGGAGGTCATCCAGGTCTGGATCAAAAGAAGCCATTCCCTCTTTATTTAACAGAATGTTTCTTATCTCTTGTACTACCTCTTCGACCGGTCTATCCCCAATTGACTTAGGATCGAGGGGTAAGTATCCCTTGTATTCAGCCATATCAAACAACTCTTCAGAATCCAGGAGAGCAATGATTTCTATAAGTTTTGGACTAGGATCTGACTGAGACTCTGTAAATGACTCTTCTTCTATCTGAAGATCTAGGTCAATTCCTTCCTTCTCGACTGTCCCAAGATCGGTAGTCGGGGAAGTGGCATTCTCTACAAGGAGAGGGATATATACCTCAGGAGGTGAAGCAGGAGCTTGTAGAGAAATAGCTCCTACATCAGGTAGGGTAAGTTCCTCAGACTTTTATGTAGGAAGCCTAAGAATGACACATAAATCTAGGCTGTCAACCACTGGATTATCAACTGGAATTATCACTGAATCAGGAACCGGACTGACTGAAAAAGAATTATCTACTGCATCAACTGGAGCGCTAGGTTGAACATCCATCGACTCAATCAAAACTGGAGGAGATTCAACTGGGACTCATTGGAGTTGGAGAATGAACTTTGGGGTTCTTGGAGGTGGTGGTAAATTCTCTAACTTAGTTCTTTTCAGGACAAACTTCTTCTCAGGGGATTTGGGCCTCTTGCCCTTGATGTCCAAATGTTTCAGAGTTTCATTCCCCTTAGGCTTGACAACTACTGAGGCCAACCTTACAGCTTTGGAAGGGGGTACCGGGGGTCTACCAACGGAATGGTGGCCTCTCGGACCCAGTCAACACAATACCCTCCGTCTTGGAAGAAGGAGGGCGTGGCGCCCAGTGGTATCCATCAACTAGTACTAAGGTGGCGGGCTGTCTGACATACTTCTTATTTCTCCTAACAGGTTGTGGAGTCAAATTCTTTGCCTCAGACGCCTCTTCTTTTAACACTTCTTTTTGGAAGCGATGAGAGATTACTCCCTTTAACTATTTCATGTACTGCTCTTTTGTTTGCCCAGATTGTGCAGCACAGGTGTGGATTATATTTCTCAAAGCCCTAGTTTTCTACAGATGCTTTTCTTTTGGAGTCTTTTTAGTCGAGTAGTCGACCGGGCATGGTGAGGAATGGGCTATCCTAGCTATCCTCTCTTCCACTTGAGCAGAAGCTAAGGGGTAGAAGCCGATCCCTTTCAAAAGGGGAGAGGAGGCAGGAATAGGTAGCTCCTCATCAACCTTCCAACACATGTTGAGTGGTAAAAAAAAAAACACCCAACACACGTTAGGAAGATAAAGAGACTAAATACATGCCGGAAGGAAGGTCTTCTCAAAAGGTCTACATATGTTAGCCCATAAGATGGTTGTAGGGGGTAACATATGAAGGTTTGGAACTTGGAAGAAATTGTTATTATCTTTCTTTTCACATTTTGAAGGGAATTTGAAATTTAAATGATTTAAGATGGGGTTTTTTTCTACGAAATCCAAAACACAACAGACAGAGTTTCCCCTTGCCCGAAGGCTTATGGAATTGTAAGAAAAAGCCTAAGTAAAGTAGATAGTCTAACCCTCCTTACTCCTGAAAGTTAAAGGGGAGTAAAGGGATTAAGACTAAAATACTTCGAACTTTTTTAAAGTCAAAAAAAAAAATTTCAGAATCCTTTCAACTTGGAAAGCAAAGGTATATTAAATGTGATATTTGTTAATCAAAATTTTAAAGAATATTTGAAGACCTGATTTGACATTGTCGCCTCATAGGAAATCCCAGGGCAGAAGGTCAAAATCAGGACGATTAAGTTAACAAATGACAAAATTTTGGGAGGTAGAACCTCTCTTTTAATGTTTTAAAATTGTTTTTTTTTAGATGTTGGCCACACTCCCCCAAGGAAGAAATGGGTTGAGGGACCAACGGAAGGAAGGTAGTTAAGACTACTGATGGAACAAAATTTTGTTCTTATTAAAGATGGAGAGAGAGATTTGTCCCACCGGGCATGCCATTTTTTTGTTGGTGGAATTTTGGAAACAGGTTTTGAAATTATTAGTTTTGTTTGAGAATTTTGAAATTGAGATTTAATTCTAATTCTAGAAGTCGAATCAACTCGCTCGAAAAAGTATATCGCCCCGTAAGGCAAAAATAAAATTCCACAATGGTGTTCAGGCTTAGAATTATGTAATTCGTCTTGAATATCACGACTAGATTCTAAAGAGAACACGACACGGCCCCGAGGGGACGAGGTAGAGTTCAACTAAATAATCTAGTTATGATACTCAAGGAGTGTGATTGCCGAATTCATAACCAAAGCTGTATCAAAGAAGGATGTATCTCCCCAAAGGGAGGTATCACCTTTCAATGATAATTCTTCTAATATGATAACGACAATTATTTTTGACTTTTCCCAAAGAAATCTAAGAGGGTTTTTAAAAAAAAATTAATTTTGAAATCAGGTGTGTGGGGTTCCAAATCTCCTACAAGCGCAAGCCCTCGTAGTTAATTACATCGTAGGGAGACAGAGTCCCCTACGAAAACTCTCGATTAAAATAAAAATGAAATTTTGTTAGATTTTCTAGGAGTGATTTCAAAAAAAATTGAATAGAATCTTTTGGAAAATCAAAGGGGAGTGGATCAAAATTGAACAGTTATTAACAAATCAAAAGAAGAGAGGTAGGAGACACTTTGAGATTCCAAAACCATCCGGAAGTGTCCCAACTTAATCTTAGTGTTGGGCTTTACATTTTAGGATTGAATGGAAATTTAATTTGATTTGAGCATTTTATTAGAAATTTGTGATTATATTCCTGAAATTTGGGGTCTTATAATCAATGATCTGCCCCAGATCCTAAATCTATTTTGGACATTGGACCACAGTCGTCCGATCCTAACTAATGCGGTGCAAAACCTGGACTTACCCCGGCCTGGATTAGGGAGCCAGCTAACCACCTAGTCGATTTAAAAGAGATGAGTCCGGTCTTTTATGAAAGAGTGGTAGGGATGTTGTACTTAAAGTATTGGAGAGTTGGGGTCGACATCTAGAAATTTTCCTAATTGGCCCCTTTGACTTATGTTGGGTGCAAAATTCTAAGGACTGAAATTAAAATTTTGACTCCTTTAATTTGTTTCTAATGCAATGCATGCTAGTTAACAACCTTAAATCAAATATGCTTGAAATTTTAAAAATAGGCTTAGAAAATAATTTTTTAGAAGACTGGGCTTCCCCAAATCTGGCACCTCGTCCTCATAGGTCAGACTATCCGGACTCTACCCGCAGGTGGGGAAGGGTCTAAAAGAAGGGAAGAGTAATACAATAATATGCATGCGACCCCGGGGTCGATCCCCGGCTAATTCCCTAGATTCGTTATCTTTCTATGTTATTTAGACTCACTAAAATTTTAAACTTTTAAAGTTATGAGTATAAAACTTTCACACCCTCACGAGTCTCACGTATCCAGGTGAAAACAAAAGCGGCACACAATCGCCAAAAAACTAGGAAAAGCAAGCAATCCTAAAGGAAATCAATTCATCACATCAAATATTAACTAATTAATATATATCCATAGGCAAAGTTGCCCTGCTTATTATAAACCAGAGTTTTGCAGAAAGTAAAATAGCCGGGCACCACTGACAACAACCCGGATTCTAAGCCTAATAATGACGCAAATAATTTTGAGTGGGATACTCTCAATCTTCAAGTCTTTAGTCCCCTTCTTTGAACTCCTTTCCTTCAAACTCCTTGGATTCTTCGCAGCGAACTACCCAAATGGATAAGAGGGCACCTCCCCCTTAAGGGGAAGGCCACTCTTTCTTCTTTGGGTATAAGAGAAGTGTGATCCAAATTTGGATTTCCAAATGGAAGAAGGAATTCTCCCCAAAAGGGCATCCTTTCCTCTTTGGAATCCAAGCTTTTGATCTATGTGTCCCATCTCAAAATTAACTTTCACAACACTTGATAATTATACAAATTATATTTACATCAAAAATAAAATCTAGACTCACCTGCAGGGTTATCCTAAGCAATTAATAAATAAGAAGCAATTATTCCCAAACAGTTATATATGTGCAAAAAGGAAGTAAAAATCACTGGCCACGCTCTTTTTATTTGGGGGCTTTAGCAGCTGAAGCACCTGTGCAAGCATTTATAATAATTGATATTTATTATTAACTTTTTTACTGCCCTGAATGAGCATTGCCACCTGCAAAAAATTATGTGAACATCCAGATCGTACCTAACCTAAGGGTAATCTAGTCGCCAAACACATCAATCCATCCACAGAGTGCAGAAAAGTAAGCAGACACAGCAAAATAATTTCATCCACAACATGCAGTGAAAACCACGAAAAATCTGGCACACAGTAGTAAAGTAAATACCGGCCTAACCTAGATCTAGAGTTGGTTGTCCTAGCACATCATCTAAAGTGTGTGTAGAAGGTCGGGTGGCAGGGATAGATCCTAAGGTGGGTGAATAATTAAAGTTATCTAAAGTTTTGGATTTGTTATGGCCTAAGTGGGAGATTTAAGTTAAACTTTAAATATTAATAAATTAGTAATTTTAGTGAAATGTATTTTAAAAGTAAATTGGTTGCTACCTTTGTTTCACACCGAGGCCGTGAAGTTTATTTCACCTTCCTTGGGGCTAAGCTAATAGCCTCGTAGGCCTGGGTTACCTAGTAGCAATCGGGGTTAATTAAGTTATTTTAAATAGGTTGGAATTAAAGGAGTAAATTAATAGTAGGGGAATTAATTACTAATTTTAATGGGTTGGTTGAGAATTTTAATGACCAATTAAAAGGATTTTAGAGGTTAGAAAAATTAATGGGTTTTAATGGATTAGCCGGATACATTAACTAGGGGGTAAAAACTTGACTTTTAAAAAATTAAAGTTAATCTTAAGGGTTTCAAATTTTTAATAAATACTATACCTAATTATGAGTTGTTATACAGGTAGTACACTCAATTTGGAGTTTTCTACCAAAAGTTATGATTTTTAGAAGTTATGGCCCGTTTTGACCTAAGGTAACCTAAGATGTTGAGTCCTTGGTTTTAACTAAATTATGGAGGTTTAAAGTTTTAGGGAATGATAGATTCTAATTGAAGTCATTAACCACTAAGTTGATTAATCAAAATTTTAATTTTTCTATAATTAACAGTGAATTTTAGAAATTTTACACATTCCTAGGGATTATTAAATTACTACGACTAAGGGGTCTGCTTTAAGGGTTTGAACCTGAATGAGCCCTAAACTCCTTGGGATCAATTCCAAAGGACATAAATGACCCAAGGACAGATCAACAAGTGTTTGGAGCCCTTTTGGGATTTTTAGGATTTTTACGATTAATCAAAATTGGTTAAACCCTAATTACCTAAGGATCAAGCTAGGACAAATCTAGGAACCGATTTGAGAGGGTTTCAATTCTTATTGGTTAAGGGATTAATTAAAGACAATTAAGGACATATTAATGGATTTTACAAGCTAAGGAAGGTTCATTATCAATTAATCAGGGTTAAGGCCATTTCTAAAAAGGATTTTTGAGGCTCCTACTTGGGGAACCAAATGAACTCCAAATTTCATGAAATTTGAACCATAGGATCACCTGACCCTAAGGACTAAACCTACCAAATTTGAGCTCAAATGGAGTACTCTAAGGTGGTTAACCAAACCACCCAAGGTGAGCTCTAAGTCACCTTCAAATCACTATGGGGGTCTATCCTAGGCTTGGATTGGGGCAAAATTAGTGGCTCTACACTCCTCATCCTACACATCATCAGCACACCAAAAATCACACCCTAAATTCCATTGGATAGGTCTATATCCCCTTTTGAATTTAAGGGTTAAACCATGACCCTTAAACTTAAATAATAGGGAAAATGCCCTTGAACAACTTAAAATGGGGAGATAAAATTTGGACATGTCAGAAACATGTCCAATTTCAATCTCCCAAAATTCCAAACCTGGTGGACATGTATTTAAAAATAATTAAAGAAATACATATAATGCTCAAATTAAAATGAAGCCTAAGACTGATCTATCCAGGGTTTAGAACTATAGGGCTTTTATAGAGCTCCCTGAGACCTTTCCAATGAGCCTAAGAACACCTTATTTGGATAAGTGTGCAGGGAGTTATTAATTTTTGATGTTCCCTTGAATTTATGGATTTATTAATCCAGCAATTTCACAGTCAGCAGCCGTTGACACGCGCCACGCGTCGATTCGCCAGGCAATGATTGACGCTAACGGTTAACGGCTGGGTTAACCACAGCCATTGGATGGCGGATCGAACGGCTGGGATTAACAGCGCTCCAATACCGCGGGATTTAATCCGAGCCGTTGATCAAGATCAACGGCTGGGATTTCGTCTTCAACCTCCCGCTCGTATCTGAGACCGCAGGGCTTCTCCGGCTTGATCCGGGCGATCCTGTCGGCAAACTCTGATGAAATTTCACAGGGAGGATCAGGATGGTGGGAACCTTCAATCCAACGGTGGAAATCCGTTGGGGTGAAGGTTTCCTTCACTCTCGACTAGACTACCTAGCTAGGGAGCTAAGAATAGAGAGATTACCGCAAAGAAGTCCTCAATGAATGAGCTTCTCTATCAGGAAGCTTCAGGGGATGGTGGCGAACAGTTCTCCTTCAGACGTCGGGACCGGAGGACTGCCGGAGGTGCGACTTCGAGCGGGACGCCGAAGGCTTTCACGGGCGCTTGCTCGAACGGAAGGAGGGATCAATCTAGGAGCTCGGAGGAAGCGTCTGGGAGTTCGAAAGAGTTGTGGGAATCGATCGAGAGTGAATGCCAATGCCTCTGGAGGTCTAGAGAGCTCAAGGGTATTCGGCCACCTTTCGAGAGCTTGGACGGCCGGGATTGAGCTAGAGAGGGCTCGGATCGCTGCCAGGTGGACGATGGTGACGTCTTGGGGAGATCGTGGGGATCAAACCGGTGGACAGCAGCCTTGAGCCAGGAATTGTCTGGGGGGACCACCGGAGCTCAAATTCCATTGGCTCCGACCACCGCCGGCCATGGTCTGGTTCGGGTTGACTAGGGGAGGCCGATGGGGACATGCTGTTTGTGGAATTTTGCAAACATGTTTTGAAAATATTGATTTTCTTTGGGTGTTAAAGTTAAATTCTAATTCTAAAATTGAATCATCCCGTTAGAAAGAATATATCACCTCGAAAGATGAAAATAAAATTTCATAACGGTGTTCAGATTTAGAATTATGAAATTCATCTTGAATATTATGATCGGATGCTAAAGAGAACTTCATATGGCCACGAAGGGTCAAAATGAGGTTCAACTGAATATCCTTATCAAAGAAAGATGTATCTCCCCGAAGGGAGAAAATATCATTCGATGACAATTCTTTGAATATTATAATAATGATCACTAATATTTTAAGTTTTCCTAAAGAAATCCAATTGAGTTTTGAAAATTCAATTTTTAAAATCAAGTGCATGTGTGGTTCTAAATCTCCTACGAGCGCAAGCCCTCGTAGTTAATTACATCGTAGGGAGATAGAATCCCCCCCACAAAAACTCTCGATTAAAATAAGAATGAAATTTTGTTAGATATTCTAGGAGTGATATCAAAAATTGAATAGAATCTTTTGGAGAATCAAAAGGGAGTGGAGCAAAATTGAACAGTTATTAACAGAATCAAAGAAAGAGAGGTAGGGGACACTTTGAGATTCCGAAACCATCCATAAGTGTCCCGGCCTAGTCTAAATGTTGGGCTTTGCATTTTAGGATTGAAAAAGAAATTTAATTTGAGTTGAATATTTTATTAGAAATTTGGGACTATATTCCCGAAATTGGGGTCTTATAATCAAAGATCTGCCCCGAATCCTAAATCTAATTTGGACGCTGGACCACAGTCGCCCGAACCTAACTAATGCAGTGCAGAACCTGGTCTTACCCCGGCCTGGATTGGGGAGCCAGCTAATCACCTAATCGATTTAAAATATATGAATCCGATCTTTTATGAAAGAGTGATAGGGACATTGTAATTAAAGTTTTAAAGAGTTGGGGCCGACGTCTAAAAATTTTCCTAGTTGGCCCCTTTAACTTATGTTGGGTGCTAAAATGCTAAACTGATGCAATTAAATTTTTTTGACTTTTTTAGTTTGTATCTAATGCAATGCATGCTTGTCGATAATTCCCAAATCAAGTATGCTTGAAACTTTAAAAAACAGGCTTAAAAAATAATTTTCTAGAAGACTGGACTTCCCTAGGTCCGACACCTCGTCCTCAAAGGTCAGACTATCCGGACTCTACACACAGGTGGGGAAGGGTCTAAAATAAGGAAAGAAAGAATGCAAAAATATGCAAGCGACCCTGGGGCCGATCCCCGGCTAATTCCCTAGATTTGTTATCTTTCTATGTTATTTAGACTCACTAAAATTTTAGCCTTTTAAAATTTTGAGTATAAAACTTTCACACCCTTACGAGTCTCATGTATCCAGGCAAAAATAAAAGCGGCACACAATCGCCAAAAAACTAGGAAAAGCAAGCATCCTAAGGGCAATCAACTCGTCACATCAAATATTAACTAATTAATAAATGTCCATAGGCAAAGTTGCCTTGCTTATTATAAACTAGAGTTTTGCAGAAAGTAAAGTGGTCGGGCACCACTGACCATAACCCGAATTCTAAGCCTAGTAAAGACGCAAGTTATTTTGAGTGGGATACCCTCAATCTTTAAGTCTTCACTTTTGCTCTTCTTTGGACTCCTTTTCTTCAAACTCCTTGGGTTCTTCGTAGCAAACTACCCAAATGGATAAGAGGACACTTCCCTTTAAAGGGGAAGGCCACTCTTTCCTCTTTAGGTATAAAAGAAGTGTGATCCAAATTTGGATTTCCAAATGGAAAAGGAATAGTCCCCAAAAGGGTACCCTTTCCTCTTTGGAATACAAGCTTTGGACCTATGTATCCCAACTGAAACTTAACTTTCACAACAATTTACAATTATACAAATTACATTTATATCAAATCAAAAATCTAGACTCACCTGCAGGGTTATCCTAAGCAGTTAATAAAAAGAGCAATTATTCTCAAGCAGTTGTATATATGTGCAAAAAAGGTAAGTAAAACACACTGGCCACGCTCTTTTATTTGGGGGCTTTAGCAGCTGAAGCGCCTGTGCAAGCATTTATAACAATTAACATTTATTATTAACTTAGCCCCCTTTTATTGCCCTACATGAGCGTGGCCACCTGCAGAAAATTATGTGAACATCCAGATCGTACCTAACCTAAGGGTAATCTAGTCGCCAAACACATCAACCCATCCACAAAGTGCAGAAAAGTAAACAGACACAACAAAGCAATTTCATCCACAACATGCAGTGAAAACCATGTAAAATTCGGCACACAGCCGTAAAGTAAACACCGGCCTAACCTAGATCTAGAGTTGGTTGTCCTAGCACATCATCTAAAGTTTGTGTAAAAAGGTTGTGTGGTTGGGGTAGGTCCTGAAGTAGGTAGTTTGTTAAAGTTGACTAAAGTTTTAGATTTGTTAAGGCTTAAAAGAGGATTTTGGTTAAAATTTAAATATTAATATATTAAGAATTTTAATTAAACATATTTTAAAAGTTAATTGACTACTACCTTTGTTTCACACCGAGGCTGTGAAGTTTATTTCACCTTCCTTGGGGCTAAGCTAATAGCCTCGTAGGCCTGGGTTACCCAGTAGCAATCAGGGTTAGTTAAGTTATTTTAAATTGGTTGGAATTAAAAGAGTGAATTAATATTAGGAAAATTGAATACTAATTTTAATGGGTTGGTTGAGAATTTTAATGACCTATTAGAAGAATTTTAAAGGTTGGAGAAATTAACAGGTTTTAAAGAGTTATCCGGATACACTAACTAAGGAGTCGAAGTTCGGCTTTCAAAACTAGAGTTAATCTTAAGGGTTTTAGATTTTTAATAAATACTAGACCTAATTTTGAGTTATTAGACAGGTGGCACACTCAAGTTGGAGTTTTCTATGAAAAGTTATGATTTTTAGAAGTTTAGGCCCGTTCTGACCTAAGGTTACCTAAGATGCTGATTCCTTGGTTTTAGCTAAGTTATGAAGGTTTGATGTTTCTAGGAAGTGATGAATTCTAATTGAAGTCACTATCCACTAAATTGATTAATTAAATTTTTTTTATTATTAAGAGTGAATTTTAGAAATTTTACACACTCGTAGGGATTATCAAGTTACTACGACTAAGGGGTCTACTTAAGGATTTGAACCCAAATGAGCCCTAAACTCATTGGGATCAATTCCAAAGGTCATAAATGACCTAAGGACAGATCAACAAGTGTTTAAGACCCTTTTGGGATTTTTAAGATTTTTAGGATTAATTAAAATTAGTTAACCCTTGATTTTATCTAAAGACTAAATTAAAATCAATCTAGAGATCAATTTAAGAGGGTTTCAATTCTTATTGGGCATATTATGAATTAAGAATAGTTCATTATCAATTGATTAGGGTTAAGGCCATTTCTAAGAAGGATATTTTTTAGGCTCCTACTTGGGGAACCAAATTAACTCCAAATTTGATGAAATTTGGACCATATGATCACCTGACCCTAAGGACTAAACCCACCAAATTTGACCTCAATTGGAATACTCTAAGGTGGTTAACTAAACCACCCAAGGTGAGCTCTAAGTCATATTCAAATCACTATAGGGGTCTATCCTAAGCTTGGATTGGGCAAAAGTCAGTGGCTCTACACTCCTTATCCTACACATCATCATCACACCAAAATTCACACCCTAAGTCCCACTAGATAGGTCTATATCCCTTCTTGAATAAGGGTCAAACCATGACCCTTAAACTTAAAAATTAGGGAAAATGCCCTTGAACAATTTAAAATGGGGAGATAAAATTTGGACATGTCAAAAACATGTCCAGTTTCAATCTCACAAAATTCCAAACCTGGTGGACATGTATTTAAAAAGTAATTAAATAAATTCATAAAATGCTCAAAATAAAATTAAACCTAAGATTGACCTAACCAGGGTCTGGAACCATAGAGCTTTTGTAGTGCTCCCGGAGACCTTTCCAATGAGCCTAAGAACACCTAATTTGGACAAGTGTGCAAAGGGTTATGAATTTTTGAAGATCCCTTAAATTTTTGGATTTATTAATCCGGCAATTACACAGTCAGCAGCCGCTACCACGCGTCGCGCATCGATTCGCCAGACAATGATTGGCGCTAACGGTTAACAGCCGGGTTAACAACAGCCGTTGGATGGCGGATCGAACGGCTGAGATTAACAGCGCTCCGATACTGCAGAATTTAATCTGAGCCGTTGATCAAGATCAACGGCTAGGATTTCGTCTTCAACCTCCCGCTTGTAATCGAGACCGCAGGGCTTCTCCGGCTTGATCCGGGCGATCCCGCCGGCGAACTCTGATGAAATTTTGCAGGGAGGATCGGGATGGTGGGAACCTTCAATCCAACGGTGGAAATCTATTGGGGTGAAGGTTTCCTTCACACTTGACCAAAGTACCTAGCTAGGGAGCTTGGGATAGAGAGATTATCGCAGAGAAGGCCTCAACGAATGAGCTTCTCTATCAGGAAGCTTCAGCGGATGGTGGTGAATAGTTCTCCTTCAGGCATCGGGATCGGCGGACGGCCGGAGGTGCGACTTCGAGCGGGACGCCGAAGGCTTTCATAGGCGCTTGCTCGAACGGAAGGAGGGATCAGTCTCTGCGCTCGAAGGAAGCTTCTAGGAGTTCGAAGGAGCTTTGGGAATCGAATCAGAGCGAATGCCAATGCCTCGTGAGGTCTGGCGAGCTCAGGGGTATTCGGCCACCCTTCAGGAGCTTGGACGGCCGAGATTGAACTGGGGAAGGCTCGGATCGCTGCCAGGTGGATGATGGCAACGTCTAGGGGGGATCGTAGAGATCAAATCAGTGGGCAGCAGCCTTGAGCCAGGAATTGTCTGGGGGGACCACCAGAACTCAAATTCCATTGGCTCCGACCGCCGCCGGCCTTGGTCTGTGTTGGGTTGACTGGGGGAGACCGATGGGGACATGCTGGAGCCAAGGGCGAAGTCAATTTGGCCTGGGGAGGCCTGGATCGAATTGGTGGTTGGGTTGGACCCAAACCTGCTCGGTTCGAGTCGAATTGAGCTCGATCCAAGTCAGGTCAGACCCTGGGTTTGGTATGGGAGGTATGACTGGGTCTGGTGCACCCAATGCAGGTGGCAATTGGGTCCAATTTGATCTGGGTCAAAAGATGGCTCTGGTTGATCCAAACCTATTCGATTCGGGTCGACTTGGGCTCAACCCAGGTTAGACCAGACCCTGGGCTTGAGGTGGGAAGTGGGTCTGGGTTTGGTGCACCCAATGCAAGTGGCAATTGGGTCCAATTTGATTTGAGCTGGAAGATGGCTCGGGTCCAAGTGTTTTTGGCTACTTTGGGTTAGCCTAACTCTTGACCCAAGCTAGCCCAAGGCATGGGCTGGCTGGACAGGGTGTATTGGACCTAGGGCCGCCTATGGGAGGTGTTGGTCAGGTTCAATTGAGAGTTGGCTCAATCCTAAGTACTTTTGGGCACTTTGAGTTAGCCTAATTCTTAACCCAAGTGAGCCCATGGGTTGGGCTGATCAAGGAAGGTGTATTGAGTGAAAGAGAACTCAATAACACCTTGATTTGGATTCAATTTGATTAAGATCAAAAGATGGCTCAATGTAGGCCTCTCTTTGGTCACTTGGATCAAGCCATATGGCTAACCCAAGTGAACCCAAGGCTTGGGTCAGCAAGAGGGGTCTCTTTGGTACCCAAGGGGTCATCCCATGCATTCAAAGGACTTGGAATGGACTTGGTTCAAAAATTTGAAAGAGGAGGGGTGTATGGGTCCATGGGTCAAACTTGGTTGACTTGGTCAACCAGGTTGACCCAAGGTCTGGGTTTGAGTTCAACAAGTTGGGTTTGATATTTGAAATTCATTGAAAGTGGTTTCAAAGAGTTTGAAATTGATTTGGGTTGAAATGGCCATTTGAAATCCCATAAGGGTATTTTGGTCAATTTTGACCTATTAGTCAACTAGGGTCAAAAATGGATCTGAAAAATGCAGTTTACTGCTCAGTGGGATAAGATCAAGGGTTTGGAAGTGATTGGAGGCTTTGATAAGGGCTCCAAGATCAAAATCTTCAAGGGGTTAGGTTCAGTGGCATGGGATGTAAATATTTGAAGGTTTTACAGTCTTTGGATTTTAATTCAGATTCTGGGGTTAGAGATCTCAGAATGGGCTCAAAACTGGAAAGCAACCTCTAGAGACATGTCTTATCACTTTGTAAGTGATAGACCCTGAATCAGATGCCATTTGACTGGGTTTTCAAATGTTTGAAAAGTCTTTGAAAAAGGTCTTTAGGACAGGGCCTTAAGACTTTGAATTTGAGTCTGGATTTCTGGAATTGGATTAGATTTTGAGTTTGGATGATCAATATTGGAGTATCCAAATCATTCACAATCATGTGATGATTGTTAATGAATGGATATGGTCAAAGCTAGATCAAAGGTAGGATCAAAGTCTAGGTTGAAATTTGGATTCTCAAGTGGATTGGATCAAAGTTTGAATATGTTTGAAACTCGAATTAATTGGGGTTTGAGTTGAATGAAGTTTGAGATTTAGATTGATTAAAAGTAGGAATTAAATTGAAGTTGGAGTTGACCAAAGGTAGGTATTGACTTGAGGTTGAAGTTGATCAAGGGTGGGAATTAATTTGAGTCTAGATTGGTTCCAAAGTCTAGAGGGGTTTTAGGATCTAGGATCTAAGGGAACCCTATGCTCTAGAGTAGGCCCTAAGGTCTGGCTCTAGGAAAGGATCTTAAGGTCTAGAGTGGATCCTAGGATCTAGAATTAATCTGGAGTTTGGAAGGGCCTTAGTGACCTCATACAAAAATGAGGTCAACACATGCTGGAGCCAAGGGTGGAGTCGATTTGGCCTGGGGAGGTCTGGATCAGACTGGTGGCTGGATTGGACCAAAACCTACTCGGTTCAATTCAAATTGAGCTCGATCCAGGTCAGGTCAGACCTTGGGTTTGGTATGGGAGATAGGTCTGGATCTGGTGCCCCCAATATAGGTGACAATTGGATCCAATTTGGTCTGGGTAAAAAGTTGGCTCGGGTTGATCTAAATCTGCTCAGTTCAAATCGATTTGGGCTCAACCCAGGTCAGGCCAGACCCTGGGCTTAAGGTGGGAAGTGGGTCTGGGTCTGGTGCACCCAATGCAAGTGGCAATTGGGTCCAATTTGACTTGAGCTGGAAGATGGCTCGGGTCCAAGTGTTTTTGGCTACTTTGGGTTAGCCTAACTCTTGACTCAAGTTAGCCCAAGGCATGGGCTGGATGGAGGAAGTGTATTGGACCTAGAGCCACCTAGGAGAGGTGTTTATCAAGTTCAATTGGGCTAAGGTTGAGATTTGGCCCAATCCTAAGTGATTTTGGGCACTTTGGGTTAGCCTAACTCTTGACCCAAGTAAGCCCAGGGGTTGGGCTGGTCAAGGAAGGTGTATTGAGTTAATGGGAACTCAATGGCACCTTGATTTGAATTCAATTTGATTAAGATCAAAAGATGGCTCAAGGGAGGCCTCTCTTTGGTCACTTGGGTCAAGCCATATGGCTAACCCAAGTAAGCCCAAGGCTTGGGTCTCCAAGAGGGGTCTCTTGGGTATCCAAGGGGTCATCCCATGCATTCAAAGGACTTGGAATGGACTTGGTTCAAAAATTTGAAAGAGGAGGGGTGTATGGATTAATGGGTCAAACCTGGTTGACTTAGTCAACCAAGTTGACCCAAGGTCTGGGTTTGAGTTCAACAAGTTGGGTTTGATATTTGAAATTCATTGAAAGTGGTTTCAAAGAGTTTGGAATTGATTTGAGTTGAAATGGGCATTTGAAATCCCATAAGGGTATTTTGGTCAATCTTGACCCATTGGTCAACTAGGGTCAAAAATGGGTAAAAAAAATGCAGTTTACTGCTCAATAGGATGCAATCAAGGGTTTGGAAGTGATTGGAGGCTTTGATTAAGGCTCCAAGATCAAACTCTTCAAGGGGTTAGGTCCAGTGGCATAGGCTGTAAATATTTAAATATTTTATAGCCTTTGGATTTTAATTCAAATTCTGGGGTTAGAGACCTCAGAATGGGCTCAAAATTGGAGGGTAGCCTCTAGAGACATGTCTTATCACTTTGTAAGTGATAGACCCTGAATCAGAGGCAATTTGACTGGGTTTTGAAATGTTTGAAAAATCTTTGAAAAAGGTCTTTAGGACAGGGCCTTAAGATTTGGGATTTGAGTCTGGATTTCTAGATTTGGATTGGATCTTAAGTTTGAATGATTGGAGTATCCAAATTATCTACAATCATGTGGTGATTGTTAATGAATGGATAGGGTCAAGGCTAGATCAAAGGTGGAATCAAAGTCTAAGTTGAATTTGGATTCTCAAGTTGATTGAATCAAAATTTGGGTATGTTTAAAATTTGAATCAATTGGGATTTGAGTTGAATGAAGCTTGAGATTGAAATTAATCAAGGGTAGGAATTAAATTGAAGTTGGAGTTGATCAAAGGTAGGAATTGATTTGAGGTTGAAGTTGATCAAGGGTAGGGATTGATTTGAGTCTAGATTGATCATAAGATCTAGAGGGTTTCTTAGATCTAGGGTCTAAGGGAATCCTAGGCTCTAGAATGGATCCTACGGTCTAGCTCTAGGAAAGGACCTTAAGATCTAGAGTAGATCCTAGGATCTAGAATTAATCTGGGGTTTCGATGGGCCTTAGTGACCTCATACAAAAATGAGGTCAACACTCTCCTACACGGGCGAGTACAACCAAATCTAATTACAATTAAAACTTCTCTAAGTCAAATGACTTAGATAAATAAAATGAAAAATACAATTTTATGTAAATAAAATAATCTCAAATAATCTTGCAATAAAATATCCATAATATTTGAGGTGATCTTACAAATTAACTTTAACCACCTCACTACATGCAAATGGAATATTAAACTTGCTCACTTTAAGATAGATTTATATAAGAATAATATTTTAAATAAAAATATAATCTTGCTGATTTAAACTTTAACTTTTCCAATAACGTAAAATGAATTTGATAATAGATGTAAATCTATGTCACCTTAAGAAGTAAAATATTTCCTTTGCTAAACTTTATGGATTTGAAAGATATGATATAGAAAACTTTAATATAAAATTTGCAACAAGTATTTCACCATAAAATAAATATTTTCAAGAAAGAAATATATGGTGAAAGCTAAAAGAACAGCAAGTAAGGATTTAGAGATGAAAAGCAAACTCAAGGAGTCAAGTGAGATTCCTCGGTTTTGTGTGTTGATGCTTTCCAACAATGATTTCGATCTCATAAGAGAAATGAGCTCTTGGAGTAAAATCAAGGCTTCTCCTCTCAATATTTAGCATGCAAAGAGGAAAGAAGGAATGGAAGTATTGCTGGAGATTTTCTTGTTTAATCAGCCCTTACATGAAAAAGATAGGTATTTAAAGAGAAAGGGCAAGTAAAGGCACATTTGAATAAAAATATTATTCTAATATGTTTTCTATAAACTAATAATATTATATTCCATTAAGAATTCATTTATATTAATTATATATGAGATTCAAACGGCTAGAAAACGGCTAGCCACATGGGAAGGTCAAAAAGTCATCATATGCATCCAAAATAGGGCTAAAACGGCTAGTAGTAGCTTTTATTTAAATCCGATAATGGTAGGAAATGCATTATAAATTCAAATGAAATCAAAATTAGTCATCTAATACATCAATTTATATCTACAGAATCCAAAAAATCTAATGCAATAAAAATTTGACCACTTTGCGGACATCATATGATCATATTTAGTACAATAAAAAACTCATTTATAATTTTAAATATTTAAGTATATATTGAATATTAATATGATAATATTATGTAATATATATAAATATAATCATACATTAATTAATATATATGAAATAAGTCAGTTTAAAATAACTACGTAATAAAAGTTTTGTCATATAAACTTATTATCTTTAATTCCCTAATTATATAACTTTCTATATTTGATAATAATTAATAAATCAATGTTGATTATAAAATTTATTTATTAAAGAAATCTTATAGACTTTTATATCAAGATTAATATATAATCAAAAGATATTTAGATTGTGAGCAAATCAAAATATGCAAGTAATATTGGTGGACCATTAACAAACTCCTACGATAATGTAAAAGGCTTCAAATAATGCATCTTGGTCAATCTTAGTCTCAACATTTGATTGATCTTGAGTTGTGCAATGTAAATCCCATAAGCAATTCAAATGCACATCATTACACCTAAAATACTTAGCACACAAATTAGAGCATCCAAGCATATATTTGTTATCATCAAAATCTCTTAAATAGGTAATGAGGTAGATAATATCAACACACATAAGAGTATGCTCAACCTTCCATTTAACAGAGCAGAGCTATCGCCAAACTTTTAGAGTGGCCAATACTAGAACTACACATGGTTGGATGTTTACCACCATAATATTTGACCATCATAAACATGGCCCAAAGACTCACATTGACCCTAAAGTTGTACCAAAGTTTGAAAGCAAAAATGGAATCCAAATCAAACATAGTTTTGCACGTTAAAGCCCCTACTTGCAAAGTACAACAACATTTGCCCCAAATTACCAATGAATCTTAGAGTTGTTCCCATTACCTTTCCAAAAGAATTTATTAACAATTATATCAATTCTATAACACACAATCTTAGTAGGGAGAAGGGTTTTTACACTATAGACCAGAATAGAGCAAAGAACACTTTTAATAAGAGTAAGACTGCCACCAAAATTAAGAAAATTATAATCCTAAGAAGACAATCTATTCTGCACCACATCAATTAAGTCATCAAAGAGTAAAGACTTCTTTCTACCCTTATAGAGAGGAATACCCAGTTATTTTAAAGGCAAAAAATTTTGAATAAAGCTAGTAAGATTCTTCATAGCCATAATACGATCAGAAGGAATATTTTTAGTTGAGATAAAACAACACTTATACTTATTAAAAGTCAAACCACTAACCGACTCCAACTGGACAAAGAAACTCACAATTTTATTAATCTTATTCATCGAAGCATTTGAAAACAAAATGAAATAATAAAAAAAAAACATAAATGAGAAATTTTAATGCCACCTAAAGTTCTGAAATAGAGATTAGGGCATTTATCAAAAAGATCCACAACCCCTAGAAAGGTAATCAACATCAATAATAAAGAGCATAGGGAAATGGGATCCCCTTGCCTATGCTCATGAGAAGCCTTAAAAAATCATAGCTCTTACCATTCACAATAATGGAATAAAAAGGGCTTTCAATACAAGTCTTAATGAGGGAGATGAAATTACAATCAAAACCAAATAAACTCATGATGTTGTAAATAAAATTCTAATTAATATTGTCATAAGACATAGCAATATCCAGTTTCATAATCATATTACCACCTCTAACCTTGACATCCAAGTCTTTACAAAAAATTCTTGCGCCAAAAGAATAATGTTAGCAATGCACGACCTTTAAGAAAACCCATTTGAAATAGAGAAATAAGCTTAGGTAATAACCAGTTAACCTATTCATCAAAATTTTAGAAAGCATTTTATAAAAAATAGTACACAAACTAATAGGTTTATAATCCTTTTAGAAATTGACATCATTGTTCTTGGTAATAAGCACAATAGCAGTAGAGGAAAAAAACTTCAGAATAAGATTACCATTAAAAAAATTAGTGACAATAGAGTAAATATCCGTATAAATAACAGGCCATGCTTTATGAAAGAACTTAGTAGTAAAACCATCAGGCCAACCACCAAATCCGCATTCATACCAAAAAGAGTATCTTTAACCTCCTCAAGAGAAGGAGATATAGATAAGCCACTATTGTCCTCAAGAGAAACAATATTAGGGATAATAAAAGGATTCCTGATAATGGACTGAGTAAAGGTTTTGAAAATGATTAACAACCAAATTAGCAATTTCATTAATATCCTTAGAAATAGAGCCATCCTCATGAGGAATTTTATAAATAGTATTAATAGCCTGTTTCTTGTTAACCAAATCATGGAAGTACTTAGTATTATTATCACCTTCAGCCAGATGCTTGACAGCCGCTTTTTGCTTCCAAAAAGTTTCTTCATGAGCTTGAAGATTAAACATCTCAGCTTTAGCCTCTTTCAAAAGATAGAGATTGGGGCTAGAGGGATCCAACTAACAAAGATCAACAATAGAGTTCACCATATCTCCCACATTTAAAAAATTAGAGAATAGATCTTTAAAAACATTATGATTCCACCTGTTCAAAAATTGCTTCGAGCTTTTAAGTTTAAGCCAAAGTCTATTCATACCAAAAATAGAATCATTAAAAAAAAGAGGGGCCTGCCAATTATTCTTGATCACATCAAGAAATGAATAATGAAGAAACCACATGTTTTAAAATCTAAATAAAGACAGGAAACTGCTAGCTCTTTCCTTAATATGATCGAGAAGAGGAGAGTGATTGGCTAAGATGGTCAACCTTAGGAAACTTGAAAGAATTTAGCCAATAATTATTGAATTAAACTCTATCAAGCCTTTTCCATAAAATACCATGATGCCAAGTAAAATTATTTCCAAAAAAACCAATATCGATAAGGTTGCAATCCACAATCATATCATTTAAATCCTCCATCAACTGATATATGGCAAGGGAACCCCCAACACGCTCAGTCTGGTTTGAAACAATGTTAAAATAACAACCAATAAGAAAAGAAAGATTACAAATACAATGGAATTACAAAATTTGATCCCATAAAATCCTTCTAGTATAATAAGAAGAAGCAACATAAATGAAAGAAGTACAACAATGGAAATTAGCACTCTCAATATTATATGCAGGACTTGGGTGAAATCCCTAATAATATCAATTCTAATATAATCTTTCCAAAAAACCCAAATTTTACTGGCAACATTCAATTTAGCATTTTTAAACTTTAGAAATTTAGCAGTACTAAGTAATTTATCCACAAAAATAAGAGGCTCAGGCAAGACAAGAATAGATTCATTTTGAATACGTCATAAATTTTTAACTTTAACCCTAGAAGAAGGACAACCAATACCACAAACATTCCAAATAATTGCATTAAACATAAAAAAACAAATTAATGAGAAGTATGTGAATGTGTGCTTCTAGGGGACTGTAAGACAATATTTTTAGGTTTTCTACCCTTTTTTACCGTGACCGTTGGAGAAGCTCAAATCATGATCTTCTCGAGCATAGCATTTATCCTAAATATCCACCTCCATATCAGTAAAAGCATCACAAAGATAATGATCAGGTAAAGGAAGCTTAATATTGTTTAAATTACTTGAAGGCCCCTTAGCAAGAGATGGCTCACCTTCCACATAAAAAACACCATCCTCCAAGGTAGAAACATTCCTCTGAACTCCTCCATAAAATTCCTCCATACTCACGGTTTGGACAATTAGGAGGATCTTTGTTGGGGAAAATCATCCTCTTATAATAAGGAAACAACTCTTTTAGGAATTAAAGCATTAACCTGCTCATTCATAATCATTGATTTAGGAGGATTATAACAATTAGTATTGATATCAGAAACAACCAATTGAGATAGGGCTTATTGGGAATCAGAAGGAATAGAAGAGGAAGATGGATAAGGTATGTTATTAGAATTTATAGGTAAAATATGTTTCACCCCAAGAGCCGGAACATATATAGTATCCAAAAATTTTTCCATGGTTTGACCACTAAGTAAATCACCAATAAGAGAAGAGGGAGGATTGACCTGACAGGAATTAAGAAAAGGAAGGACCACTTCAATACCCTGGGACATTTCACTATTACCATCCATGCCAGTTTGATTCAAAATAGCATTGGCATGATCAATGGAAGTACCCTCTTGCACTTTAGAAAGCCTAGAAATTTCTTTTTCCTTCTTATGGTATGGGTGCAATTTAAAGAATTCACTCAAACCATGGCTGTGCATTCTACAATGAGAACAAAATATGGGATAGTTTTTAAATTTATCATTTTGGAAATAACCGTTTAATTTGAAACCTAACCAAATTTATGTAGGATGTTTTTTTAGAAATATCTAATTCAACCAAAACACAAGCCATAGATGGCCATGAGATAGAATCCGTGGCCTGGTCCATTTGCAATGGTTGACCAAGAATGGAGGCAAGCCCAAAGAGCAATTGAGAATTAAAAAAATGAAGCCTCAGATTATGGAAAGAGACCCAAACAGGTGCAATAACTGATTCCTTGTAGACTTCAAAGTTAGGAGTCCATTTATGGAGTCTCATCTGATGAGCCTGAATGTAATAAGATCTCCAAAAAAAAATTCTGTTGAAGTCCAAATCATTAGTCAGTTGGATCGCCACATGATGTGGGTCAAGTAATCCGATATGAAATTAACCAGAGAGCTTCAAATTCATGAAAAACTTGAGAATAACATCAAGAGTAGTACGCCTTAGAATAATTTTTCCATAAAGAGTAAGAGCAAAGGGGGAAGCTAATTGGGAAACAACTCTGTCATCAAACATTAAGGCTGGACATCCCTTAAATAAAGTTTGGATGAATTGAAAGACAGGGGGAGAAGAAGAAGATCCAGCAAGAACATCCTTAAAAGATCAAGATTTTCCATTCAAAAAAGTAGGTATAGGAGGGTTAGATGACGACAGGGTCGTCATCCCCCACAATCCAAAAGATAGAAGAGCAAAACAAAATGGAAGGTCAAAAACACTAAAATAAACACAAAAAATACAAAAAAAGGTTGAAAGAAACTGAAGGATCCATAGAAAAACTACAGAAGAATGAGAGGACATAAGGAGCCCAATAATGCTAAACAAAAACCTGAAGCACCAGAGAAAAGATTCAAAATAAATGAGAGGAAAAAACCACAGGAAGCCAAGCAGGAAGTCACCAATCGAATGCACGAAAAGCAACCCTAGAATCACCCAAAAATATTCTTGGATACTAGAGCAAAAGAGACATTAGAGCTGGCAAGCTTTGATTTTAAGCGTATGAAACTTACCACTTAATTTTTGGGTTTAATTTGGATTTTATATAAACTTTTGATGTTTTTAGGTCATTTATGTGGATTAAATTTGGGTTCATTTATTGACCAGCCAAATGATCTCCAAATGAAGCAAAATTTGAAACATATATTACTTTGAACATGTGCTTCAAACCCACTGAATATGGGCTCATTAAATTCACCTAGGTGTTACCATCAATCTGTAAAGAAAAGCACATTTAAACCATTGGTGATTAAATTTAAGAGTTCTACTAACTATATTTAAGCAAAATCATTGGCATACTAACCCTTGCATACATATAAACAACCGCAAAAATTAATACATAATATTATATAGATTAATAGTTATGAATTTTCAATGTTATGGGTTAAATCTTGACACATGACTTTGAAAATTCAATTTATCAAAATTTAGGGACCATCATGGTCCAAGAAAATTTGGGTAGGTGGAAAACACACTCTAATTTAATCCATCCAAATTTGAGCTAAATTGGACCACAAGGTAATGAGTAGTAAAATTTAATATATTTTTAATCAATGTAAATTTTCTCAATATCTAGTAGTCCAAATAACATAATATTCATTTAAAATTAAATTAAAATCATGATGGTTACAATGAGCCCAAGAATACTCAATTTAGGTGAGAAAAGAATTTATAATAATTATTAAAAGTTATTAAGGATTTTGAATTAATTTATTGACTTTATACTTCTAGCACAATTTGGTTATTATTTTAAACATGTCTGATCAATAGCTTAGACATTCAATTGCCCCTAATTTGATTCAATGAATAGGAGGAAGCCACATTGCTAGGATATGGGTTTGAAACCTAGGAAATGTGGCACTATCCACCTTGATCTTTGTCATCCAAGTGCAATACTCATGTGATCATACAATCAAGAACACACCAAAAAATATTAGTTAAAAATGAATAAGGATTTCAAATGCTCATAACTTTCAACCACTCCTCTAAAATTCATCAAATTTGAAGCATTTACTCATATTACCTTAATCTTACAATACCTGGAGTTTAAGACCTTTATGAATTAAAATTTTAAGGTAATCAAAAAATGAGCTTTAAAGCTTCAAATGTAATATAATGTCTAACCAGTTGATGAATTTTCTTGATTTTTAGCTCTATCAAATCCTGGAAAGGTCCTCTACAACTTTGTTGAAGACGCTATGTTTTTATTTCCATTAGATAAGGAGTTGATTATGAATTATCCTTTTCTCTCTCTTTAGTTCTCTCTCTTCTTAAATTTTTTAGTCTAGAGAAATAAGGGTGGGGAAGGCTATAAGGGACCTATGCAACTTGATAATAAGGTAGAGAATTTAAATGTTCAACCCTTGCTTCAAAATTTTGGGGGATATTTATAAGGAAGAGAAAATTGAATGGATAATTTGGATTTTATCATATATGCATTGGCCAACCACCATTTCAATTATGGTCTAATCATTAGGAGGGAAAGAAAGGTTTTGGAGTATTTGAGCTCACTCAGATAGGTTTACATTTAATTATGAGTGAACAAATAACTAGAGGGAGATTATTTCAAGTAATCTTTTCACATCAGCCACCCATATGTAATGGCGTAGTAGGGCACGTGCAATGAATATTATGAACATAATTAAAGTGGTGGTTGTGTTTAATTTAGATTGGTTATTAATAGGAAAAAGATGTTGAGTTTTGGAGGGCTGGGTTCACCAATTGCTTTACTCAGGTCAAACCATGAGTTGGGATTGGGATATAAGAATAAGGTCATATGACACCAAGTATAATAGTTTATTATATTGAATTTGATAAGGGTTAAGTTTTTCTTTGCAAAAAACCCTATTATAACACTTCGTTCAACTAAATTGATTGAACCAGTTGGGCCCCATGGCTTAAACATTTTTAGGTAACTTATGGGGATCAAATGAACTGACGCATAGGGCTTGGTTCAATAGTTTGAAGAAAATCATGAGTTCAGAATTTTTAAAGTGTAGAAGGTGTTCTTTGGTTAACCATATTTAACTAGAGGTCAATGAAAGGTTCAACTCATTCTAAATGATGTTTTTGATTGGTGGAGGTTGTCCCATACAAATGGGATGTCATTTGGTTCAATATCAATAATCAAGGGCTTTAAGGGCCCTTTGGTCAACCAAGGTTGACTTTGTCAACTAGGGCTGACATGTATTACAAATTGGTCAACTACTTTACAAAAATGATTTGAAGTTTATTGGAGGTGGTCCCAAGGTTTACTAGGGTCTACATGCAAGTTATGGTTTAAAAGGACATTTTGATCAAGCTAGGTTGACTTGGTTAGCTATGGTTGACCTGGGCTTAAGATTTGGTTCAATACACTCAAAATTATATTTTGGATATGTTGAAGGGCATCTTGATTTTGTTTGCTATGCCATATTAAATTTAAAGAAAAATTCAATTTTATGAGGGTTTTTTTGTTAACCTTGGTTCACCAAAGGTTTAATATTGGCTCAATGCATCATGCTCAAGTCTATAACGATGTTCAATGAGTGTTGCATAGCTTCTAAGAATAATTTCCATAATATGTCGTGCCTAGTCGTGTAGGCTATAAATATTTGAATGTTTTATAGCTTATAGAAATACTTAATGTTTTAGGGGTTAGCGAGCTTAAAGTTCCTCCAAATTGTGTACTTGACTCTAGATACATGTATAATGAATATGAATTTAACTTTCATTAATCCAAGGCCATTTCTGAGAGTTCAAAAGAGTCTGTTAAACATTGTTAAACTGTCCTAGGCACACAAATAAGGGGTGGGGGTGGGGTGAATTAGTTATTTAAAAATTTCTTCTTCAAAATCTTTTTCAATTTAGGAATGATGTTAAATGAAAACACAATTAGATGCAAATATTAAAGAACTAGGTAAGCTATATGTTTTAATTTTTTAAAATAAAAACAAAAAATATATTTGTAACTTTAAAATTTTTTATTTTAATTTTTTTCCTTGCTAAAAAAAATCCATCCAAAACATTTGCAATATAATTATTTCAGATTTACAAGAAGATAATATGACAAAATTAGAATGTAAAAAATTAAAGTGTTAAAGAAATTAAAATAACACACCAAACATTTTAAAGAGGTTTGATCAACATTAACCTACATCCACTCCCCGAATTCATCCTCTCTGGGTATTGTACTAAACCTTTAGAGACTCTCATTTAGCCCCCACAATAAGGTGGAGAATCCCTCACAAACTTAATTACAGCCTACCATGATGCGGTTAAGAACCTAAATACTTTTAAGTGTCAAGGTTAGGCAGAGAGCCTAGAGGTAATGAACATTGTTGGTTAAGTTTTTAAAATTAATTTGACTTTCTCCTAGTCTCCCCCTTTCTAAGTGAATTCTTTAAAAAATTTGCGTAAACAATTTTTTTATTTAATTATTAAACCTTCTTTTTATTATTAAAAATGGGTAAAGTCAAAAGAATGAGCAAAAACATTAACAAAATTAATGTAAATTAAAATTAAAATAAATAAATATAATTGACCTCCTACTCCCCTTTTTGAAAGCACTAAAAAGGGAAGATAACAAACTAAAAAAAATTAACAAACCATAAGACTAAATAAATAAAAAAATAAGAGAACATAACAAAATAATAAATTAGATGAAGTTGGGACCCTTATTTGGTGAAAATGGTGGTGTTATTTGTAGGGGTTGGATCTACTAGTGAAGCTTTATAAACTGGTCGGTGAACATGTTTCAATCTATATCATACTGCCGCTACACTTATGCATATTCTTGTTGGAGCATGTCATTCTTCTATTAAATCTGATCCTATTGTAAATTGCACTCTTGAAAATGTGTAGTCAATCACATATTTATGTGGTTTTTTTTTAAACCCCAAAAGGGAATACGTGTTAACAGACAAAAAGGATTACACAAGATTAAAGAGGATCAATAGCTCACAAAAGCTCAGAGGAGCACAAAACACTACAAAAAAGACCTAGGAGCCAAAAAAAATCCCCAAGCCAAAAGGAAAGAACAAAAACATTAAAGGAAACAAGCTAAAGATACTATGGACAAGCATCCAAAAAAGAAAGATGAAAGAATTGACATATAACACAATCTTTCTACGAAAAGTCTTGGACTGATCCAGAATGAGCTCCACTTTAAAATAAGACCCTAAAATGCTCCTCATTAAAAAAATGCAGAGGATCCTCCACTCCTTGGGAAGCAGACTGATAGTATCCTGAATGGTCTCATAGAATATCCGCATCTGCAAAAAATAAGCAAAGCACCAAACCAAACTACACCCAAAAGGATTGTTACCAACATAAAGATAAACATATTGAAAAATAAAAAGTAAAGGCTTCAAAATCTTCAAAGAATTCCAATTAATGCAATGCATAAGAGTTAGATTTTGAGAGCTCAAGAAATTATCGAAATCGTCTTCATCAGCCCAATCCCTAAGACGTTCAATCCAACATAAGGGAGGCTTATCAAAGCATAGTAAAAAAGCCCACCAGTTATACTAATAATAATCATCAAAGTAAAAAATTGCTTCTACAGGAAATACCAAACCAAAGACCAACAAACAGAACAAACAACAGCCCCCAAACACCACCCCCAACCGATTGCATAGAGGAATAGTCATCACCTGTAAAACCACCAGAATCAATTAGATCATACACATTATCCCCAATGTACCACATCAAAGATATCCGACCCAACCAACAAGTAAGCCCCCCAAGAAGAAGAGCAACTAGAGGATTGAGCTTCAGCCCACCTACCCACCACATCATAGCTCTAGTCTAACAACCCATAACCATTGCAGAAAAACAAGCAATTCCTGAAGAAGATAACAGCAGGAAACAAAATCCAAAAGATAAATAATAACCCATTTAGTAGACACCGTCAGTAAAAACCTATTAGGGAAAACCAAAACCACCCAGCAGTAATGCACCACAAGAAACTCCCAGACTAGCATAGAGTAATAGAAGAAAAACACCTGGAATAGGCACAATAACAAGTAAAAAACATCCATATAACAGCAAAACAACCAAAAACAACTACCACAGCCAGCACAATTACACATTAACATAAGGAGTACCACATTTATCAAGATAGAGTAAACCTTTAAGGTATGAAGGATTAGTATTGGGAATAAAGTCAGTGATAAAATCTAAGCTACAACCCCAGTCCGCCAGCCAGCAGGCCGAAGAATTACCCAACAAGCCAATATGAGAAAGCTGATAATGAAATTTCAACAGCAAAATTTTAATGTCCCTAAATAAATAGTAGTCGTTATGATAGTAACTAGCACCTAAAAGCTCACACAAAGGAGCTAAACTAGCACTACTGTCAACCTCAATATGAAGGTTAAGAATATTCAGAGAGATGCATAAATGTAAACCATACTGAATAGCCTTAAGCAAATTAGACTGAGGATGATCAGGATGAATCTGACCCGCAAAAGCAACCAGCAAATCACCCAACGAATCCCTAATAAGACCCATACATCCAACCTTACCATCCACAGTCTTCACAGCAACATTAAGTTCACAGAAATTAGGAGGAGGTTTACACCAGTATTCAACATTAATAATAGAGATAGGTTGCCCCAAGTGAATCCAAAAATATTTAGGGACAGAATAACAAATTATGGAAACTTTTAATATTAATCAGATTACCAGCCATCAAATCCAACGTCTTCTCTTTCACCCTATCAATAACATTAATATGATTCATTTTAATGCCCTTAAAAACCGATTTGTTCCTTTCAAGCAAAGAAACTAGAGAATGAGAGAAGGGGTAATATTACGAATATGACCATTAACAGGAATAAACCACGAATTGAGTAAATTATGAATCGCAGTATGAGCATTAAAACAATGCAGTTTAAAAATATCATCAAAGAAAGACCAAGTTCTAATGGCAACAGGACCCGACACAAAAACATGATGAAAATTCTCTTTATGGTAGCAACACTGGCATTTAGAAGCTAAACTGAAACCCTTAGTAACCAACCTATCCTCCATAGGGATAAATTTATTTAGAAGTCTCCACATGAAAACAAAAACCGTCGAAGGGAAACTTTTATGCCAAATCATATTATAAACCCTTGTCGTCATTCCCTTTTTTTCTGAAATAATTCCAAGCCTTCTTAATATAAAAAGCACCATCATTTGATAGGTTACATAAAATAGTATCTTTAATCGAAGCATTAATAGGAACCTTTAAAATACGATTAGTAAGACACTCAGGAAGAAAATTAGAAAGCTTGTGAAAATCCCAAGCATTATTAATAAAGAATTCATTAACTTTAGTAAGAGCATTAGAAGAGGAATTTAAAGTAGAATCAACGGAATCATTGCCAAGCCACTTATCTTGCCAAAAAAATATGTTACATTCCCCAAGGCCCCAAAAAATAATAGGTTCAACTTCCCACTTAATTTTGCAGATTCTTTTCCATACTTTGGAACCCCCCTGCTTAGAGACAATGTTAGTAGGATGTCGGCCAATACAATATTTAGAATGCATATAATTAGCCCAGAGGTTCTCCTTAGCACGAAAAGTAAACCAAAGTTTATAGGAAAAAGCCTTAGCAAGATCATAAAGATCTTTGCAACCAAGAACACCTTCATTAAACACACCACAACAATTGTCACAAGAAGCCCATTTAATTTTAGAATTAATAGAAGTACCTTTCCAGAAGAACTTATTAAGAAATTTGTGAATTTTGCCACACACCTCTTTAGTGGGAGAAATGGTTTGGAACATGTAGACAGGTAAAGCACAAAGAACACTTTTGATAAGAGTAAGTCTACCACCAAAACTCAGAAAATTAGAGTTCCAAGATAAGAGTTTATTATGAATAGTAGAAATAAGATCATCAAAAAGAAAAGTATGTCTTCTACCTCTAAAAAGGGGAACCCCAAAATACTTAATCGGTAATTTGGAGTGAGTAAATCCATATGAATGGTTAATTGCTAAAATCCTCGTATTCAAAATTTTTTTAGAGGAAATAAAATATCATTTATGTTTACTCAAAGAAAGCCCACTAACTAATTCAAAAGCATTAAAAAAATCCAACAATTTCTGCAGTCTATTAATAGTAGCATTAGTGAAAATAATGAAATCATCCGCAAAACATAAATGGGAAACATGAAAACCTTTCAGAGTTTTGTAGTAATGCCCCAAGTTATGCTCAAATAAATTAGAAATACCTATAGAAAGAAAGTCAGCCGCTATAATAAATAGGCCAGGAAAGATAGGATCACCCTGCCTTAAACTATTAGAAGACTTAAAGAACCCATGTTTCACACCTTTTCAAAATAATGGAAAAATGAACATTTTCAATACAAGTTTTAATAAGATGTATAAAACAAGAGTTAAAACCGAAAAGATCAAGCATGTAGTAAATGAACTCCCAATTAATATTATCATAAGCTTAGGCGATATCAAGTTTCAAAATAATATTTCCACCTCTAGTCATAACATCCAAATCTTGAGTTAATTCTTGTGCAAGAAGAATATTCTCAGTGATAGCCCTCCCTTTCACAAAACCCATTTGGTAGGGAGAAATAAATTTAGGTAATAAAACATAAATGCAATCAGAGATAATTTTGGAAACCAACTTGTTAAAAAAAGTACACAGACTAATCAGCCAAACATCATTCCAGGTTTGAACATTATTAATTTTAGGAATAAGAACTAAAGAGGTAGAAGAAAAAAAATTGGGGAAAGGATTGCCCTTAAAAAGATCCAACACAGCAGAATAAATATCATCTTTAATAATATGCCAACACTTCTAAAAAAAGAGAGTCATGTACCCATCAGGGCCAGCCAAAAAATTAGAATTCATGGAGTCAAGCTTGCTTTTCACCTCCTCAAAGGAAGGAGGAGCACAGAGAAACAAATTATCCTCAGTAGAAATAATCTTCGGAATAAAAGAAGCATCATTTGGAACCAAAGGAATAAAATCTTTATTAAAAGACCATTAAAGTAATGGACAGCTAAAGAGGAAATCTCACCCTGATCATTAGCATAAGATCCATCCCATCTTTGAATGTTCTTAATACAATTCTTCATCCTGTTCCTCTTAGTTAAAGCGTGAAAGTACTTAGTATTACTGTCCCCCTCCACCAGATGCCTAACAGCAGCCTTTTGCTTCCAATACATCTCTTCTTGAACTTGAAGAGTAACAAGATCATTCTTAGATTGCTGAAGCTTAGACAAAAAAGTATCAGAAGGGTCATTCTGCCAAGCAATTTCATTAGACTGGACACAATTTTCAGCCATATGAATGTTAGAAAAAAGATTCTTAAAAACATTATGGTTCCACCAATTTAAAGCTTGCTTTAACCATTTATATTTTAACCATAATCTATTCATACCGACAATGGAATTATCAGAATGGAGAGGCGCATTCCAGTTATGATTCACAATATCAAAGAAAGAGTTGTTCAGTAACCACATGTTTTGAATCTATAAGTAGAGTTAACATTACAGGGGAATTCTTAATATTAATCAGCAGGGGAGAATGATCAGATAAATTCCTACTAAGATGATGAACAGTAGTAACATTAATATCATTTATCCAAGCTTCAGTAAAAGAATGTGATCCAATCTTTGCCTCATATAACCTCTATTCCAGGTAACCTTGTTACCCATAAATCCTATATCAATTAAATTGCAAGACATATTCATATGATTAAAATCAGTCATGGAACGAGAAGAAGGAGAAGCCCCCCCACCCCTTTCAGAAGAATTAGAGATAGCATTAAAATCTCCACCAACCAACCATGGGTGCTGACAAACATTATAGAAAGTCTTGATTTGTTCCCATAGAGCTTTTGTAATATAAAGAGAGGACGCAGCATACACAAAGGAAGCACAACAATGAAAGTTAAAAACCTCAATATTACAATGCAAAACCTAAGAAAAATCCCCAAGAATTTCAATTTTAATATTATTCTTCCACATAACCTAAATTTTATTAGACATATTAGAAATAGCATGCTTAAAGCCAATATAAGAAGCAATAGAATCCAATCTAGAAGAAGATACAAGTGGTTCCAGTTAAACAAGAATGGAAATATTATGAATATGACATAAATTTTTAACATGATTCCTAGAAGAAAGGCAACCAACTCCCCTAACATTCCAAATAATGGTGTTAAAAATAAAGACAGGATTTTAATGGGAAGTATTTGAGCAAGTATTATGAACATTAGATCTAGCGGATTGTATGGTAACATGCTTAGGCTTACGCCCCCTTTTACTTTGAAATTTAATAAAACTAGAATAATGATCATCTTTAGTAAAGCATCTAGCTTCAATATTCATATTGTTAGAGTCAGAGAGAGCATCACTAGCATAATTAGAAGGAGAGATAGAATTACCATCAATACCTGTTCCCTTCTGCACAGTAGGAGAATCATCCTCCATAAACTTACCATCTTCATCCCAATTTGCATCTCCTTTAGCAGCCAACTCTTTAAGACAAGTAGTAGTATGGCCATGAGAAACCATAGGCAAAAATTCACCTTCCTCCATAGCCAAACATTTGTTGTCCTCCTTTTCTCCAACTAAATGAACATATAAAGAGATATCTTCCTGAACAGCATTATCAATATTCAAAAAATTAGTATCCTTAGGAATATTTTGAGCATTGCAACTTGGATTGTTTTCTTCATTAGGCTCATTATTGATGATGTTGTTATAAATATCATAATCAGTACCATTATGAGAATCATTAATCACAACATTTAATTTAAAAACATCCTCTTCATGATCATTAATTAAAGTAACCGGTATTACCTGGTTAGCAACATTCAAAGCCTCAGGTTCCAACGGAATAGCCAAATGAACATCCTGCTCATTAATAGTTGACTCCAAAAAATTAACAATATCTTTAGCGGTTTCTAAAATTTCTTTAGACTGCTTTAACAAATTCCTTTCATTACACAAGTTAGGAAATTTTTTAAAACAATCGTTAACACCAAGACTATGCATCTTACAAAAAGAACAGAAAATCGGTAAATTCTCAAACTCTACCTTTTGAAAATACCCTTTCATTTCAGATCCAAGCCAGATTTCAGAGGTATATTTTTTAGACACATCGAGCTCCACCAACACCCGAGCGACAGACAGCCTTGATAAAGAAGCTGTCGCTTGGTCTGTTTGAAGAGGATGACCAAAAATAGAAGCTAAACTAAATAAAATTTGCTGATTAAAAAAATGAAGTCTTATATTTGGAAAAGCCAACCATACCGGGGCAATCGGTGACTCCTCCCTCACGTCGAACTCAGGTGTCCATTTTAATATCCTCATCTGGCAAGCTTGAATGTAGTAAGATCTCCTAGAAAAAATTCTACTATAATCAAGGTCATTAGTTAGTTGAATAGCTACATGCCTTTGATCAAGTAACCCCACATGGAAAGAGCCCGACAGTTTAAGACTGAAAAAAAAACTTGCGAATGACATCAAGGTTGGGTCTCCTCATAACAAATTTACCCACCAAGGTTAAAGCAAAAGAGGTAGTCAACTGATCAACAATAGCATCCTAAAAAATTAGAGCGGGATAACCTTTATACGAAGAGTGCACAAACCTGAGTTTCTCAGTAGAGGAAGCCCCACCTACTAGGGCTTCATTAAAAGAACAAGTTTTTCCCTCAGATCCTAAAGTTATTGGGCGCGATGATGATGGGGACGTCATCATCCCACACATAAAACCTCAGAGGAACTACAAAATAGGAACCAGAAAAGGATCTGCAGTAAAAAAGCTAGAGAAATCGAATGAAACAACACAGAGAAGCCCAGCCAAAGGGCTGCGGGCGAACGCCGGAAGGAACCCTAGAAATCGCCTCGTAAGCGTAGCACAGAGAGACATTGGTACGATATTTACGTGGTTAAATCTATTTTCTATAGTGTTATACAAGCTGTATTGGTGTGTAAGAGCTGGGGCTAGAGCTGGTATAGAAGCTGGTGCTTCATGTTTTCCCCATTCCTCATCAAACTCAGGCACCTCCTTCTATCCATATCTATAAAGATGACATGGAAGGAATTATCAATTTAGAAACGAGAAAGATATCTACTATGCCAAAGTACTATAACTGAACTTTCATGTTTGGTACAAATACAATAACTTGGTATTCTAAGGCTAAATTTTTCTTACATTTGACTCTTGGATTATAATAGAAGCAAGATTTTAGAAATACACTATAAGCATGTAAGTTACATCAAAAGGTGTGTTCGACAAGATTAAATAAGTAACAACTAACAAAATTGAGGTCGAATTAACTATATTTATAACCTTAGGTAAGATGGAAGTACAACGAATATGCTGGATAATACAAGGATTTTAGTTAAGAGATTGAACAAGGGATAGGTGCTAACTTACGGGGACATTTATAAGATTGAGATTGATTGTGGTCCAGTCTTAATATCCCATAGAAGATAGGCTAATAGGCTTGAATTAATTATTGGATAAATGTTGAATATAAAGAAGATCATGAGAAGTAATTTCTACATGTGTTTAGATGCATAGGATTGTAAGGTGGTGTAGTCTACATTTATTTTAAGGCTTGCGAAGAACTCATAAATGAGCTCTAATTTGAAGAAAAAGCTCAGAGTTAAGAGTAACTGAAGTTTGGTTGTGGTAAAGATATTTTGAATCTTGTAATTTAGACGTTTTTTATCTAGGATGCAAGATGAAGTGATACATGTTGCCTTATATTAATAATAGGAAGCCTCATCATCTATAGCTCTACAAGAAGTAACACCCACCAAACTCAGCATAACTTGCTACACTGTGCCATTTTTTAATATTGAAGCTAGGAACATAAGTGAATGAGAGTAGAAAGGATTCATGTGATTTAAAACCATAGAATTTTCCTTTCTCATATACAGTTCAACAGATTATATAGTATGATTATGGATCATATAATAGGATCACAAGAAGTTAAATGGTTATGGATGATCTATCAAAAAAACCAATCAAATCGTATAGTACTATCAGAATCATACTAGTTGATCTTCATAAAGCATTCATCCTAAGGAGTCATTTGGATGACCCTTAGATTAAAGGTTCGTATAGTACTAATCGGTGCTCATACAATATGATTACCTAATTAATGGTTTACTAGCCAATTTAAATTCATCCAATGGATTTTAACATATGGATCATATAGTATGAAGAGGTGGTTCATACAATACGATCATCAATAATTAATCGGATCTGAGCTGTTTACTACATGAATGGCAATGATATGCAATGTTGAAAGGATCATACAATATGTTCAATGATTGTATTAAATAATGTAATTTTTTTTTTTTTTTAGAAAAATGTTTTATGTGTGGAGATCATAGAATGCCTCTACTGACAAGCTATTCAAATATAAATAAAAATAAAAAATAAAATAAATAAATAAAATCAAGTAAAAGAAAAACCTAATAAACAATACACAAATACATGTTTCTAATCTCACTTCTACACTAGTTTATGTTAGCAAAAATGTCAATGACACCTAGTTTAGTTATAAGTGTTCTGAAGGTATCATAATTTAGGGGTTTTGTGAAAATGTATGACATTTAATTTTATGTTGCTACATGATGCAGTTCTATATCTCCATTGGCTGCATATTCTCTAATGAAATGATGTCTAATATCAATATGCTTTATACAAGAGTGATGAATTAGAATTTTAGAAATATAGATAGCATTGGTGTTATCACACATGATTGATATAGTGCCTATAGATAGTCCAAGGTTAAGGATTTGTTACTTTAGCCATAAGACTTGAGCAACATAACATCCAGTAGTAATGTATTCCATGTCATCATTAGATAGGGATACTATTTTTTTTTTCTACTAGATAATAAAACTAAAGATAACCCTATGAATTGAAAAGTGCCTAAAGTCTTTATTTTATCTATCATACATCCTAGAAAGTATGAGTATGAATGCTCTATAATTTAAAATTAAGAGATGTGTTTGGGATACCAAATACTTAAGTTTTGTGTGCCCATAACGTATCTAAGAATTCTCCTAAATACAGTAAAATGAGATTATTTAGGATTGGCTTGGAATCTAGAACATTGATAAACACTAAACATTATGTGTGGTTTTCTATCAGTCAAATATATAATTAAATTTATTATCCCCTTATACTTTTTTTGATATACTTACTTTCAATCCACATCCTTGTCTAATTTGCTCGTTGGTATATTTATTATTGTAGAACCTTCCATGTCATATTTCTTCAGAGTTTCCTTAATGTACTTACTCTGGTTGAGAAAGTACCATCCTCTCCTTACTTTAAATTAAATCAAAGAAAATATGTTAGCTCCCCCAATTTTCTCATCTCAATTTCTCTACTCATGATTTCTAAAAAATTATTACAAAGATATTCAATTGTTGATCCAAATAACATATCATCAACATATATTTGAACAATAAGTAAATCTTCTCCTACTTTCCATAGGAATCGAGTGGTATCTACACTACCCATAAAAATGATCTATCAAGGAGAAATATTCTAAGCCTATCATACCAAGCTCTAGAAGCTTTCTTAACCTTTATAAAGACTTTTTTAGATTATGCACATGGTTGGGAGAAAATGAATGTTACAATCTATGGCACTGTTACACATAGTCATCTTCCTTAATATCCCCATTTAGGAAAGCACTTTTTACATCCTTCTTATATAACTTGAAGCATCTAAAGAATTCAAAAGCTACAATACTCTGATCACCTCTAATCTAGCTACTGAGGTAAAGGTTTCATAATAATTAATACTTAAAATTTGATTTTACCCCTTAGCAACTAACCTTGACTTATTTCTGACCACTACTCCAGAATCATTTATATTATTTTTGAATACCCACTTGGTTCCTACCATGCTCTGGTCCTTAAGTCAACTAACCAACACCCAAACATCATTCCTAACAATTTGGTTTAACTCTTCTTACATAGCTAGGCTCAAAAATTGATCAGTTTTGATGGTTAATATTTATTGGTTATCTCAAAAATATTAATGCAGAATGACTGACCTCCATCCCAAGCCCATTCCTTATTCTAACACCTATTAAAGGATCTCCTAGAATGAGGTACTTAGGGTGACTAAATGAGTATCTGTATTGTTCAGATAATGGCTCCAAAAGTTTTTCTCTCACACTTAGGTCAATAGACTCTACTTCCTTGAAATCTCTACCTCATCATCAACTGCTAACCTAGTCTCACATGTTTTATGAAATTCATGAAAAATAATATGAGTGGACACATCTATAACTAAGGTCATTCTATTAAAGATTATAGAGGCTTTAAAAGTTCATTAGATATGTTAAACACTTATGAACTAGCCCAAGGCTAACCAAGAGGAAGGGGGGGGGGGGGGGGGTGAATTAGTGCTTTAAAAATTTTTCAAAAAAAATTTACAATCTTAAACCAAACTAACATTCACCACAAAAAAAATTAAAGTGCAGAAATTAAATACAGAGAAGCAATAAGAAAGAACACACAAAGTTTTATAGTTGTTTAATTAACTTGACCTACGTCCACTCCCTGAAGCCTCTCCTCTAAGTATTACACTAAACTCAGTGACTCTCCTTTTGCTCCCATATCAAGGCAGAAAATCCTGTACAAACCTCCTTTCCACTAACTCCGATGAGACAGAGAACCCAATTCCTTTCACTTCCTCTAAAAACAGGCAAAGAACCTGACTCCTTTCGCTTCCACCTAAAGTAGGCAAAGAACCTCAATTAATTATAGAAGAAGATCTCTACCGAACCTCTAAGGAATAAAAAATGATGACCAAAGAAGATAACTCATATCCTTATTTGGAGTAACCTTAATGAAACCCTCACAAACTCCCCCTCGTAAGATCCTTTGTCTCTCTCTTCCTTGCTCTCCCTCTTCTCTTGGCTCTCTCAGGTCACGATAGTAGCAAAAGATCACATCTTGAGTAAACAAGAGATCTTATAGAAGTGATTTAAACTTTTCCTAATTTCAAATTAATCATCAAAGATCATCTAGGATGATCGATGAATCATCTTGTATGATCAGTACAATTTTAACTCAATTAGCTAGGATAATCTAGAGGAGGCTGGATGATTAAAGAACTTATTTGTTTTGATCATCCAAGATGATATGGCATAATCTTGTATGATTAGTTTAAAATCATTGAGTATCATCCAACAATCGCTTTGTTCAGCCAGACTTTACTTATCTAAATGATTAAAAAATAATTGATCATCTAGGATAATTAATGGATCATCTCGTATGATTAGTTCAAAATATCAAAGATCATCCAAAAAGTTGTTGTAGTCATATAGGAAGTACTAAAGTTTATTTAACTGATCATACATGATGATATGATCGATCAATCAAACCTTAATTTCTTTCCTTAAGTGTCCAACGAATTTTAGGCATAATTATAATGCATCATCCAGGACAATGTCCTGGATGATGTACAAAAATAATAACATTCCTAAAAGAGATGGCGACTGATTCTTTCTGATTTGAGCCTATCATTCAGGATGATGCTATTATCGTCCAGGATGATTTCCTTAATTGTGGCTACCTTAACCAGGATGCCCTAATTAGGGTTTCTATTTTTAACTGATTGTCCAAGATGATTTTGGATCATCACGGATGATATGATCAAACATAGAAAACTCTAAAAATAGAAAGATTTTTTTCCTTGAGTGTGTGTGTGCAATGTTACTTAGCATCATGGACCAATTTGTTACATTTGACTCAAGAAAAAAAGGTAAAAACACTTAACTAACATTTTCAAACTAACTCAATCCTAATCTACCCAATCTTGAGTTGACTTGATTTGTAATTGACCTTATGGACTTGAAACAATAGTAGGAAGGATAATTGTAGAGAAATAGAAGTGTGAGAGATGTTTGCTATCGTTAAAATTATAATCTCTGAATCCATATTTGCAATAGGCATTACCTATAGAAGAATAGCCTAAGAAGACTCCTTCATAAGTATTTGAATTAACTTTTCTAGAGGAGATTTTCCTTTTATAAGGACAAAAGATTTACACCCAAAGACATGTGAATGAGAAATATTTTGTGTCCTACCCTTAAGTAGCTGAAAAAGTGTTCTATTTACTTTGGACCTAGTGTTCACCCTATCTAAAACATAACATGCAGTATTTACTCCCTCTACAAAAAATTTATAGGGATAGAATATTAAGCTAACATGGCACTAACAGCTTCTACTATCATCTTATTTTTCCTTTTGGCTATTCTATTATGCTGAGGGGTCCTAGAGACAGAAACATTATGCTTAATTCCAACATCTAAAAAAAGATTCAAATTTCTCATTTATAAATTCCCCATAATGATTACTATGAATTATGGAAATCATAACTCATAACTTTCTTTGAATCCTTGTAAATAATACTTTAAAGGCATCAAAAGACTCAATTTTTGGTGGGAAAAATCTATCCAAGGTGAATCTTGAGTAATCATAAAAAATGATATATACAAAAGTTTTTCCACCTAAATTGGTTATACCTATTAGACCAAATGAGTCCACATGAAAAATTTCTAGTGGTCTAATCATTGTGAGGTCCTTTATGGAATGAAAAATGATCTAATTTGTTTTGTTAATTTACAGGCATTGCAAAGGTGGTTCTTAGAAAAGTCTAAATTGGGTATACATCTAACTTGGACTTTTTGAGTGATTTTCCTAAGGATTTGCATGGCATAGTTGCCTATGCCATAGCCACAATTCATCAATTACGATTTTAAAGAAAAGAGTATATAAATTATAAATATAAGATAAATCAAGCATATAAATATTATTTACTCTTTTTCCTTCTAAATAGTTTATTATTTAAATAAATAATGCATTTAGTAAAAAAAAATTAATATCAAGGCCCTTATCATAGAGATGGTTAATGCTAAGCAAGCTATGTTTTAAACCATCTATTAGAAGAATATTTTCAATAATAAATTTATTTGACTTACAAGTCATACTTGAGCCCACCATACTCCTAGTGGGGTTATTACCCAATATTATCTTGCCTCCTACAGCAGCCTCCAATATAATGAATACCTTCAAATATCCTTCTATATGTCTTTAATAACCATTGTCTATATATCATAAGCTCTCAATAGGCCTTTTATAAGACATTTAGTGGTTAGATTTGGGAATTCAAGTTAGTTCGGGCTCCACCTTATGCTTTAATGAGTGATTGAAATGCAAGCTATGCTATGATGCAAATGATTTGGGCCTCCGTATAAAATTTGTTTTATAATGTATAGTGAACGTATAGGCTATGTGTCCTACTATGCCACATAATAACACATAACCCTAGGGAATACACTCACTAATCTATGCAGGGCATTCAGCCTTTTTGTAGGGATATGAGATTATGCATGCTATGCCCTATAGGTACTTTTGTGCTAGTACAAGCTGAGGCTTTAATGCTAATATAGGCAGTGGTGTGTTATCTTTTTCAAATATTCATTTTCACTCCTCTAACTCTCAATTTCAAATAACAATGCATGCTCATTAAAGTATAGTTCCATTCCAACTATCTCTAACTCTTCAGATATTTTTTCTAACTCAAGATGCTCATATTTTAAGGATTCATGTGATTAACTTAATTAAATATGCTTCTTGTTTAATTCATAAATTCATCAAGTAGAAAAGCATGATCCTCAACTAATGCAATGTGTTTAGTTCTAAGACTATCATTTTCTTTCCTTAGTTCATAAAATTTTTATTTTAAACTAGCATGCTGTATCTTTAACTTCCTATATGATTTATATATATATATATTTTAAATAGCTAGAAAATCATGATGATTAAGCCCAAATATGTCATTCTGGTCATAATTAAAAAAAGAATTATTATCCATTGAACTCAGGTTTGTTACCTCCTCTTTTGATTCTTACTCAAATGAGTCCGAGGATGAGTCTACCTAGAAGGCTTTTATGCATACTCTAATTGCCCCATTTAAAGTTTGACTTTTCTTCACCCTTCTCCTTTAAGGTTTAGTTCTTGAGGTTGGGGTAATTAGACCTTAATTTCCCTTACTTCTTTCACTAAAATAGAAAATGTCAATTGGGCTCCTATGAAATTTACTTAGTTTATCCTTGACCTTCTCAAAATGACAGCTTCATTTTCTTTTCTTTTTTTTTTTTAAATTTAATTATTTTATCATCAGGGAAACTTAATCATCATCATTTGATCTAGAATTGTTGTTGTCTGATTGACCTGCCCTTGGTGCCACAATTTTTTTCCTCTTGTTTGTCACCCTCATCCGACAATTTCGGACTCACATTTTTCTCAATGGACATAAGCCCAGTAAAATGCTAATAGAGTAAACATGTAGAATTATTTATTCATAAATTGTGGCAACTTTTCCATCATAATTATTACATAAGCAATGAAGTATTATACTGACCTTTTTTGAGTTTGATAATTCTCTTCCTGGAGCATGGAATGAAGTCACTATTTTTTTGAACCTAATATACGTGTAAGAAATTGATTCACTAGGTTTCATGCTGAAGAGTTAATATTCTTGTAGTAAATTATTTAAATAAAATTATTTTACTTCATTGGTCCCTTCGTAAGTAATGAATAATCTATCTCAAATCTCATTCCCAAATGAACAACTAGTGACTCTCATGTAATCTTCAAATTTATGATTATAAATGAAAATTTCAAGCAATTGGCATTAGGTTGTGCTAAGTCTTTTTCTTATATATATTATGTTAATGAGATGTCAGTTTTACCAAATTTAATAATCATGATGGTACCAAATAACTATATTAAATTAAGTGTCGCATTTTGAAATCAATAGACATAAAAAAATTTGAGAATCTAATTTTCCAAAAATCAAATAAAATGTTATAAAATATTGGTGGATGAGTTTTTGAGTATCTGTATATCATATTTTTATTTCCAAATTCTTCCATTGTTTTTTCTCAAGAATTTTTAAATCACTAATTCAGATACCTACTCCAATACTAATTGGGAATCTAATATAGGCTATAAGTCCTTGTTGAACTGCCCTAGGCACACCAAGAGTGGAAGAATTGGTTTTTTAAAAGTTTTTTTTTCAAACCTATTTTTAAGAATGATATTAAAAAAAAAGTGAAAGAAAAATCAAATAACCAGGTAAACATTATATTTTTAATTTTAAAAAAATAAACAAAAATATATATTTTTAACTTTATGATTTTCAATTTTTTATTTTTGTTTTCCTTCCTCACAAAACTCTGAAAAAAATAATCTCAATATGATTGTCATAGATTTACATGAAGATAATATTTTGAAATTAAATGTAAAAATTAAAAGTGTTAAAGAAAAGAAATGAGTACACCAAAAATTTTATATTGGTTTGGTCATCCTTGAGCTTCATCCACTCCTTAGAGTCCTCCTCTTTAGGTATCAAACTAAACCTTTGGTGACTCTTATTTATCCTCCACAACAACATGGAAAAGCTCTAATATAATCACTTCCACCAATCCATGGTACGACTGATATCTTGAATCTTTCTCAACCTCCTGGTTAGGCAAATAACTTGAATCCATTTCGCCCTCCTAGTGAGGAAACCTGGAATGCTTTTCACTCTCTTAGTAAGGTAGAGAACCTATAATATTTTTCCTTGAAAATTTTTCCCGTTGGGACTTCTCTTAAGATCAATGAAGATAAGGAGGAACTTAAGTTGAATCTTTCATAGAGTGGCCACATAAACTACCCTCACATTACTTCCACCCAATAACCAAAAGACTCTTCCAAAGTTTTATGCAAATATTTAAATATATGGCTTCCAAAAACCCTAAATTTTTAAGTCATCCAAAACTATTCATACAATATGTTTATCGATCGTGTAATGATCAGTACAAAAATCCTTTTTTATCCTGTATGATGAACATGATCTTGCACGACCAATTCAAGAAACCTAAATAGATTATATAGAATGATGTATTTATCATACATTATGGTTAGTACATAGTTCCTCAGTTAGTTTAGGACAGTCTTTGGAACAATTAGAAATTGTCTATCAATCATCTAGTGTGATTCATATCGTATTGTATGATTATTTCAACATATTAAGGTTCATTTAGGAGGATCTTTGGAACGAAAAAAATTCATCTCTATCGATCATCTAGTGTGATTAGGATCATATCGTATGATTGCTTCTCAATAATTAAGATTTGATTAACTAAGCACAGGGATTACTCTAGGTAATATTTTATAGATTATATAGTACAAACATGATCATACAATGTGACTAAGTCAAAAAATAAAAATTTAAATACTTACCTAAATCTTTTTGGTGGGTGGGGTTTTGATTTAAAATGATTATACAATACGCTATAGATTATATAGTATTATTTGTTTATTTAGCTTAATTATTCATTTAGTTATTTGAACGAATTTTTTGAATAATAGATCATACAATATGATATGAATCGTACAATACAAATTAAAAAAAAAAAATCATAGTTTTACTACCTCGTGTGCGTTCGGGCAATTGCTAATTTAGTATACACCATTACAGTATTTTAGGCTCAAGAAATAAAGATAAATAAAGAAATATTATAGACTTTTAGAAACATCACCTTATTCTACCCATTCTTGAGTCGATCATTTGTTATGCTGTGCGCCAGAAATGTTAGTATGTACATAAATAGATAAATAATAATGATACAAGGAGAAATAATATAAAAAAACCAAGAATGTTTGTAATCTTAAAAATCATAAGATCGCTCTCCTAGATTCTAATAATTTTGTTAGGTTTTGAAGGTGATTAAAATTTCTCCAAAAATATGTTATGGGCCAAGGTATTTTGGGCTTTGGTTTTAACACTATGCATTTATGTTTGAAGTTTGAAATGGGTTTGATTAGTGAATTTAGTTTAGGTGTGATTTGGTATTGATTTTGATGAGTTTTGAGCTTTAAATGCTTAGATCATTGATAATCATTGAAGTTCATGAGTGATTGAAAAAATGAACAGATGAATATCATTGGTGATTATCAACTGATGTATTAAATGATAGATTTTAGCTTGAGTTTTGAATTGATAGATAAAGGTCAAAGATTGAAGGGATTTTTATTTTATAATGAGTATATCACCAAAATTTATTTGGTGGTTATCAAGCCAGGTGATCAAATGATTATAAAGGGAGACTATCAAGTGATGGGTTTATGGGTTAACAATCAAGTCACCATGCTAAAACATAGTAATGAGTTTAAATTTATGTTTAGAATGAAATATAACAATTTTTGTATAGAGATTGACTATTTAATATGGAAATTTGACCTCACTTAGAATTTAGTCAATAAATGGACCCCCAATACCTGTGATGAACTTAAAAAGTAAACCATATGTGTTGAAATTTACCAACACAATCAATAGAATCCAAAGAGATTTTAATGGCGAGGGCCTAAAAAGAAATGAATTTTAAATAGAGAAGTTTATGTTTGTAATAGGATGGTGCGATATGGGCTTGGTCAATCATTAGCAGATAATAATAAAAAAGGAAACCTAAATGTGGAGACTTATACAAATTATTATAGGATCAAAATGATCATATGGAAAGGAAGCCTATATTCAAGACTAACTCTAGACCATAAAGGATCAATATACAAACTAGGATTGTGGAATAAGGGGCATGCTCCAACATTATCATGTTCAAATAGATTGGTTGTGGCACAAGGGGTTTGCTCCAACATTATTATGTTCAATGATACTAGATTGGTGCCACTAGGGGCTTGCTCTAAAACTTATAGATGATCGTATGAAAAGGAATCCTACATTGGTGTTTTACACCGAATCTTACGGGATCAAATGATCATATAGAAAGAAAGCTTGTATTATGGATTTACACTATACCATAAATAATCGACATATAATCTAGGATGGTGCCACAAGTGGCTTGTTCCACTACTAGAAGGTTAAATGATACAAGCATGGTTCCACCTGGGGCTTGCTCCATCACTAGAACAAGATCATAAGAAAATGAAACCTATAATGGAAACTTTCACATAATCTTAGAGGACAGGATGACTATCTAGAAAAGAAGTCAATATAAGGGACTAATACTAGACCATAGAGGATTGATGTTACAACTAGGGTTGTGCCGTGAGGGGTATGCTCCATCACTAAGGTGTTCAATTATATTAAGAAAATCCAAAAAGGGAATTGGTCCACCATAAGAGATGATTGTAAGAAAAGGAAGGCTGAATTGGGGACTTACACATAATCTTAGACAATCAAAAGATTATCTGGATCCTCAAAGATTATATGGAGAGGAAGCATATTGGGAACTTACACCATAGCATAAAAGATAGATATAAAAACTAAGATAGTGTCATGAGGGGATTTCTTAACCACTAGTTGGGTTCAATAATACTAGTATGGTACCATATGGGGCTTCCACTACCACTAGAAGATGATCATAAGAAAAGGAAGCCTGCATTTAAGATTTACTCCTAGTCTCAGATGACCAAATTATCATATAAGAAGGAAGCCAGTATTGGGAACTTACACCAGACTATAGAGAATTGATATACAAACTCGGATGGTTCCATGAAGGGCTTGCTTTGCAACTAATAAGTTCAATGATAATAAGATGGTGCCACAAGAGGCTTGCTTCTCCAGTAGAAGATGATCATCGGGAAAGGAAGTTTATATTGGGAACTTACATCTAATATTAGAGGATTAGATGATCATATAAAAAGGAAGCGATTATTAGGGACTTATACCAAAACATAGAGGATCGATATACAAACTAGGATGGTGCCACGAAGGGCTTGCTCCATCGCTGGCGGGCTCAATGATAATAAGATGGTTCCATAAGGGGATTTCTTCACCACTAGTAGATGATCATAAGAAAATGAAGCATGTATTGATGACTTACACTGAATATTAGAGGATAGGATGATCACATGAAAAGGAAGCTAGTATTAGAAAATTTAACAAGACCATAGAGGATCGATATACAAACTAGAATGGTTCCACGAGGGGCTTGATCCATCACTACTGGGTTCAATGGAGAATATATGATGCCATGAAAATGGGCTTATATTTAACATCATTTTTAGGGAGTCAAAGTATATAGGCTATCACGGGAAAAGGCTTACACTTAGTAGATCTTTTTTAATGGAGATAGATCATAAATGAAAAGGATGCATAAATGTATGGTCTTACATAAATACTAAAGAAAATATTTAGATTTTTAGATTTCTATTAGAGAGTAGATGATATATATTTTTTCTTAGAAAATTTCCACTTAGTCATCCTCACCATGTCAACCTAACAAATATGAACGGATACAAAAGTGAAGGAAGAAACATATTAAATCCAACTAAACTAAAAAGGTTTATATTTCAAATTTGTTTACTCAGATCAAGCTCCATAGAAGCCAAAATAGGGTCTTATGTAAATATTTTAAATTGAAACTTAATTCAAAACATTTAAATTAGGGAAAGAAATTATTATTTTTAAATTTCTTGCTTGTTCTTTTTAATAATAGTATATTAATGCTTGATGATGAATCTTCGATCAAGATAGTAAAATTCAAGCATCAAGGAAAGTATTGAAGGAAAATAAATTTTCTAAGATTTAAGGTTTTGAATAGGAAGCCATTAGCAATTTAATTTTTTAGCATACTTTGTACATTTTTAATTTGTGGCACACTTATTACATCATGTATTTGTGCACTCTTTATGCATCTTTTATTTTCACACACTTTTGTGCATCTTTTATTCTATGGTGCATTTTCCACATAATTTATTTTGGCAAAGTGGTTTTATTATAAAACTTTAAAATGATTTTTGTTAGTTGTAAGATTATATTCCAAACATAAGAAAATAAGTCAATCTCTTATATAAAGAAGAAAGATATGCAGAACAAATCAAATCCTTTAATAGGATTTATAAATTAATCAGAAATTTTTTTTAATAGATTTATAATAAAGCAAAAAAATCCTATAAGATATAAAATTGCATTAATTTTGAAAAGTTTTTTATTTCTAAGTTAATTTTATTTTGATATAAATTTATATTTTAAATCGAAGTCTTCCACATAAGAGGTAGGAGGGAGGGAATATTATATTCCTTATAGTTTTGATTAACCACAAGCTTTTCTATCTTTAAGTATTTAGTGGAGCTAATTACAATTACTTTTTTTAATTATTTAAGATAGAGGTCAAATTCCAATAAGAAGAATGTATTAGATACATTTTAATAGAAATATAAACCCAAATTCTAAAAAAATTATAAGAAAAGGGATCAAATATTGAAATTTATTTTATATTTTTTGATATTTAAATGATTTACATCATGAGCCATTCCAAAAGACTTCAAATTAGGGGAATTTACTGAATTATTATTTTTTATTTTAAAATATTTAAAATCAAACACACTCTAAAAGACTAGGTAAAGTTATTTAGGCTATTGAAGTGAATATTTTTATTTTCAAGGTTTTAAATCAGGACCCAACCTAAAAGATTAAGGGAATTATTGAAGTGGGATTTCATCTTCAAGGATTTCAATTTAGACCCATATTGAAAAACTAGGGAAATATTTCTTTTTTAATTAAAACCCACAGAGGGGCCTATGCCTAAATTAAGAAAGTAATAACAAAGTCCTTAAGGGGGGTCGTCATCTCACTAATACTAAAAAGAGCTACAAAAAAAGTAAAACAAAACCTACAAGTCGATAGTACCCACTATGCCAAAATACACAATAACCTAGGTACATTCTAAAGATGCTAAAGCCAAGCATCCAAAAAAAAGATACTGATATGCACATGAGGAGCAATCTTTCTACAAAAAAACTGGAGCACTGTCATTTGAAGATCTATCTGTAAACCACAGCAGCTGCCAAAAAAGGCTAAAAACACAGGTCAAACAAAGATTAGCTAAATAAAGATTAGAGAAAAAAGAGTTGACATCATCCATAATCATCTTGATGATAAGGAAACTCCCAAAGTAATTAAAGCCAAGCTTCAAAATATATTGATGCATGATTTCAATATTTTAAGGGTTTAAATCAAGACCTAGTTTAAAAGACTTGGGAAAGTTATGAAGTTGGAGTTTTGGTTTGATTTAAATGAATTTTTTGGTGAATTGTCCAATCCCAATGATTTTGATTTGGATGGGATGATTATTTTTTATATGAATTTGAATTTTAAATAATTATTGGAGTAGGGTTATTGTTAATAAACCTTGATATGTAGAGGATAGAATGTGAAATGCTTTAGATTTGGATTTAGATAATGACTTTAGTGAAAGGAAAATATAGAAGAGATGAGACAACTTTTATTTTTATAATCAAATATTGAAATTAAAATACATTTGAAATATTATACACATTAATGCAAAAAAATCAAGGCTATGAAACATGAAAAAAATAAAGACTAAAAAGGGGTAGCACCCCTACCTGACCTAGGATTGATTTAGTATTCCAGTTGGCCTAGTTTTCATGGTTTTTAGGATGAAAACATGTTATCGTGGGACAAAATTACACACATAAGAAAATAGACTCAATTATGAAATTTAAATAAACATATAAATGCAAGACTAAACATAGGCAGTGCCCCTACATGACCTAGGATCATTAAGTACTTTATTTAGCTTAATTTATTTTGATTTTAGGATGAAACTAAGTAATCATGGGATGAGCTTACTCATTTAAGCATTGACTTAATTCAAATATTAAAATAAACATAAAAAAGCACATGTAAATGCAAGATAATATAGATATACAAAACCTCTATCTAAAATAGGACAAATTAAATATTTTTTTTTGTAGCTTTGTTCACTTAATTTTTAGGATGAAACCAAATAACAATGGGATTTGTATACTCTCATAAGCATATACTAGAATTTAAATAAAAATGAAAATATGTAAGACTGAACAAAAAATCCATATATAAGACTATATTTGGTTGACATATATAAGGACATACTAAACATGAACATACAAGACTATACAAAAAATAAGAATATATAAGACTATAATAAACATACATATATAAGACTAAAATTTAAATAAAAATAAATATACATAAAAAATGATAGCAAAAATATTTATTTAAATATATATGTATTTTAAAATAATACGCTTCTTAAAAGATGGAGAGAAAAGTCTATCCCTAGAGGAGTCACAACAAAAATATGTGGAAAATTATATTTTAGATTTGGAGCCCAAATGATTTGCTTTAAATTAGTTTCGCATTTCCTTCGTCAAATATGCATAAGTTTATATTATAACATCTCTAAGGATAAACTAATGTTTCACTATTTATAATAGAAGAGAGACTTTTGAAATTGCTCTGATACCAATTAAAATTACTAGATGCGCCAAGAGGGCAGTGAATTGGATGATTAAAAACTTTTTTAATGAAAAAAAATATCCGTTTATAACTTTAAGCGAAAGCGAATTAAATTCACAATCAAAAGATAGATAATCAATTTCACCCACGCAGATAATCGCAGTAAAAATGAATGCAGAAATAAAGTGCGAAAATAACAAAGGAAAGAACACACCGATTTATAGTGGTTCCGTCAAACAATGACCTACGTCCACTCCCCGGAGGCACCTCCGAGTATTACACTAAACCCTTTTGTGATTCTCCTTTAGCCCTCACAGCTAGGCAGAGAAGCCCTTACACAATCACTTCCACCTTCCCCGGTGCGGCGGAGGAGATGGGTCCTTTGACACCAATAAGATCTTCTTCATCCCAAAACTTCCTTCAAGACGAACCTTGAATCCGATGGTACTGAGGTGCAAGCTCGCTGGAGCAACCGTGTGAACTCTCCTTCACACTCCCTTGAAACCCCCTCCAAGGTTCTTCTCCCTCTCTCAAACTCCACCCTTTCCTCTCTCCTTTTCAAGTTCTCTCTTCAAGTTTTCTCCAAAAGAACAAAGACAATGGCTGCCAAAGACTCTTACAAAGTCTTATGAGAGTGCTTAAATAGAGGGCTCAAAAAACCCTAAGAAAACTCAATTCGGGCATCAAATATCGCACCGTACGATCACAAAATCATCCAGTACGATGTGCAGAAATTGACCTTTTAGTACTGTACGATGTCCAGTTAGTACTGTACAAACAGTTCAGTTGAAGTTCGTAGTGTACGATGTCCTGTACGAAAGTGATGTACGAACAGTTCAATAAACGAGCAGTTTGTCAAAATTGTCTCTGTTGATCGTATAGTACGATACAGTTCGTACAGTACTATAAACACGTCAAAATTAAGCCATTTTGATTGAATAATCACAGGATTAAATCAGGCAATGTTTTAAATATCGTACAGTACGATTATGATCGTCAAGTACAATTATAACAACTTTTCAAATTCAAATCTTTGTCTAATTTAATGGACGGCATTCTAATTATAACAGATCGTACCGTATGATGTGGTGATCGTACAGTACGATTCGTAATATTCAAAAATAATGTTTTCTGGAAAAATAAAATATTTTAATTTATTTCTGTTACACTAGATCGTATAGTACAAAATTAATTCGTACGGTATGATTAACATAAAAGTTAAAATATTTATAATCATTTTTTGCTCCCTCTGTGTGTGTGCATGATCAACAAATTAACATACATCATTACAAGACTTGACTCAATAAATGAAAATTACACTCATTTAAAAGAACCAATTCTATGCAATCTTGAGCCTTGAATCTTCAAAGAACGGTGCATAATGTACCTGAAATATTAGTCAACATAGAAAGAAATATGCACTACAAATACTATTAATAAATATTATTTGTTATCATCAAAATCATAAACTCAAAAGTTTGAGTCGCAACAACTTCAATTTATTTTCTTGATCAAACACAACATAAGGAATATTAAATTCATCCTAGGGCATATAAGAAATATTCTTTTACCTTTTTAATCATGAAACTAAATTAATTTTTGTTCATAATCAAACTGCATAAGAAATATTTAATGCATCCCTAAGGATAAAAAGAAATTTTAACATAACATTTAATCATGAAACTAAATTCATATAATTACTTTGATAATTAAACATATATGGAATATTAAATTTATCCTTGAGGATAAATAGAATATTCACTCATATTTTCATTATGAAGTTAAACTCATATTTAAAATTATCTATAAAAAATTATTTCCCTAGCTTAGAAAAGAACTAAGCTAGGGTTTGTTTTAATTCTGGGTTTTAGACTTCGTATAATCATAAACTCCTATATTTAATTACATCTCCTAAGAGAATACTCTCAATTAAAATGAAGAATAAAGTTTTTCAATTTTTATGACTTAAGTAGATGTTTTCCCTATAAAGATTTTAATTAATTGGCTTTAGATTATAAATTCTAAAGTTAGATTTGGAATTTAGATTAAGAATTTTGATTTAGAATAGAATGTAAAGACTGTGCAGGTAATTATTTATTTTCTGTTATAATCAATGGTAAGTCTCTTGAGGAATTCAAATCGTCTATGGCCTTATACAAGGGGAACCTCTATCTCGTGCCTTATTTATTATTGTTATTTAATATCTTTCTAGAGGTCTTAATAAATTGTTCATAATTCAACCTAACTTGTAGTTTAGAGGTATTGGTGGTTTTCTTATAACTCATTTTAGTTTTGCAAAATATTTTATCACATTTAGTAATGGTTCCATCAAATTACTTCACCTCCTTTTTAAAATCCTTTAGCAATTTCAGAAAGCAAGTGGTTTAATTTTTAACCCCATGAAAAGTTGTTTTATTTCCTCCAGATCTATAACTGACCAAAGAATCAATTTTATTCATAAAAATTTTTATTTTACTCATAAAAATTGGCCTTTAAAGTATTTTGGCACCCCATTTTTAGAGGTAAAAGGGGATCTCACTTATTTGGATATCTTTACTATTATTCAAAAGAAGCTCTCCACTTGGGCATTCAATTTAATCTTTTTTTGGTTGTGTTTAGTCTTATTTAGACTTTTTTGTGTTTGATTCCTATTTATCTTTTTCATACTTTATGTCCCACTATCAATGTTTGTAACAAAATAGAAAGGTTATTCAATAAATTCTTTTTGGGTGCTAATGATAACAAGTAGACCATCAAATGGGATTCTTGGGTTAATTGTTCTAGGGTTAAAGAAGAAGGGAGATTGGATTTTAAAATGAAGAGTGACAGGACTAAGACTTTCTCTTATAAACAGAGGCTTTATTTATGAACTAAGAAAAGTTTATGGGATAATTTCATGATTGTTATGTATTGTGCAAGTTGACACCCTTTTATTGGACACTTTAAACAAGGGGATTCCTATAAATGGAAAAGACATTGTTCCACTAAGTGGGAGGCTGTGCAATTTTTTTAATGGGATATGGGGCCTGGCAACATATTCTTTTTGCAAGATAAATGGTTGGGGATGTTTTCTATTGATAGTTCTACATAAAAGTTTAATATTTTATTCAAGATGGTGTCTAGAAAGAGGATTTACTTAGTGATATTGTTCCTCATTCAATTGTTAATCTTATTTTAAAAATTTTACTTCATATAGACAAAGAGTATTATAATATGTTCACTCATACTAATGATGGTAAGTTTGCTATAAAAAAAGTTTGGAATTCTATTAGGAAGCCTTACCCTAAAAGCACATTATATTCTATTTTGTGGAAACATTCTATTCAACCTTCTTACTCTATTTTTGTGTGGAGGATTTTGTAGAATTATTTTCCTCTTAATCCTATATTATTGGAAAGAGGTTTTTTCATGATTTTTAAATATCAATGTTGCTATCATATGAAAAACATTAAACATGTTTTTGCTCAAGGTCCTATTTCCCTTAAACTGTAGTTATAGTTTGATAATTTTGATTTATATATAGCCTTGCATATGCATGTTTATTTAAACATAAGTCATGTATGACCTTGTTTTCGCATGTAAACATGTCTAATAATCATGAGATTTCATACTAAAAACCAAGTGGACTTGACCAATTTGAATACTAAATTGGTCAAAGCTCTAATAGGTGTTTTACCCTTATATAGTCTAACATTTACATGTTTTTATTTACATGTTTATTTAAACTTCAATTTTGTATATACATGTTTACTTATGTAAACATGTCCCTTGGTTACTTGGTTTCACCTAAAAAAAATAAGCAGACTAGGCCAACTAGAAAACTAAAATGGTCCTAGGTTAGGTAGGGGTTTTACCCATGTATAGTCTTTCATTTGCATGTTAATTTAAATTTCAAGCTTATATGTCCTTGTTTAATGACTTAAATATGTTCTTTGATTACTTGGTTTCATCCTAAAAACTAAGAAATCTAGTCGAACTAGAATGCTAAATCTATCACAAGTCTGGGAGAGGTTCTGCCCATATATAGTCTTATATTTACATTTTTACATTTGCATGTTTATTAAAATTTAAATTTTGGATGTCCATGTTTACTCACATAAACATGTTCCTTGGTTACATAGTTTTATCCTAAAAGCCAAGTGGGCTATGTCAACAAGAATGTCAAGTAGGGGTTCTACCCATTTATAGTCTCACATTTTTATGTAAATATCATTCTTTATATTGTAAATCCCAAAGTTCTCTCCCCTCTTGCATAAAGTCTCTTCACTGAATTCATTATATAAATCCAATCATAGTCAAACTTTAATTTTTTATTCTAAAAATCTAAGGATAAGTGTCCTAATCCAATAATTATATTAAAATTAAAACTTCAATCATCCTATCCAATTTAAATTTTTTTGGATTAGAGGCATATTATTATTATTAAAACCAAACTCAAATTTCAACTTCATTCAATATCCTAGTCTATGTCTTCTTGGATTGGGTCCATATCAATGATCATTCAACAACAACATCAAACCTTTCTCCCTCTATGTGGGGTCGGCTACATGAATCCTTTTTCTCCATTATGTCTAGTTAAAAGTCAAATTCTCATTTAAATCTAATAAAGAAATATAATTTCTAATATTTTCTAACCAAGTCTTTTTAGGTTTAGCTCTACCTTTCTTAACATAAGTCAAATATAATACCCCAACTTTCTTAACTAGGTCATCAGAAGGCCTCCGTTTTATGTGACCAAACCATCTAAGGCGACTCTCTCTAATCTTATCTTCGACTGGAGCTACTCCAACCTTTTCACATATATGCTCATTTTGTATCCTATCTCTAAGGGTCAAGCCACTCTTCCACATAAGAATCCTCATCTCTACAACTCTTCTCTTAGTATTATGATTCTATTTTAATGGCCAGCATTCGGCACCATAAAGCATTGTAGATCTCACCACCATCTTATAGAATTTTCCCTTATGTTTGAGGGGGACTTTTCTATCTCACAGTAAGCCTGATGCATTCCTCCACTTTAACCATCCAACTTGAATTAAGATGATAATATCCCCATCACTTTCACCATCACTCTGAATAATATATCCAAGATATCTAAAACTTCTACTCTGATTAATGACTAGGTCGCCCAAAGTCATAATACCCTCACTAGATCTATTGCTACTATAATTACACTCCATATATTCAATTTTAGGTCTACTCAAGCAAAAACCTTTAGACTCCAAAGTTGACCTCCATAATTCAAGTTCCTTCAAATCCTTCTAGTCTTATCAACAAGAAGAATATCATCATTAAAAAAGCATACACCAAGGTGCATCCTCTTGCAAATGTCTAGTGAGAACATCCATGACTAGAGCAAAAAGATATGGACTTAAGGGTGATCCTTGATATAATCCAATTGAAAAATGAAAATACTTGGTTAAACCACCTTGTGTTTGAATAAAGTAATAGCTTCTGCATACATATCTTTAATGATTTGAATATAAGTATTATTAAATCCTTTTTAAGAACTTTCCATATCACTTCTCTTTGAACTTTATCATATGCTTTCTCTAAATCAATAAACACCATAAGAAGATCCTCCTTATTCTCACTATATTTCTCCATTAAACCTCTCAATAAATGTATGGCTTCCATAGTAGACCTACCCGGTATAATTCCAAATTGATTTTGAGAAACATTAGCATCACATCGCAACCTACACTTCATAACTCGTTCCCATAGTTTAAAAGAATGACACATTAACTTAATATCAAAGATCATTATAAAACAAAAATTCAAAAATTATGATTAATTTTAGTTTAATCAAGTTTTGGGGATTCAGTATACTTTACTCAGCTCATTCTTCGCACATATTTATTTTCTAAGAGTCAATTAAATTTTGACATTAATACAAAATTTTACTCAATTACATAATGATGTCTTAAAAAGATTATTTTTTTTCCTTCAATAACAATGTCAGTATGGTTGTCAACTAAGTCCTATAAATTAAGGGCACATTCATTTTGTTCAGATATATTGATTTTGTTTAGTTTAACTTTTGTGGGGAAAAATAAAAAGTGTTAAAACTAAAACTAGTGCTATTGTGTCTATTCAATATGTGCCTATTCAAAATACAATTGAAGGTGGGTTAGCAATTACCCTAGTAGCTAACAAACCTTTAGTGTTTTCTCAACCCACTTTTCCAATACTATTTATAAGTCAAAAGGAAAGGTCTATTATAACTGTTGAACAAACCTTTATGGCCAAATTTGATATGCGGTCATCTTCCAAGATAACCACAACAACAACAACAACAACATCAAGCCTTTATCCCACTATGTGGGGTCGACTACATGAATCCTTTTTCTCTATTGTGTCCTATTAAAAGTCAAGTTCTCGTTTAAATCTAATAAAGAAAGGTCATTCCTAATATTTTCTAACCAAGTCTTTTTAGGTCTACCCCTACCTTTCTTAACATAAGTCAAATCCAATACCTCTACTCTCCTAACCGTGTCATCGGAAGGCCACCGTTTTATGTGACCAAACCATCTAAGGCGACTCTCTCTAATCTTATCTTCTACTGGAGCTACTCCAAACTTTTCATGTATATCATTTCATATCCTATCTCTAAGGGTAAAGACACTCATCCACCTGAGCATCCTCACTCTGCCACACATAACTTAGTATTATGCTTATAGAATTTTCCCTTAAGTTTGAGGGATACATTTCAATCACATAATAAGCCCAATGCATTCCTCCACTTCAACCATCCAACTTGAATTCTGCTGATAATATCTCCATCTATTTTACCATCACTCTGAACAATAGATCCAAGATATCTAAAACGTGTAATCTTATTAATGACTTGATCGCCCAAAATCACAATCCCCTCACTAGGTCTATTTCTACTAAAATTACACTCCATATATTCCATTTTAGATCTACTCAAGTGAAAACCTTTAGGCTCTAAGGTTGACCTCCATATATCAAGTTTACCTTCAACTCCCTCTCTATTCTTATCAAAAAGAAGAATATCATCATCAAAAAGCATACACCAAGGTACATCCTCTTGCAAATGTCTAGTGAGTACATCCATGACTAAAGCAAAAAGATATGGGCTTAAGGCTGATCCTTGATGTAACCCAACCAAAATAGGGAAATACTTGGTCAATCCACCTTGTGTTTGAACACAAGTAATTGCTCCCGCATACATATCTTTAATGATTTGAATATAACATTATTGGCTCCTTTCTTATCAAGAGCTCTCCATAGCACTTTTCTTGGAACTTTATCATATGCTTTTTCTAAATCAATAAATATCAGATGAAGATCCTACAAGATTACCAAGATGACTAAATCTTATAGAAAGAATAAATACTATTGTTTGAGGTGTAGAGCTAAAAAAGTGAAAATGTTGGAAGAAAGATATCTGTTGAATTTTGCAGTTGAGGTAGCTAAACTGATAGTTTGAGAGCTTGAAATTCTATTCAACTCACTGGCTGCAACTAGAAATCAATTCTGTCCATTTTCCCATACTATTGGAGGAGAAAATCTTCTCTAAATATGAAAATTTTCACCTACTACTATGTCTAAAAAACCTGTTATATTCTCTTTGTCAAGGTGAAAGAGAATGTTTAAATCTTTTTTTAAGGATTGGTTCATAATAGTGCAAAAAGTTATTGATAATTAAAGTAAGATTTTTTGAAGCTAATGAAGGGTGTAATCTCTAATAGAGCTGGATTAGAGCTACATAGAGAAAGAGTTATACATTTGGTTTTAAAATGAAGAATGCAAGTATTACATCAAAGAGAGTCTAGGAGACTCTCAAGATTAAATCAAAAATCTATTTATGTTAGTGATCATAGGCATAAGTATGTAAATCATAATATTTATAATATAATCAATCCTCACAAATCTATAAAAGTCAAAATTGAAGTGACTAATGTTTGCCGTCTATTCTTGGATCATCAATTGCTAAGAGTTGTGAGTGTGTGAAAATATCAACTTTTTGTTTTGAGTGTGGTATGATTGGTCATGTAAAAAATGAGTGCAAAAGTGCAATTCCTATAAACAACAAATCAGCTGGAGCAGCTACTAATGGAGGAGGGAGTTTAAATGATGTAGTAAGGCAAGAGGTAGCTATTGATGCTTCTTATGGCCCTTGGGTCCTTGTAAATAATAAAAGGAACAAGAGGGTAGTCCAGAAAAGTAATATAGTTAAATCGGTCAACATGAAATTTGTTAAGAAACTATCCAAGCCAGCTCAGGAGAAAAAGGAAGACAGAAGTATGAGGAATTATGTAGACTGAAGTAACACAATGGAGATAAATCAGAATAGTTTTAATGTTTTAAATGATCAAATGGAAGAGGGGGAAATTGATGGAGATCAGGAGCAAGGAATTGAAGATATGATAGTTGCAGTTGCTGAGGAAAACTAGTTAAAGTCTAATGAAGATATTCATAATACTAGTGGTGATACGGGTATGGCTCCTATTCCTGATAACTCAAGTATGCAAATGGATGGAAATAAATTTGATATTTTGAATTTGTTAATTAAGAACATGTAGGGAGGTGAAGTGGTTAAAGTAAGGAATAATGTTTGTGCTGTTGGTGAAGAAGTTGTTTGGGTTGAAGGTGATGGGATGGAATTGGAAACAGGTGGTTGAGGGAGTCAAAAATTCAAAAAATCTAGTTTTGGTGAGGTGAACGAGATTGATAAAGCTGGGGAGTTGTCAAAAGTGAAGCTTGCTAAAGAATTGAAATCTTTAGGGCCAATTAAAAATGTTCCTCAAGGGAGAAATGTGGAGAATGGTAGCAAGAGAAGGGAGGGGGTTCATCCCCTAGAGGGTTCCAATGAATTCCATAGCTTTTTGGAATTATAGAGGGGATAAGAAGAACGAAGACTCTCTATATCTCAAGGAATTTACTAAGGATTTCAGTATCTTATTTGTGGGATTGGTGGAAACTAAAATTAGTACTTTTAACAAATTAGATTTGGTAAAGATTATGGGACCAAACTGGGATTATTTTCTTCAGTGGTCAGTTGGCCTTTCAGGCGGTATTATGATCTTATGGAAATCGTATTTGGCTTCATTTTCAATTTTTAAGTTAGATCAATGTGTGATTGGGGATAAAAACGTCTTCAACAAAGGAGTATGGATGATCTCAAAGGTATATGGGAGTAAGGAGGTACATAAAAGAAGGTTGGTATGGGACAGCATCCATGAGGTTTCCCAAAGGAAAGTGGCTTCTATTATTGGTGGGGATTTTAATTGTATATTATCCCAAGGAGATAAGAAGGGTGGAAGGAAGTTTGTGTTCTCACAAGGCCCAAAGGAAATGCTTAATTTCATGAATGAAAATGACCTACATGATGTAGGGATTGTTGGACCAAGGTATACATGGTGAAATAACAAGATTGGGGGAGGGAGGATTCTGAAGAGGTTGGACAGGTGCTTACTCAACACTTTGGCAATTAATTCCATTCAGGTAGTTGTGGTTAATCAGATGCTAAGGAGAGAGAAGCTCCACATTTCAAGGAAGGATTTGAAAAAGATTTTGAAGGTTCGGGTGCTAAGGAAAGGAGAAAGTAGAAGGTGGTCGGTCATCTATGGATGATCGGAACACCAACTCTACCGTATCTACCGCGAATCCAATAATGTTGAATTCAAAAGGTAGACTCTCATTCAAACACATCTCCCCTCTCAACTTTCGGATTTTAGAATCCCCTCCTGTTATCAAAGAGGGAGGTTTGTTGGCCAAAAATAAGCTTTTGCCGGATTTGAGTAAAGGGAAAGAGGTAATGTCATTTTCTAACAAGTTGCCAAAATCCCCTTTATCTTGTTTTATTTCTGGAGCAAATGAAAAGGAAGCTTCTTCTTCAAGGAGAAGTTTTGTTGATATCTTGAAGAATGACAAGGTTATTGACAAGGAAAATGTCAATATCATTAATCCAATTACTTCTTCTAATTTTGAGAATTCTAATGTGTGGATAAAAAAACCACACTTTAAAATTAATTGGATTAAAAATCTAAAATAGATGGAAGATCCAAAATGTTGTTAAACTGGATTTGGATAAAGAAAGGTCTAATATTCAAGTTTTGAATAAATCTTTGGTTGTTAAAATTCTTGGGAAAGATGTTCCTTTCTCAAAACGTGCCATTGAATTAAGGAAACAATGGGAGAAATTTGGAAATTTTCATTTAACTTTGCTCGGCCTAGATTGGCTTCTTTGCTCCTTTCAATCTCATGAAGGCATGGAAGAAGTTCTTAATGGTGGTCCATGGTTTGTCAGGGGGTTTGCAGTTGGGTTAGATAAGTGGTCTCCTAACTTTTCACCTCAATCATTGGAAGGTGTTTCATCTCTGATTTGGGTTCGTCTTCCTCACTTACCCCTTCACTATTGGGATGAGTCAAATATCTCTGGAATTGTTCCTAAAATTGGGACCCCGTTACTTTTGGATGGTAACATGTTTAGGTGGGGAAGGATAGAATTTTCTAGAGCATGCATTAGAGTTAATTTGAACTCCAAACTCCCTGCTCATATTTGGGTAAAAGGATCGAATGGTAGATTTTTCCAAAAGTTTGAATACGAAAATCTATCATCTCTATGTTTCAAATGTGGATGAATAGGGCATTTGGATTCAATTTGTCCTAATGTTGAGGAGATCCCTTCCATCTCAAACCAAAATGATAATCATTATGGTCCTTGGATGCAAGTTAAGTTCAAAAAAAAGAAAAAATCTATGTTCAAAACTAAGGTTTTTTCAGGAAGAAATTCTGGATCGATTTGCACAAATGAAGATTTAGTTCTTGCTGAAAAACGAAATAATTTTCAACCATTGGTAGATGGGAACAAGCTTGAAGTAATATCTGATCCATCGAAAAGCACAGGATTCAAACGACAAAATCAGGAAAATGCTGAATTCATGGAAGAAGGAGATGTGACGGTTATCCTGAATTCAAATTTGAATTCATTCCATTCTGAATTTTGAAATCCAGAAGCTGTTGAGGATGTGTCAGGATATCAGTGTTCAAATTTTGAATTCCCTCAAAGCAAGGAGGCGGACAAGGCTATTGAGGAGCTGCAGCCGAATTTTTCCTCAATAAATCCAGCTGGACCTAAGTTTGTTATTCAAACGGACTATCCTAACATTGTAGAGAACTTGAAGCTTCAGCCGAATTTAACTCCATCTAAGCCAGCTAGACTAAAGTTTGTTATTCAAAAAGACATTCTTAAGTTTACTGAAAATTTGAACTTTCAAAAACCATTAATTATGGAAGATGCTATGGAAAAGGTTGAGAAGAAACAGGTCACGGATTTGAATCCTGATCTGGCTGAAAACTATTCTGGATCCAATAAGAAATCTAAGTAAGTTCTAAATGAAAAATCGGTAATTTGTTGGGCTGACCTAGTGGAAGTGGAATGCAATAACCTTCCACATACTTTGGAGGCAGTAAATAAGGAAGTTCATATTTCAAGTTTGAATCCTCAAAAGGCTACCGAATCTGATGTTGAAATTTTGGGAGCAAAAAATACAAATGTTGAACCCTCAACAACTTTGACGGCTGATGATTGTGTAAAGGGTAATTACACTCATTCTTCCAACCATGAGTCTTCTTCTCCTCCTTTAGCTATTAGTTTGAATTTTACAAAAACTATTCTTAAAAAAGACAAAAAAAATTTAAGAAGAATGTTTCCCCTGGTTCAAAGCATGTTCTATTTAAAGAACTCCAAGCACTGGGTCCGGTGAAATATATACCGAGAAGGAAGATGACTAAACACAAAGAGAAGAATGGTTAGAAAGGTTCTTCTTCCCTCTTTTCTCTCTAATATGAAGAAGAACTCTCCAGTAGATAGCAACAAAAGTGGAATTATTTTGGAGATGGACAATATGATCTTAAAGTTTGGTATAATTATACCCAACTTTTGGAATTTATTTTAAATTGTTTTTTTTTTTTACTTTTAGCTTTTATTTTCTTTTCCTCAGTTTAGTTTGCCTAAATGTTTATGAGATCTTTACTATTTCTTATTCTCTAACTGGATGGGAACTCTGGGACACTAATCAACCCTCGGGTTGTTTTAAATTTTGGTATCCCCTGCGCCTCAACAGTTTCAAAATAGGAGATAGTGGATTTCATTACATTAATAATAAGTTTAAATTAACAAAGTTAATTTTAATGAGGTCCTTCTTACTTGTTGAAGATGGGACCAATTGCTTCTTTTACCTAGTTTGTATTAGGTTAACTCCTTTTTCATTTTAATGAAATTTATGCATTCTCTCAAAAAAAAAAAAAAAGGTAGTTGTGGTTAGGAATATTGCTAGATTGGCTTCGGATCACTGCCCGATAGTATTGAAGATTTTTGAATCAACCAGACAAGCCAACGGGGGCCTCAAATTATTGCAAAGGTATGGAAGAAGGAATTTAGGGGGAATGAGATGGAAATTTTGAACAAAAAATGTAAAAGAGATTGGAAAACTTGTGCTATTGGAGTAAAGCCAAATTCAAGGATCTTTTTATGGACAAGGAAAGATTGAAAGAGGAGATTCTTCAACTTTAAGAAGAAGAAGAAAGAGCAGGAAGGCTTGATGATGAGAAGATTTGGTTACTTAGAGTAAGGATTAAAGAGTTGAATGCTAATCTTTGTTGGTTGAATACTTGGTGGAAGCAAAGGGCCAAAGTGAAATGGATTGAAGAAGGATATTCAAATACAAATTTTTTCCATGCATTTGCTAATGCTAGGAAAAATGCTAACTAGATTTCGCAAAATAAAAACTCAGATGGGGAGCTAACGGAGGAGCCAAAGGAGATGGAGGAAGATTTTTTAAAGTTTTTCCAAAGTAAATGGAAAGAAAGAGTGTACTGGAAGGAGAGTTGGCCGTGTTTAGTGAAGGCTTTAGATGATGAAGACAGGAAATGGTTGGATGCTGATTTTTCTGATGCATAAATTGGGAATGTGGTGAGGATGTTGGGCAACAATAAGGCTCCCGGTAATGACTGTATGACTTACTCCTTTTTCAAATTTTACTGGAATATTATTGGAGAGGATGTTTATAGAGTAGTGAAGAGGTTCTTTCTTTCAAGCAAGATGTTTAAGGAATGGAAGGATACATTTGTTGTGCTTATTCCTAAGACTAAAAATCCAGTGACTCCTTCAGTCTTTCATCCAATCATCTTGTGTAATTCCATCTATAAGATAGTGGCTAAAGTACTATTGAATATATTGACCATGGTTATGCCTAAATCATTTTAGAAGAACATGTAGCTTTTGTAAGAGGAAGATCTATGTTGGAGCATTTGTTGCTAGCTCAGGAAGTCTTCAACAAAATCAGGATTTCAAAAGCAAGTAATGGATCTAAGGCTATTAAGTTAGACATGGAGCAAGCCTATGATAGTATGTGCTAGACTACTGTTAGGAAGATGATGGATGTCATGAGCTTTTCGGAGAAGTTTGCTACTTTGGCGATGGAGTGTATTTTGGAACCAAGGTTTGCTATTTTGATTAATGGTGGACTATCTAGATGGATAGTGGGAAAAAGTGGCTTCCAGCGGGGATGTCCTTTATCTCCGTTCTTATTCATCATATGCTCACTATTGATTTCTAATGCTTTCTATGATAAAGAGAAGAAATTGGGTATTAAGACTTCTCCTAGAAGCCAAAAAATCTCTCATTTTCTTTATGCAGATGATATCTTGCTTTTTTTTAATTCGAGATTGAAGAATATAAAAAAATTGAAGATCATTGTAGAGAACTATTGCAAATGGACTGGGCAAACAATTAATCTACAAAAATCCGCTATGGTTTGTGGCAAAATGATTATGAAAAGAAGGAAGAAAAAAATTGGAAAGCTATTGGGAATTAAGCTTGAGGTGGAAACGCAATACTTGGGAACTAAATTGGCATTAAGGAGGTTGAGAAAATTTGATTTCCAGTTTTTTTTGGATAAGTCATTGAAGAAGTTGAATGCTTTGGACAATAGGTTCATTTCTATGGCTGAAAGATTGGTTTTGGTAAAAACAGCCTATATGAACCTTCCATTATTCAATATGACTCACTCCATAGTCCCTTTAGGTATATTGAAGGAATTTGATAAATATTGTAGAAATTCATATGGAATAAACATGATGGATGTCATGGTCTTCACTATGTGGCTTGGGAGATAATGTGTAAAACCAAAAGCTATGGGAGGATGGGGGGTTAATTTGACTGAAGCCAGGATGGGGGCTTTGAGGGCAAAATTTACTTGGGATTTATATGAGGCAGCTTCTACTTTGTTGAATAGGAATTTGTTGGAAAATATGGGGAAAGTTGGTGGAGCAATAAAGATGTGAAGAGTGGATCTTCAACTTGGAAAATCATTGAAAGTGGCTGAAAATCTCTTAAGAGTTTTGTTAGGTGGAATGTTGTGAGGGGTTCAAAAATTAATGTATTAAAATATGTATGGATATTGGACAAATGTTTGCTTAAATGGCCTACATTTGAATTCTTGACCTTTTCATTAAAGAGGGAAGATGAGATCAAGAGAAGCTTGTTTTGAATTTTTTAAAAGGAGCTAGTTTGTTTGATAAATAGTATCCAGATTTTTCTAATCATGATGAAGACTTTATGTGGTTAAAGAAGAAATAGAGTGGTAGATCTATCTCTTCAATGCTAATTGAAGAGGTCTAGAAGGATGAAGCTAATTTGGATTCAGTTTCATGGATTCAAAGGTTGAAGCTGAATGGCAGTGTTGAACTTTTCATGTGGCGTATCTGTAAAAATGCAGTCCCTACGGGAGATTTTTTGGTGAAATGGAGGCTAGCTAACAGCAATTTATGCCCAAGAGGTTGTGAAACTGCTGAAGATAAGGACCATATTTCAACTTCTTGCTCTAAACTGATCAACATAATTGATGTATTACATAGATGGGGATTCAGAGTACTTAAGCTTACTGATTTCAAAGAATGTATAGAGGAGCTGGAAGTATTATCTGGGACAAATATTATGATGGTGAGATTATATGTAACTCTTGTATGGTTCTCTTGGAATGAAAGGAATAACAAGGTAAAGCATTGAAAAATAGGGGTCAGTGCAGTTTCGATAGCTGCTAATATTCTCGGGTTTGTAAGCACAGCATACAAAGATATCCTCTCAGATCACTGGGATGTCAATCAGTCTTTTGGACTGCCTACATATTCTTGGCATCCTCCTCCTTCTGAGTAGTAAGGTAAATAATGATGTTGTTATTAGAGAAAATTATATGGCTCCTATTGGAGGAATTGTTAGAGACTATAGAGGTAGATTCATTAAAGCATTTGGCTGCAATGGTATTCATTGGGATATATCACAGATAGAGTTATTGGCTTTCAGAGTTTTAAAGGATGTTTTAAAGGAAAATGTGCAAGATGTTAAAGGTATTATCATAGAGGGTGACAACAAGAATGTGATTTAGTTCCTTTATAATTTGTACAGCAAACCGAAGGAACGAGTTGGGAACATTCAAGGTGAAGATTCTTTGATTTCTAGTGATTGGAATAATGTAATTTTCCATTTTGTTCCTAGATCTTATAAAAAGTTGGCTGATTTGTGTGCAAACTTAGCTTTTTCTTATGATTTTCTTTGGAATATATTTTGTGAGAGTGAACTTCCTCTTCCTTTTACTCAATTGGTGAAGGAAGAATGTGACTCTCTAATTTGTATCTAGGCTCTTTTGTTTCTTTCTTATTTTAATGCAACTTGCATTTCTTCTTCAAAAAAAAAAATTGCTAAGAGTTGATTGGAATCATTTCAAAGGTAGTCAATTATATTCTCATCATGATATGACATGAGTGAAACCAAAAAATAGTTACGACTTCTACTATACCTATCCACAATAAACAAAGTGTAGTAGAAGAAAGGAAAAAAGAAGAGTAAATATTAAGAAGAATCTTCTTCTAAGAGTGACTATATCCCAGTTAACACGCACAATATGTCAGAGGAATCTATAAAATAGATGTTGGATCATATGAAGGAAAGCACAAAGAAGAAAATGAAAAAAAATATTATGAGATTACAAGTTTAAATGGCCTAGATGAAGAAATGATTGAGAGTGTATTCACGGTGGATCTCAATCATCATCAAAGAAATATAAAAGAAAGATAAAATAAAATATACTATATATTTAAAATTAAGAAGAAGTAGAAGATGAGGAATATGTTCCCAACATCACTAGCCGCACTGTACTTAAGTGAATGGAAAGAAAATGGAAGAACTAGTGGATGCTATGCCTGTTATTCAATGTAAAGAGACCCAACCGTCTAATGCTTAGATATATTTAATTTCAATCACGTCTTCACATCATTGTACTAAACATTAGGATGTAGTGAATGAAAAATAAGTCGAGGTTGTTAAATTAAAGAAAGAAATAATTCAAATAGTAGACATTAAGTAGCAATAGAACAACAATTTAAAGAGGCTCTAGCATAGTCTAAGTTACTTCATTAGTTCTATGGGGTAGAACCTACCCAAAGAATATAAGTTTGATCCTTATCCCAACCCTCATTCAAAAAATTTGATGGAACTAGAAATCCTAAGCAACTCTTAGCATATTTCATGATTAGTTGGTATAATATAGGAGGAAGTGATGTTTTGCTAATATGATAATTTATAAGTTATTTATTTGGAAATGCTTTTGAATGGTATGCTGAGATACCCAATAGGTCCAAGAACACCTTTATAGAATTAGAAAAATAGCCATAAAAAAGTTTGATGGAGCACATCATCATGCCATAGTTAAAGATTTGACAGTAAAAAAATAGAACCAAATGAAAGTCTAGTTGAGTACATACTAAAATGGAGAAACATTAGCATAAAATGCAAACCTAAATGACAAGAATCGTATGCCATAGATATTCTTTTAAAGAATTTTCATGGTCTAATCGCTATTCTATTAAACGTGTTCCTAATTAAAATTTTTGAGAATTTATTGAGTAAAACGTCTAATCATCAAGAGAAAATGTCTCAATTAACCTTCTTAAAATATCAATCTTCCATAGAGATGAAAAAGAAAAACCTCAAAAAGTTTTAAAATGAAGTGTGGGTCAGTGTCTAAAGATGATAAAGGGAAATAACTAATATTTATTCACTAAGAAAATCCAAATCACCCACTTCAATATTAGCAATAGTATAAACCAAAAAATGATCAATAATTTAGAACTTGACCTTTTCTCACATTAGATAAAATTAGGCAGCAGCTTGAGGCACTCAAGAATTTAAGTTACTCAATTAAAAGGGAAGGTATTAAAAGAATATTTAAAATTTTCCTAAAGAAAATCAAATTCACATTACTTAAATCGAAAGTTGGGCAACCCAAGTATTATCCATATCATTGGATAATAGATTACAATATTGAAGATTCTATAACCTTCAAAGTAGGGCTTGTAAGAAATATCAAATATGGATTGGTCATGATTCCCAAGTAATATTTAGCTTATTCTCATTAAGGATCTACTTAATATATATTTGGTTAACTTTCTATATCTGTCTCAAATTTAATAATGATAATTGAGATTTTTCTTGATCACCTAAGAAAATTCTAAATAAACTTTATAATTTATGTACTAAGGTTTCTCAACGATTGTAAAGCCTCATCCAACTTGATCCAGCTAATCCCGAGGAAGAAGTACAAAAAAAAATTCTTATTAAATAACCTAAGCTGCCCACTAGTTAGCCTTTAGCAGTTTAAAAAGGGGAACCTAATATTAAGATATGTGATGTAAATAATAAAGTTGTAGTTTCTTCAAATGGGAAAGCAAAAACTCTTGTACCCCTTTTACTGTATGATTTCTATTTTATCCCTCCATGGACTAAGAAAGAAATGAAAAAATATTTAACATATATTTTTTCTATATCTTACAAGGATGAATAAAAAATATAATTAAATATCAAAATAGAAAATAATTCTATAGTGTAAAAAATAAACTTAAACGAGTTGAAAGAATCTATTTAATATTTCTTTAATGGTGATTTTGCAATCCTTGATTTTCAGGGTAATCTTATTTATATAGAAATTGATATGTATACTTCTTATAATTAATTAGTTAAAGTTTTGAAAGCTAAGAATAATATAGAACTAAATGAACCCACAATCTCTTCCTCAAAATAGATAGTTTAAATAAACTTATGCAGTGATAATGTATTACTATTGTCAGCATCTATTGCCAATAAAGAAAATAAAATTTTTAATTATATAAAGACTTTAACATTGATACAACTAGATCTAGATGTAGATAATTCAAATATTCTTAAAGGATATTAGAGTATTTTAGCTCATCTAAAAAAAATTGCTTACAAAAATGTGTATATATGATGCTTTGGTTCTTTCTAAGGAAATGAGGGAAATTTTGAATAACACTTATCTTGATCCAAAGATCTGTATTGATAACATCAATGTAATCCCAAAAAGTAATTTTTAGCAGAAGATTGAAAGGCTATAAAATTGTTTGAGCCCAATGTAAAAAGCAATTTTGATCATCTTCAACAGTCTATTATTGTGAAGGTATTTGGAAGGAGAATCCTGGTTCAGTTGATTGCCACAGAATTACGCCATCAATGGAGTGAATTTGGCAAATTTCATTTGACCGTAATTGGTTCAGGATGGATGATGTGTTATTTTTTTTCAAAAGAGGAAATGGAGAATGTATTATCTGGAGGAACTTGGTTCATAAATGGGCATATAATTGGTATGGATAAATGGAGATTTGATTTCTCTCCTTTATCTTTAAAAGGTTTAAGTTATCCGGTGTGGATAAGGATGCCCAGCCTTCCTCTTTATTGTTGGGATGAAATTAATGTTGCCAGAATTGCTTTGTTAATTGGTAATCCTCTTCTAATAGATGGTAACATATTTCAATGGAGTAAGAGGGAATTTGCTGGAGTTTGCATGAGGGCGGAGCTTGATAAGCAACTCCCTTTGGGAAATTGGGTTGAAGGTCCAAATGGAAGATTTTTTCAAAGAGTTGAGTAAAAGAAGATATCCTCTTTTTGTCATAAGTGTGGAAAAACTGGGAACTTAATCAATTCTTTTGAAATGAATAAGTTGGAAGGAATTAATGAACCGGCTATGGCACTAGAAATTTGGAAGGTAATTATGGGAATTCTGAGCCTAAGAATCCTTCCTATGGCCCTTGGGTACTTGTCAACAACAAAAAAAAGAAATGGACTGCTGTAATGAAAAGTAATTAGGCTACTATTCCAAAATTTGTTCCTGCTTACAAAAAGATGAATTCTAAAGAGTCGAAAATACTGAAAGCTAGAAATGGAGACATAGTTCTAAATGGGGAAAAAACTCTACAAACGAGGAAGGAGATTATAGAAGCTTCAGAAGTTCCAAATCACGAATCAGCTTCAGGAGGAGTGGAAATGGTAAATAATTCTCAATCTGATTTTTATATTCCTAGAAATAACAAATTTGAAATGCTTGGTGATCTAGAGGAAGAAAATGGGAAAAATATTTTGGTTGTGAATGTTCAAAATGCTGAACCTAAAATTGAAGAAGGAGAAATTTTAAATTTAGCAAAGGCTTTTGAGTATGTTACTGAGATTCTTATGGGATCATATGAGAAGGAAGTCATTGATATTGGCTCAATAGCTAATAATAAAGAATTGGATACAGTTTGGGAAAGTGAAGCCTAAACTTCAAATGAAGCTAAAATTTTTGGGACCATTAAATCAATCCTCAAGAATTAAGAAGCTAGATGGCTTGAACAAAAAAAAAGGGTGGGGGACCATCCCCCATGGAAGCTAAATGAGTTCACTTGCTTTTTGGAATTATAGAGGGGCAAATAAGAGGGAAGCCTCTCTATATTTGAAGGAGGTAGTTAGAGATTGGGATGTTTTTTTTGTTGGTATAGTAGAGACTAAAGATACTACTATGGATAAATGGGAGTTTGGGAAATATATGGGTGAAGGATAGGATTTCATTTTATATCCCTCTAATGGGATGTCAGGAGGAATAGTGGTAATGTGGAGAACTGATATTGTAGATTTTTCCTTGATAAAAGCTACGGAGCAATTTGTGATTGGGAAGCTTAGTGTGGTGAACATAGAATCTTGGATAATCTCTACTGTTTATGGTAGTAGAGACGTGTATAATAGAAGAAATATTTGGGAATGTTTTGGATTAGATTCTTCTTTTGATATGCCATCTATTATTGGAAGTGATTTTAACTATATTTTATCTCAAGAAGAAAAAAGAGGAGGTAAAAAGTTTAAATTCTCTCTTGCTCCTCAAGAGATGAACTCTTTTATGAATGAGTTTGACTATCACGATGTGGGGATCATAGGTCCTAAATATACGTGGTGTAACAATAAAACTAGGAATGCTAGAATCTATGAAAGACTTGACAGATGTTTACTAACCTCTAAAGCTTTGGAATTGGTTCCTCAAGTAGCTAATGGACATGTGGCTCGGGTGGCTTCAGACCATAGTACTGTAGTATTCCAGATTTTTAATAAAAATTTTTAGGATTCCAAATTGCTGAGATTTGAAGATCTTTGGTTGTCATACCCGACAACTTTTAATGTGGTGAAGAATGCTTGGAGTTAAGTGGTTGAAGGTGATCCTGTGGAGGTTTTGAATAAAAAATTTCATAAGGTGTTAAGGGCTCTATTCTTTTGGAGTAGAGCTAAACATCATTACCTTATGGAGTTAAAGGAGAAGCTTAAGATGGAGGTGGCTGTTTCGCAAAAAGTGGAAATGAATGGGGAAGTAAATGTTGATGAGATCCATTTAATACTTAAAACAAAGGTACATGATCTAAATGTCACTCTAGCTTGTTTAAATATGTGGTGGAGACAAAGAGTGAAAGCAAAATGGTTGGAAGAAGGTGACACCAATTCAACTTTATTTCATGCTTTTGCTAATGGTAGAAGGAATGGGAATTTCATTAAGCAAGTGAAAATTGAGGCTGGATTTTCTTGAACCTTCAGCATTATCACCCCAAACCAAATTACAGTCATTTGAGCTAACAGGCATACTAGATTTGGACCTATTTTCCTTTCCAGCTAAGGCACATTCATCTTTTCCATGACAAATTTTCCCACAAATAACAGGCATAAGAAGAAGTTTTGTTGTGAGAAAATCTAGAGAGAGAGAGTCTTTCTTGTTTTCAATTTTTTTTTCACGGCTTTTTATTTTGCTGGTTCCAGCGGGTGGAATGGTGGTTCGCGACCGCCGGCAGCAGCTTGTCTGCGGTAATCTTTCTTCTGATCACCATCATAACGGTCCACTCAAATCATCTAATCAAAATCTCAACAAGATTCGCATTGATCCGAATGAACAAGTTTTGATAAAGAAATCTTCAAACCTGATAATCAATGAAGGATTCAGACCCCCTTTGCGATTATAGCCTATAATGGAAGGAAAAGGAAAAGGAGTTCTTGAAGATCGAATTGTTGTGGTGAAGGACAAGGAAAAAACGGATTCTTTTGAAAATCAGGTTTTTGAGTCTACCTCATCTTCAAATGTGGTGCTGAAGGTTAATAAATTTACAGGATCACAAGATGCTGATGTTCTAGAGCAGATAAATAAAAATCTTTCAGTTTTCTTTGAAAAAGAAGAAGGGATTGTTGTTCCGGGTTCTGTTATTGATTAGAATGCTAAATCAGTTCATACGAATAGCTTTACGTCGGCGTGGCAAAAAACTCAACGCATTAAGTTGAGTTATAATTTGAATTCTACTCAGATGTCTGAAGATGGGAAGGCGGTGAAGATGAATCCAGAAAAAGAATTGGCCAATACTCAAATCTTAAAGAAATCCCTGGTAATCAAGGTGCTTGGACAGAATATCCCATTCTCGATTTGTAGCCTAGAACTTAGAAGACGGTGGAGTAAATTCGGCAGCTTCCATCTTACTACTTACTTCGGGAAATAATTGGATTCTTTGTTCTTTCACTAACAATGAATCCATGGAGGAAGTACTAAGTGGAGGACCTTGGTTTATTGGGAATCATATTATTGGGATGGATAGATGGACATTCTGTTTCCCTACGGAATCATTGAAAGGTATCACTTCTCCGGTGTGGATTCGATTCCTGAGACTTCCTTTGAGTTGTTGGGATGAGGAGAACATTTCTAAGATTGTTTCTATGATTGGAGTTCCTATGTTATTAGATGGGAATTCTTTCAAATGGGGGAAGAGAGAATATGCAAGATGTTGTGTTTGGATAGAGCTAGAAAAGAAACTCCCTAAGGGAGTTTGGATTGAAGGATTGCATGGGAGATCATTTCAGAATGTAGAGTATGAGAAGTTGACTTCAGTGTGTTATCAATGTGGTAGAGTGGGACACAGTAAAGTTTCATGTCCAGAAGCTAATAATTTGCTGGTTAAAAAAACAATTGTGAAAGAATCCAGTGAAACTTTGAAGCAGGAAAATGATATGGCATATGAAGGTTTAAAATAGCAAAGCAAAGATGAGTATGGGTCTTGGATTCATGATAAATTTAAAAATAAGATATTGAAAAATACATGGAAGAATAATGGTAATTATGCTCAAGTTAAACAGGTGTACAAACCTGTTGATAAGATGGAAATAATATAGGAGGATGTGCAGGAAAGGGGAAATTTTAATGCAGCTAATTTTCAAGATGAATAAGCTAATCATAAGGAGGTTGTTGGTACTGAAAATGTTTGGTCTCAGGTAATCCCAATTGATTTTAATAGCAAGAACATGTTTCAATTATTGACAGAAGATATTGAGGAAGGGGAAGTTGTTGAAAGGGCTGCTACTGATTATGATAATGAATCCAAGCCGATGGATACAGCTGAAGATGAAGTTTTTCCTAAAAAATATAGCTCTGTTGAAGTACAGGAAAATGGAGATCATTTGATGTCTTTGACAAGTTCTGGTAAAGTCAAATTATCAAAAGAAGAATTAAGGTCTTTGGGACTAGTGGAAGCTGAACAAAGAAAGAGGAAAGGTGAGAAGAAAAATAATAAAATGATGGGGGATAATTCCCCTGTTGTTTTTTAATAGCGTATGTTATTTTTTGGAATTGTAGGGGGGCCAGAAAGTGGGAGGCCTCCCTATATCTTAGAGATATTCTGAAAGACAACGATTCTTTTTTTGTTGGGCTGACTGAGACAAAGATTTCCTGTGTATAAAGACATGAAGTTGATTTGATTATTGGTAGTAATTGGGACTACTTTCATCAACCGGCTGTTGGCCTCTCAGGGGGGATTTTAGTGCTGTGGAAAAGAGATTTAGCTTCTTTTGAAGTCATTGAGCATTCTTCCCAATTAATTATGGGAACTCTTAACATCAATTCTTTAGGAAAATGGAATGTGGCCACTGTATATGGAGAAAAGGAGGTTCAAACCTGGAGGATTCTATGGCAATCTCTTGAAGATCATATGCTTGGTGATCTTCTGACTATTATTGGAGGTGATTTCAATTGTATCCTTTCTAAGGATGATAATAAAGGGGGTAAGAGATTCCATTTTTCTTATGGACCAAAGGAGATGAAGATGTTCTTAACAAATAATGACTTTCACGATCTTGGTTTTGTAAGTCCAAGGTTTACTTGGTGTAATAATAAAGAAGGTAACTCTAGAATTTGGGAGAGATTAGTTAGATGCTTTTTGAATTCTATTGCCCTTCAAAGAATTCCTATGGCTAAGGTGCGGCATCTATCAAGGATTGCTTCAGATCATGCTCCCATTTCTTTGAATCTGGTTGAACCTCAAAATCTTAAATCTAAGTTTTTTAGATTTGAAGATACCTGGAAGTCATATCCAGCTACTTGGAATACTGCTTTAAAGGCTTGGAGAAAATCTGATTTTGGTACAAATGCTGAAATTCTGAAAACAAAGTTAAGAAGAATATTGAAAGACATTCATTTTTGGAATAAGAATAAATGCAAAGAATTGAATATGTTAAAAGATGAGTTGAAAAGAGATATTTTACTATTACAATTAGAAGAATCGAATGGTGAAGGACTCACGGATGAAAGAATGAAGTTGTTGAGAAGCAAGGTGCATGAACTAAATATTACACTGAGTAGATTATCTACTTGGTGGAATCAAAGAGCAAAAGTCATATGGCATCAATAAGGTGATAGTAATTCCAGGTTTTTTCATCATTTTGCATCAGCTAAGAAGAATGGTAACCTTATTTGGCAAATCAAGAATGAGAATGATCATTTTGTGGAGGATTTTGAAAAAATTGAAGCTATTTTTTTATGATTTTTTCCGAAAGAAATGGGCTTCCAGAAAATGCAAGTTGTCTGGATGGCCTTCTATTCTGGATAACCTGCAGCTTTCTAGTGAGGATGCTGATTTTCTCAGTGCTTATTTTACCAAGGAAGAATTGATTAAGCCGGTCTTCAGTCAAGGTAATAACAAATCCCTGGGTCTTGATGGTATTACAACTTCATTTTTCAAATTCTTTTGGAAAATTGTTGAGGAAGTCACTTGGAATGCTATTGTTAGCTATTTTAAAATTGGAAGTATGCATAATGACTGGAAGGATACATTAGTGGTTTTAATTACAAAAATTCCAACTGTTCCATCAAACTTTAGGCCTATTAGCTTGTGCCAAACTACTTATAAAATTGTGGCAACTATGATTTTGAATAGGCTGAAAAATTGTATTTCAAAATGTATCATTGAAGAACAAGTTGCCTTTCTTCATGGTCGTTCTATGTCTGACCATTGCCTTATTGCTCATGAGATTTTTCATAAGCTTAGAATTTCTAAAAAAAATGTTTGATGGTGGTTAAGCTTGATATGGAGCAAGATTATGATAGTATGAGTTGGGAGGCTTTAGAACAAGTACTAAATATGTTTGGCATTCCAATGAGAATTATTTTGCTGATTTTGGAATGTGTCAGAAAAGCTAGGTTCTCATTCATCATTAATGGCAAAGCTTCCAAGTGGATTATTGCTGAAAATGGGTTTTGTCAAGCATGCCCCCTTTCTCCATTTCTTTATATTGTTTATTCTAAACTTTTCTCTCTAGCTATGGCACAAGAAGGTAAAGATTTGGGAATCCAAATCTCACAAAGAGCTAAAAAATTTAACCATCTGTTGTATGCTGATGATGTGTTGATCTTTTCCCAAGCTTCAAAGAAATTGGCCTCCAAGTTAAAAAACATTGTGCTGAACTTCTGTTACTGGACTGGATTGCGAGTGAACAACACAAAATCCCAATTTTTTTTTGTAGAGGTATGAACAAAGTTGAGACTGTTCGAGTAAAGAAGATTTTGAATTTCAAAACCGTGAAAGAGCTGCAGTACTTGGGAGTAAATTTATTGCTAAGAAGACCGGTCAGATCTAATTTTCAATTTCTTATTGATAGAATTATGCAAAAGCTGAACACTTGGGGAGGTAAATGTCTTTCTTGTTAGAATAGTTGCTATTTGAATGCTTTTATATTTTTGCAACTTGTATAGTTTTGATGATTTCAAACATTATTGTTCAAATGTGTAGTTATCTCCTAACAATTTTAGAAGATTTGTATTTGCTCTTGTGTGTACTAACAGTTCAGGAAAATCAGACTCCAGACTACGATAACTTCAAATCAAATTCAACATGAGATACTTGAGATACTTTGTTAATTTGAAGTTCGCATTTTTTCTTTGAATTAATTTTGAAAGGGAGTGATTGTAATTGAGTGAATAAAAAAAATAAACACACACACATAAGGAGATCATAAAATTTTATACTGATCGTACTGGACGATATCCGATCGTACGGGACGATCAGACAGTTATCTCCTATAGGGCACATGGAACGAATATGAACTTGCTCGAAATTTTTTTTCTCTAAGTCCTATTCATCCAGGACCAAATTAATAATCGTACCAGATGATTGGTTCTCTATAAAATTTTCGTCCAGATGAATTTTATTATCGTACGTGGCGACTGGTTCTCTAGAAAATTTTCATCCAGACGAAATTAAAAATCGTCCAGGACGATCGGGTCTCTGGAAAATTTTCGTCCAGATGAAAATAAATTATCATCTGTGGCGATTGGTCCTCTGGAAAATTTTCGTCCAGACGAAGTAAAGAATCATCCAGGACAATCGGGTCTCTGGAAAATTTTTATCCAGACGAACATATTCTCGTCCAAACGATTAACTGACTTAGAACAATTTTCAGCAGTTTCTAGAACCGACCTAGTAATAACTGTTCGTACTGGACGAACCTAGTTCGTACAGGACGATCATCTGTACGAAGACATTTCGTACACATATTCAAATAGGGTCGTTTCAGATCGTTTATATAAAATCGTCCAGGATGATCCATGATCGTATAGGATGATCCACTGCGTACAGAATTGAACACTTGCAGTTTTTGGGCGGTTTTTCTTGTCTTTTATATAAATAGTCCAAATTAGACTGCCACCCAATCTTTTTGTCATTTGATCTTTGTGCCTCTTGAGAGAATAGCCAAGGAGAGAGTGGAAGAGAGCATTCAAGGGAGGATTCCTACCACTGGAGCGAGAAGGCTTCACTTGAATTTCAAAGGTAAGAGTCTCTACTTGTGAATTTGGATTACTTCACTTTTTTCTTTCTTCCTTCTAGATTCTTGTGAGAAGATCAGTCAAGGAGATCTGGTTCTCTGCCGACACTTGGAGAGTGTGAACAGCTGAAAGGTTCTCTGCCTACACTTAGAGAGTGTGAATAGCCAAAGGGTTCTCTGCCCACACTAGGAGAGTGTAAAAGGACGACGGTTCTCTGCCCACACTAAGAGAGTGTAAAAGGACATCGATTCTCTGCCAACACTGGAAATTGTGTAAAAGGACGATGGTTCTCTGCCAGCACTGGGGATTGTGTAAAAGGATGACGGTTCTCTGCCAGCACTAGGGATTGTGTAAAAGGATGACGGTTCTCTGCCGCACCGAGTAGTGGTGAAAAGAGTGTGTTGCAAAGGCTTCTCCGCCTTGCTGTGGGTGCTAAAGGAGAGTCACTATTGGTTTTAGTGCAATACTCACAGGGTGCCTCTGAGGAGTGGATGTAGGTCTGGTTATAGACCGAACCACTATAAATCTGGTGTCATTTACTTTATTATTTTTATGTTTTCACACTTTAAATTTTAGTTTTAACAACTCTGTGGTTGAAAAATATTTTTCTACAAACTTTAAAAGAAATTTTTATTTCGGTTCAACTTAATCTTCAAAGAGGGTTTAAAATTTTTAAACTACCAATTCACCCCCCTCTTGGTAGCCTTAGGACATTCAGTTAGGCTTAACAACCTAATTACTAGACTCAACAAGTGGTATCAGAGCATCGTTTCAAAATCATAAGTTTGAACTACTTTTTTATTAACGTGAATGGCTACATTTGGAAACCGAAACACACCTGAGGGTTACTCTATCATTAGACCTCCACTGTTTGACAATATTCCTTTTGATTTTTGGAAAACACGCATGTCTACTTTCTTACAGTCACTTGATTATCGCATGTGGATGCTAGTCCAGGAAGGTTACACAAAACCAACTAGATTAGTTGATGGAGTTAGGATAGAAACACCCTATGCAGATTGGACTATTGAAGAATGTGACATAGCACAATTAAATGTGAAATGTTTAAACAATTTCTTTTGTGCTTTAAAATCTGAAGACTACATGCGAGTTTCCACTTGCAAAAGCGGAAAGGACATATGGGATAGACTTTGTATAACTTATGAAGGGACAAATGAGGTTAAGCAATCAAGACTCAATATCTTGTTACATGACTATGAATTATTTCGCATGAAACCTAATGAATCTATTTCAGACATGTACATAAGATTCACTCAAATTGTCACTTCTTTGCATGCACTTGGTAGGGAATTAACTAATGCTGAAATGGTCAATAAGATTCTTCGTTGTTTACCTACTTCTTATGATGCTAAAATTACTGCAATTACAGAGTCTAAAGATCTGAACATTTATTCCATTGACAATCTTCTTGGTTCACTCATTGCTTATGAGCAAGGAGTAAGTCAAAGAAAGATTGATGCAGGTGAGCCTAGAAAGGACAAGAATATTGCACTAAATGTGGAAGAGTCAGAAAGTGAACACTCACAACCTGATGATGAAGAAGATATTGCATTGATGACTAGATAATTCAGAAGCTTTTTAAAGAGGAAGCAGAAGAGACGCCAGCAATGGAATAGAGGTAAGTATAACAGAAATAGCAAGGTTTCTAATGAAGTAATTTGTTATGAATGCAGGAAACTAGGTCATATAAAGACTGATTGTCCAAAACTCAAAGCCACTCCTAGCAAGGAGAAGGTAGAGGAGAAACCAATGGTAAAGAAGGGCAAGAAGAAGTTTCAAAGGGCTTTTTGGGCGGACTCAGCTTCAGACTCATCTGAGACTGAAAAAGAAGAAGTCACCAACCTTTGCTTGATGGCAGATAATGTTGAACAATCATATCAAGAAGAGGTATGTGATTTAACCTATGATGAATTGTTTGAAGTTTCTGAACACATGCATGATGCATATAGGAAAATGAAAAAGATGCATGCTAGTTTAGGTTTAAAATTGAAAGAGCTTAATAAGGAACATGAAATCCTTAAGAAAAATCATGCTTTAATAGATAACAACCACATGAAACTACTTGATGAATATGATGACTTGAATAAAAATTTTGAGAATTTAAAATCATCCTATGCTGAACTTGAAAAAGAATTTAAGAATTTTAAGGATGAATCTGAGAGCAAGACATATAGAATCAATTATAACAATCGAATCTTGGAAGATATGAATTCATTTTACAAACTCACAATAAGAGCTCTCGAGGATAATAGGAACCCCCCTAAACTTGAAGATTTTACAAATCCTAAATATTATCCTAAATTCATAAAATCCCTTAGAAGACAATCATATGAAAGAAAACATAGGAATATTTTTCCTAATATTAAATGTAATAATTATGGATTTTTGTGACATATATCTCACACCTGCACTTTAAAGATGAAAACTAATTTGGTGTGGAGAACTAAGATGCATAAACCTAGACATATCATACATGCATCTGATTATAAATTTCATAAAGGTGAACCCAAACTTGTTTGGGTTCCCAGGGCTAACATTTGAGAATTTTGCAGAAATACTCTCACACAAGACCTCGTAAGAGTATATGGTACCTGGGCAGCGGATGTTCAAAGCACATGACTGGAGATACTGCTCAATTCATAACGCTGGAAGCCAGGAGTGGAGGCAAGGTTACACTTGGAGATAATACCACAAAGAAAGTGGTTAGATCAGGTATGATTGGAAATTTGAAAAACTTTTTCATAGACAATGTGTTATTAGTTGAAGGCTTAAAACATAATTTTCTTAGCATAAGTCAACTACGTGATAAGGGCTATAATGTAAAATTTTTACCTACTAGCTGCATAATAAGCCTAAATGGGAAAATTGTTTTAAATGGAAAAAGGGTAAATAATGTCTACATGCTAGATTTAAATTGTATTCAATCTCCTACTGCTTTTTGTTTGAAAACTGTTTCTGATGAATCATGGCTTTGGCATAGGAGACTTTGTCATTCTAGTATGAAAAATCTTAAGAGAATTACCCAAAAGAATTTGGTGAGAGGTATACCTAAACTAGACTTTACCAAGGACCATCTTTGTGATGTATGTCAATTAGGAAAACAAGTGAAGTCCTCTTTTAAGTCCAATAAAGATCTTAGGACCAGTAAACCTTTAGAAATTCTACACATGGATCTTTTTGGACCTGTAGGCATTATAAGTCTAGGAGGGAAGGTATACAGATTTTTATAGTGGATGATTTCTCAAGATTCACTTGGGTTAGATTTCTTTTTCATAAGAGTGAATCGTTTTAGGAATTCAAAAACTTTTCTACTTGGATTCAAAGGAAACTAGGGAGTGAAATAATTTCTATACAAAGTGATCATGGAGGATAATTTAAAAATGAAAGATTTGAAAATTTCTGTAAAGAAAAAGGAATTGATCACAATTTTTTTGCACCTAGAACCCCTCAGCAAAATGGGGTAGTTGAAAGGAAAAATAGAACATTAATAGAAGCCGCCCGAGCAATGTTGGCAGAATACTCGCTTCCTAGATATTTTTGGGCTGAGGCGGTTAGCACTGCATGCTATGTTCTGAATAGGGTGAATGTGAGATCAAATTTGAATAAAACACCCTATGAGTTGCTAAAAGGTAGAACGCCAAATTTGTCTCATTTGCATGTATTTGGTTGCAAGGTGTTCATATATAATAATGGAAAATCTGCCTTAGGAAAATTTGATCCAAAATCAGATGAAGGAATTTTTGTTGGATATTTAAGTGTTGGAAAATCTTATAGGGTATTCAACAAAAGAACTTTAGTCATTGAAGAAATCACACACGTTGTATTTGATGAAAGTGGAAACTTTGAAGAGCTAAATGTTGTTGAAGAAGAAATTGAAGAAAACTCCCAAAAGATTAATAGATTAAATTTGGAAGAAAATGTGGAAGAAAATTTGGAAAGAGAAAACCCTTTGCCTAGAGATTTGAGATTTTCTAAAAACCACCCAAAGGAATTGATTATAGGTGAACCAAGTGAGGGTGTTAGAACTAGGCGTGGATTAAACAAGGAAGTTAATCATTCAGCCTTTATTTCAACTATTGAACCCACTAACATTGATCAAGCACTTTTTGATGAATTTTGGATATTGGCCATGCAAGAAGAGTTAAATCAATTTGTAAGAAATAAAATTTGGGAATTAACTACAAGGCCAAAAGATCAAAGTGTTGTTGGAACCAAGTGGGTGTTCAAAAATAAAATGAAAGACTCAGGAGTAGTCATTAGAAATAAGGCTACATTAGTAGCTAAGGGGTATAATCAAATTGAAGAAATTGATTTTGAGGAAACTTTTTCCCCTGTAGCTAGACTTGAAGCAATTAGGATTTTACTAGCCTTTGCCTGTTTTAAAAGTTTTAAATTGTTTCAAATGGATGTCAAAAGTGCCTTTTTAAATGGGGTAATTGAGGAAGATGTTTTTGTAGAACAACCTCCAGGTTTTGAAAATTCTAAATTTCCAAATCATGTTTTCAAGATAAAAAAGGCATTATATGGATTGAAACAGGCACCTAGGGCTTGGTATGAGAGGTTGAGCACCTTCCTACTTGAAAGATCTTTTGAAAAAGGAAGTGTGGATACAACTCTCTTTTTAAGGAAAATTGGAAAGGATATACTTATTGTTCAAATTTATGTGGATGACATCATCTTTGGATCTTCAAATAAACTTCTTTGTGATGATTTTTCTAAAACAATGAGTTGTGAATTTGAAATGAGTCTAATGGGAGATTTAAATTACTTTCTAAGATTTAGCATTAAGCAACTTGAGGAAGGTACTTTTTTTAGTCAAACTAAATATATTAAGGACATCCTCCAAAAATATGAAATGGACAATGCTAAACCTGTTAGTACACCAATGAGTTCCTCAGTTCAGTTGGATAAGGACCATATGGGAAAATCTGTTGATCAAAAGAAATTTAGAGGGATAATTGGATCTTTACTTTACTTGACTGCTAGCCGACCAGATATTATGTTTAGTGTTTGCTTTTGTGCTAGATTTCAATCAGATCCAAAAGAATCACATTTGACAGCAGTGAAAAGGATTTTAAGATATCTACTAGGAACTCAAAACTTAGGGATTTGGTATCCTAAGTTTAGCTCTTCATTTGAAATTATTGGTTACTCAGATTTTGACTTTGCAGGCTGTAGAGAGAATAGGAAAAGCACTTCTGGAACATGTCAATTCATTGGAAATTCATTAGTTTCATGGTCTAGTAGAAAACAAAATTCAGTGGCACTATCTACTGCAGAAGCAGAATACATTGCATTAGGAAGTTGTGTGGCACAAGTACTTTGGTTAAAATAACAGTTGATTGATTTAGGATTAACTATAGGCACTATTCTAATTTATTGTGACAATACTCGTGCTAATTGCATTTCCAAAAATCCTATTCAACATTCTAGAACCAAACACATTGATATAAGGCATCATTTCATAAGGGATCATGTATCCAAGGGAGAAATTGAACTCATACATGTTTCAACTGAAAATCAACTTGCAGACATTTTTACAAAACCTTTAGCCTTTGATACCTTCAGTACTTTAAGAACAAGGCTTGGTGTTATTGATTTAAATACCTAAACAAAATGTCTTTTCAACATTGATATTTGTTTTGTTTTGTTTTTGATTTTGTGAAATTTTGTGTGTTTTGAATGAATTTTTTTTAGTCTATGGTTTTGTTTTATGTTTTCTGTGTTTTTGAATGTTTAATTTGATTTTCTTAAATTAAAAATCAAAATTCAAAAATTGGAGGAAATCGTCCGGGACGAATCTGGTTTCGTACGGGATGATATCTGAAAGAACAGTTTGCGTGAATTTTAACCGTTTTGAGAGCAGTTTTTAATTAGATCGTCTGTACGATCTGACGATCGTCCAGGATGAAAATGTTTTTTTCTCAAACGTCGGGACGATTGAATGGAGCGGTTGAGTGGATAAGACAGTTTTTAATATGGATTTTGTTAGTACAAATTTTTGGTTCGTCCAGACGAACAGATGTCGGTTCATTGTAGGGGACGGTTTTCAAAAGACATTAAAATGAGTTACTTTTTGATCGTCTGTACAAAAATATTTCGTCTGTACGATCGGTCAAGTCAAAAAGCCTGTACGAAGGGACGCATTGTAAGTTGTGTTGATTACGAAAAGCCGTTACATTTTGGACGAATTGGATCGTCTGTACGAAATAATTTCGTCCAGACGAACGATGATTTTCGTCTAGGACGAATATTTTTGTCTAGGATAAACGTATAGTTTTTCTTTAAATATGAAGGCTTTCTAACTTAACAATCACACTTCCAAACTTCACTTTCAATCCCTTTCTACTTCAAATTGACAATGGCCTCCTCAAGCAAGAGACAAAAGGTGTTGGTGAAGAAACCCAATAGGAATGACTCAGAAAACTTCCTATCTAAGGCGAATGAGGAATCCTTTCCTCGGTTTGCATCCGCCAAAATAACTCCCTCGCGCATTTTAATCCAAAGTGAGTTAAAATTTAGGGTAATGCACCTCTTTGCCTCAACCCAATTTCATTTCATACTTTCTCTCGTCCACTTCTACAACAAGCAAACCTACCACTATTTCCTAGCGAACATGAGTTTTAATTCTGACTACTCCTCCATTATTTCTTATATCTTCAAGCAAAAAGTTGAAATCACAAAGCATGACCTTGGTGCATTTTTGAACTTAAGAACTGAGGGATATAGAGCCAACACCCTAATGAGTGAAAACAAATTTGAATGGTATGAAGTCAATAGGGTGATTAGAGAAATTGGTCTAACCTATCATGTTGCTAGAGTTTCTGGAATGACGAGGGATGCCCGAATCATCCAGCATATCCTTCGATCTTCAATCATTCCTAAAGTTGGTGATAGGATTAATATTACCCCTCTCCTTTCTGCTCTAACCTTTTTAATTATGGAAGGTCATCCTATTGACAAAGCCCAACTTATCATAGATCATATCTATGGGCTTTCAGAAATAGGAGATGCAGATCAGAAGAGGAAAAAGAACATCTCATTAGGACACTTAGTCACTTACATTTTGGAAAAGAAATACAACTTAGTGCATCCTGATGAAGAATACGAAGAGCCAGTATACTATAATGATGCTTCCTTCAGATTGCTTTTCAAGGAGGAAAAACGAAAAGAACATGCTAGTGCTTCAGAAGAGGAAGAAGAAGGAGTGCAAACTTCTGCTCCTCAGTCAGATTATCAGAATTTGATTGAAAGATTTGATAGATTAGAGACTCATATTGATCAAAGGTTTGATCAATTTGAAGCTCAACTTACGCAGCAGCAATAAGACATTGGTAATATTAGAAATGAAGTACGTGAAATTAATATCAATGTAATGTTGATGGCCTCCTACTTCAACCTTTTTGGCGGCATTCCTCCTCCTCCTCCTCCAGAACAGTAGAGATGAATTTCTGTGTGTTTGTTGTATTCATATTTTATGTTTTTGTTGTGTGAGTTTCAATGTTAAGTGTTTGCGTTTATGTTTATTTTTTCTTTTAAGTTCAATGTATTTTCTTACTTGTTTTTAGATATTATGAAATGTGTAATCCTTTCATTAATATCAATGGATGTTGTACTTGTTTCAAATTTGATTTATTTTTGGAATGTGGTTAATATTTTTGAATTTCATTAGTATTATTTAATTTTTATAGTGCTTAAATTAGATTGTAATTTGAGATTATCTATATTAGAAAATCTAGTCTTTCTAAATTTAAAAGTTGTTTATAACTTGTTGTAATTAGAACTTTTAAATTCATGTCTATTCATTTAGACTACATAAAAGTTAATATTACTATTGCAATTTAGATGTTTTCTTATTTTGTATTTCTATGATCAAGTGATATTTATGCACTTAGAAATATTTGAAATTTTAGATTATTGATTTTGAAAAGAATTGGTCTCAATTACTCTTAAAAATTGTACAAAAAGTATAAAAATCAAAAGGAATTCACAAAGATTTGCAATGTGAAAAAGAGGCACAAAATAAGCCCAACAAAGAAAAAAATATGCACAAAAATGTGCCCCAAAAATTTTGAAAAAGATGCGCAAAGCGCCACATGTGGTAATTATCTTCTTTCCAAATTCTTTCAATCTCTTAATTCAAATTGATCTTATGTTCATTTATATTTCATTGAACTTTGAAATATAAATTTTTTTTACATCTCTCTTGTAATGATTTTCAATACTTAAATGTCTAAATTGAATAATGTCTTTAAAAATTTCTTCTTACTTACAATGTTATATCACTTCTTAAATTTTATGAATTTCTATGATTGACCTAATATTTTTAGTTTAAAATTACATACCTTATGGCAATCACCATTTAGATTAAATTTTCAAATGAATTTCATATAATTACTTACATTTCTCGTCTATTTCTTCTTCACTTTTTGTTGCTGTCAAAAAGGGGGAGAAATTATTGAAATTATTGTGTTTTGTATTTTGATTATTCTGTTTGCAAGTATTTGACTTTGTGGCTGTTTGTGTTAAAAATTTTGAAAAACAAAAATTTTGTTCTTTATGCCTCCTTATTTTCATGAACTCATCAATTCAGGGGGAGTTTAGGAGATAGGAGATTTGTTTAAATTGAAACCATACAAACAATAATTGTTTTGCCATCATCAAAAAGGGGGAGATTGTTAGAATAGTTGCTATTTGAATGCTTTTACATTTTTGCAACTTGTATAGTTTTGATGATTTCAAAAATTATTGTTAAAATGTGTAGTTATCTCCTAACAATTTTAGAAGATTTGTATTTGCTCTTGTGTGTACTAACAGTTCAGGAAAATCAGACTCCAGACTATGATAACTTCAAATCAAATTTAACATGAGATACTTGAGATACTGTGTTAATTTGAAGTTTGCATTTTTTCTTTGAATTAATTTTGAAAGGGAGTGATTGTAATTGAGTGAATAAAAAATTATACACACACACATAAGGAGATCATAAAATTTTATACTGTTCGTACTGGACGATATCCGATCGTACGGGACGATCAGATAGTTATCTCCTATAGGGCACATGGAACGAATAGGAACTTGCTCGAAATTTTTTTTTCTTCTAAGTCCTATTCATCCAGGATGAAATTAATTATCGTACCAGATGATTGGTTCTCTGTAAAATTTTTGTCCAGACGAATTTTATTATCGTATGTGGTGACTGGTTCTCTGGAAAATTTTCGTCCAGACGAAATTAAATATCGTTCAGGACGATCGGGTCTTTGGAAAATTTTCGTCCAGACAAAAATAAATTATCGTCTGTGGCGATTGGTCCTATGGAAAATTTTTGTCCAGACGAAGTAAAGAAACTTCTAGGATGATCGGGTCTCTGGAAAATTTTCGTCCAGACGAACATATTCTCGTCCAAATGATTAACCGACTTAGAACAGTTTTCAGCAGTTTCTAGAACCGACCTAGTAATAACTGTTCGTACTGGACGAACCTAGTTTGCACAGGACGATCATCTGTATGAATACATTTCGTACACATATTCAAATAGGGTTGTTTCAGATCGTTTAAGTAAAATCGTCCAGGACGATCCATGATCGTATATGACGATCCACTGCGTACAGAATTGAACACTTGCAGTTTTTGGGCGATTTTTCTTGTCTTTTATATAAATAGTCCAAATTAGACTGCCACTCAATCTTTTTGTCATTTGATCTTCGTGCCTCTTGAGAGAATAGCCAAGGAGAGAGAGGAAGAGAGCATTTAAGGGAGGATTCCTACCACTGGAGCGAGAAGGCTTCACTTGGATTTCAAAGGTAAGAGTCTCTACTTGTGAATTTGGATTACTTCACTTTTTTCTTTCTTCCTTCTAGATTCTTGTGAGAAGATCAGTCAAGGAGATCCGGTTCTCTGCCGACACTTGGAGAGTGTGAACAGCTGAAATGTTCTCTGCCTACACTTGGAGAGTGTGAACAGCCGTAGGGTTCTCTGCCCACACTAGGAGAGTGTAAAAGGATGACGTTTCTCTGCCCACACTAGGAGAGTGTAAAAGGACAACGGTTCTCTGCCAACACTGGAAATTGTGTAAAAGGACGACGGTTCTCTTCCAGCACTGGGGATTGTGTAAAAGGACGATGGTTCTCTACCAGTACTGGGGATTGTGTAAAAGGATGATGGTTCTCTGCCGCACCGGGTAGTGGTGAACAGAGTGTGTTGTAAAGGCTTCTCCGCCTTGCTGTGGGTGCTAAAGGAGAGTCACTATTGGTTTTAGTGCAATACTCAGAGGGTGCCTCTGAGGAGTGGATGTTGGTCTGGTTATAGACCGAACCACTATAAATCTGGTGACATTTACTATATTGTTTTTACGTTTCCGCACTTTAAATTTTAGTTTTAACAACTCTAAGGTTGAAAAATATTTTTCTACAAACTTTAAAAGAAATTTTTATTTCGGTTCAACTTAATCTTCAAAGAGGGTTTAAAATTTTTAAACTACCAATTCACCCCCCTCTTGGTAGCCTTGGGACATTCACTTAGGCTTAACAACCTAATTATTAGACTCAACATTTCTTAGGCAGGAAAGTTTGTGCTTGCAAAAATGACTCTATTAACTCTCCCAAATTTTATCTCGACCTATAATTTGGTGCCTAGAAAGGTGCTGCTGGAAGTGGATAAATGTTGCAGGGTATGCATTATATAGCCTGGAATACTCTTTGTAAGCCAAAAATTGAGGGGGGGGGGGGGGGGGGGGGGGGGGGCTGAATTTTCACTCAGCAGCCTGTAGAGCAGGTCCACTTAAAGCTAGGCTATCATGGAGGTTGATTCAGAATCATGACTCTTTGTTGTCTTGGGTTATTACTGCTAAGTATGGTGACAACTTATGGAAAGTGAATTGTAGGAGTGGCACCTCTATTTCTTGGAATATTTTACATGAAGGTGCTAGATACTTGAAACCTTTATTAAGATGGAGAGTGGCTAATGGGAGTAAAATAGATGTTCTTTATGATGTATGGTTTCTTGATAAATGTCTTAATGAATTGCCAATTACAGCTGACTTCTTGGGATTGGAAGGACTTAATCTCAATCACTTCATTAATCATAGTGGTTCCTGGAAGGTAGAAGATTTACTCTGCTTCTTTAATCAAAATTTGATAACTATTATTTTACATATACATATTGATAGAGAAGCACCTGAGTACTATTTGGAGGAGATTTGTCAATTATCTGGCAAATCAATTACTGCCCGTGCATATGAAGCTTACAGCGCTAGGCACAAGAGTGAAGTGGACATGGGATTTACAACCTGGTTAAAAAATTTAAAACTTTCAGCTCGGGTTGAGTTATTTTGGTGGAGATTGAGTAAATTTGCAATTCTAACACATGAATTCTTGAAATATAAGAAGCTTACAAATGTTGATTTGTGTGCTAGAGGTTGTAAAGAAGTTGAAAATCTGTTACATATTGTAGTTACTTGTAAACATCTGTAGGATATTATGAGGAAAAACTAGAATTGGGGTATTTACATTCTAGTTTTTTATTCCCTGGATGATTGTTTTAGTGAGTTAAGGAGGCTTTCTACTTCTGCACCTAATGTAGTAAGACTTTATTGCAACTATGTGTATCATAACTGGAAAAACAAGAACGAAGTGGCTCATGGAAAAATTGCAAATTCTATTTCAATAATTGCAGCAGATGTTATGTCTACAGCTTTCTTAATCTCTAATCCATTCATTGCTAGCTGGGGTGTTAATCTCCCTAGGGAGTTTCAAAATGCTTGGCATCCTCCACCGCCAGGATGGATTAAGATTAATGTGATGCGGCTCTCCTTACGTCGTATAATGATGATATTGGAGGTTGCTTTAGAGATGATAAAGGGAGATTGCTGATTGCTTTTGGTGAAAAAAGAATGCATTGGGATATAGCTGATCTTGAGCTTGATGCTATGATGACAATTAGAAAATTCATTCAACCGTGGATGCTGTAATGCAAAGAACTCATTCTTGAAGGTGATAACCTCAATGTTATCAAGTTTATTCAAAATTCTTTGAATAAGGCTAAGTGGCAAAGCTACAACCAGATAGATGAGAATCTTCTATTCTTGGCCGATTTCAACAATGTAATTTTCAATCATGTTCATAGAAATTGTAATAGAGTAGCCGATATGTGCGCTACTTTGGCTTTAGGTAACAATTTTTGTTTTAATAGTTTTTCTTTTGATTGCATTCCTCCTTCTCTTATTTCTATTTTGAAGAAGGAATGTGAACCTTTACTTTAGTTTTTAACTAGTTTCATTTTCTATTAATGCCATTGCAATTTTCAAAAAAAAAAAAAAAAATTGAGGTAGGAGAGTTGGTTATAGATCTAAATGTTATTGAATAATCTTTTCTCAAATTTTTTTCTCAATAGTAGAAAGAAAGGGATTGTTTGCTTACTGGATGGCCGAAGGCTGTTTGCTCCTTATCTTTGGATGATATTAATCTTTTAAAAGCTGAATTTTCATTTGAGGAAGTTGAAAAGGTTATTATGTGTCTTGGGAAGGACATTTCCCCTGGTGTTGATGGGATTCCATATTCCTTCATCAAAGCTTATTGGAAATTAATCAACGAAGACATCTAGAGGGCTTTTTCTCATTTCTTTACTTCGGGTACTATGAATGCTAAATGGAAAGAAACTCTTGTGGTCCTTATACCTAAGGGCCAAAATTTGGTAGATCCTTCTCACTTTCATCCTATTAGCTTATGTTTATGTATTTATAAAATTTTTGCAAAAGTTTTATTAAATAGACTAGTAATGGTAATCAACAATCTGATTTTGGAGAATCAAGATGCTTTTTTAAAAGGTAGATCCTTATCTAAACATGTCTTATTGGTTTAAGAATTATTTCACAAATTCATAGGGATGGTGGCTGTGAAAATAGATATGGAACAAGCATATGATTGTATGTTCTTGTACCTCTTTGAAGCATGTTTTGGATCATTTTTGTTTTCCATTGGGTTTCTCAAATCTTTTGATAGAATGTGTGACAAATCTAAAGTTTTCATTACTTTCCAATGGTACTAAAATAAAGTGGATAGAAGAAAAAAGTGGATTTAGGCAAGGATGTCCACTATCTCCTTATCTATTTATTTTATGTTCACAACTCTTATCAAATTATTTTTATCATAACAACAATGATTTGGGCATCAAGATAGCTGCATCGGCTCCCAAGATTTCCCACTTATTATATGCAGATGACGTGCTTTTATTCTCTGAAGCTAAATCCTTTTATTTGAAGAACTTGAGAAGGTTCATTTCATATTACTTCAATTGGACTAGTTTGTTAGTCAATCTGAAAAAATCTTCTATTATGTTTGGGAAATTAGTTGGTCAAACAAAAAGAAAGATTTTATCTAAAATATCAAGTATAAGGAAATGCATGAATTAAAATACTTGGGTTAAAATACTTGGGTATTACATTATGTATGAGAAGAATGTTATCTTCGGATTATCTATTTATCCTTGAAAGAGCAGCAACTTAAACAAATGGATGGGGGAATAAATTCCTCTCTTTACCTGGGAGGTTAGTTCTGGTGAACTCAGGAATTCTTATTATTCTGGTGTTTCATGCTTCTCATTCATTGATTCCTCTTAACATTTTGAAAAAACTCGAGATGATGTGCAAAAATTTTATTTGGAAAAAATTTAATATTGTGCAAGGCATGCATTATATAGCATGGGATGTTCTCTATAAGCCGTGGGATGAAATTGGAGCTGGAATTCATTCAGCTATAACTATGGCTAATCCACTATTAGATAAATTTTCTTGGGAATTCATTAATGGATCTAATTCTTTGCTGTATAGGACATTAAAAGCAAAATACAGGGATTGTATTTGGAGTGATAATTGGAAAAGAAATTCCTCATCAATATGGAATATTCTGTTGAAAGGAGCTAAATTACTGAGTCCATTGCTTAAATGAAAAGTTGCTACATGTCATTTAATTGATATTCTACTAGATGTTTGGCTTCTAAACTGGAGTTTTTCTAAGTGGCCAACATTTATTATTGTGATGGAGGAGGAATTTCCAAAGCTGGAGTTTTTCATTAAAATAGAGAATGGGATCAAGACAAACTCAGTAAATTTTTTGGTAAATATTTGCTGGAATTGATATCACAAGTGCAAATTGGTAAGGAGGATGAAGCTAATTCCATGGAACTCACAATCATATTTTCTGGAAAATCATTAGCTTCTTTGGTGAGAAATTCAAAAGTTTCTGCTGTTGATGATACTTTAAGTGGAAATGGTTCAAGTTAATCAAATTATCCCCACGAGTTAAATGTTTCTAGTGTAGGTTGTTAAATAATGGCATTCCTATATGTGATTTTTTTATGTATAGAAGAATCATTCAAGTCAATAGCTGTCCGAGAGGATGTGCTGCAATTGAATCTATTGAACACATTACAGTTTGCTGTAAAAAGCTGATTGAATTGTTTGAATTGTTAAGAAAATGGGGATTAAAACTGCAAATATATACCTCTCTCATAGAATGTATAAGGAAACTAATGCTTCATTCAAAGTCAAATCTTTTTATGGTTAATCTCTATTGTTTAGTTGTCTATTTATCATGGAAAAGTAGAAATAATGTATTTCATGGCAATAAAGAGTTGGGTGTTGGATATTTGGCTTCAAGAGCTGTTGAAATAGCTCTTTCTTCATCAAGTTTCAACATCCTCTCAGACCACTGGGGTGTTAATCATCTTCCTAAGCTGTCTATTTCTTCTTGGCACCATCCTCCACCCAATTGGATTAAAGGAAACATAATGTGACTCTTTTAAATTCAAATGAAGCTCGAATTACAAGAGTTTTTAGAGATTCTAAGAGAAGATTTCTTTTTGCATTTGGGTTCAAATTTATTCATTGGGACATTGGAGTTTTGGAACTTATGGCTATCCGAGCTTTAGGAATTTTGACGCTAAAGGGATTATTATTGAAGGAGATAACTACACTGTCATCAAGTACCTTCAACATTCTTTGGAGAAAGCTTCTAATAAATGGGACAACATACTGGTTGAAGACTTGTCTTTTTTGAAAGATGTGGGGAATTTCTTATTTCATTTTGTTCATAGGGAAAGTAATAAATTAGCCAATTTTTGTGCTAATTTGGATTTATTAGGTGATTTTCTTGGGGATAATCTCAGTTGTAATAAGATTCCTCCAAGTTTTTTTGTTTTTCTTAAGGAGGAATGTGATAGACTTTCTATCACATAGTTTCTTGTAATAGTTTTCTTTATTTAATGCTTTTCGCAGTTTCAAAAAAAAATTCTCAAAAAATATTGAGTTGAAAAAATATTATGAAATCATCTGAGAATGATTTATGCATGGGAACTATGGATCATAATCATCCATATATATATATATATATATATATATATATATATATATATATATATATATATATATATATATATATATATATATATATATATATATATATATATATATATATATATATATAATTTTAAAATGCCTCAAGTTCTTCTTGATCCAAGTGCATCAGTTAACATTATGAATCATAGAACTCTCACATATATAAAGTGGATACTCGTAAACCCAGCTCAAACAAAATGATGTATCCATTCAAAAAAATTGGCAAGAGGGCTTTGGGTTTGATAACACTTCTATTAAGAATAGGATCACTAAAAATTAAAGACGAAGTCCATATAATAGATTCTAAAACTTCCTTTAGCTCTCTCCTAGGTAGATCTTAGCTCCATGAGTATAGAATGGTGCCTTTCACCATTCATCAGAGTATCAAATACTCTTGTGATCGAGTAGAACACTATATTAATGGTGATCTACAACCATTTTTAATTCATGAAACTATAATATGCAAAGACACTTAAAATTTCAATAGATAACACAAAATTATTTTTATTCATACTTTAAACATACATCTTACACTAAAATACATGAACAATAATACAAATAAACAACCAATACTAAAAAAAAATACAAAAAATAAAGTATCCTCTCTATTTCTCTCTAAATCCTCATCGCCATCATCTCCATCCTCCACATCATTTTCTACTGATGGTGCTTCTGTTGGTGTTCATACTAGCATAGGCTACCTATAAGCCTTATGGATATGGGCTGCAAGGAAGACTGGATGGTCCAAAACTTAAAATAGCTAGAAGTTTCTTATGTTCCCCTAGTGTTTAAATTAACTCAAATATATATATATATATATATATATATATATATATATATATATATATATATATATATATATATATATATATATATATATATATATATATATATATATATATTATAATCCATTTTATGGCTCACTAGTTACTATCATTATCTACTCTCAACTTTATAAGTTTAGAAATAGTAATTTGATCTTTAAGATCAGACATCTGATTTGTTAGGGTTCCAGGGGCCTTTAGCTTAGGTTGGATAGGTTGAATAATTTCCTCATGAGGCTTTATAGTAGAGCCTTAAAAGATAAAATTGTATTCTTTATTTGTGCAAAAATTAGGAAGAGTTGGTCAGTCACATGCTCTCTTAAAACCTCCACCTAAAAACACAATGCATAAACTAAGGAGAGATTCCAAAATCCAATTGAGGTGATGCCTTGAATAATGCATATGAGGGAATAATAAATGACCTTCACTATAACAATAGTTAGGCTAATCAAAATTGTGTAATTCAGAATCCTTGAATTTTAGCTACCACACTATTGTACTTAGCATTAACCTTACCTAATTGAAGCATAGTCATAAAATTAAAATTTTTGGTTTCACTAAATCCCATTTATGATAACATTATTAAAAGGAAAACATTTTTCTAATAAAAGTACTTATTATCTTGGGCATGCTTTTAATTCACAAATAGCAAATTTTCTGAATTCATGTTGACTATCATATGCTCCACTATCCCACCCAGGACTCCTAAAATCTATAAAAGGAGAAGATGCTTGTAAATAATTTAATGATTATATAATTACAAAGATGTTATGCTGATGAACTTCTTCTTATCAAAAAAGGAAGAAGATGAAGAGGATCTCTTCTTACCAATAGTTCTCTCAAGATCCATTGTAGTTTAGTATGATCAAGAGCACCAATAAGTGGTCATAAATTTGACTTTCAAATTTTGGAGAAGTGAAATGCAGCATTAATTTTCCTATTTAAAGTTTACAACAGACAATACTAGGTGATAGGATAGTGCAATGTTTTGTCATTTTTGGCAAAAAAGGGATGAATGTTTAGTGTTGTTGTCAGATAGCTCCTTAATGTTAAGCTTTTTAAATCAAAATTGCTAACCTTTAAGTGGCCCTCCTCCATGGTGTAAGATACTTATAAGAGATACAATGATTTAAGATGACACCACCATAATGCTTACCTAACATATTGACTAAGCTAAATAAGAATTCTTTGGCAAAAAAATACATCATGCATACATAAATTAGACCAAAACTCAATGGCTAAAAGTCACGACTTTAATTTTATAGGTACTTACATGATATGAGGGCTGTTTAACTTTACAGTGTTGTGCTCTTATGATGTTGTAGTGATTTAATATCATATTAACCTATTAGTAAAGTTAGCACTATAACTAGCACTATAGCGCTCAGTGACACAGTGTTGCGGTGCTTTAGGATAAATTTTAACATTATGATTCGACATTTAGGCAAAGTCTATCACAACATTTTAATATCATCATTTAGGAATAAATAAATGTAATAAAAACAAATTATTATCACATCCATATCAAACATTGCCAAAGAAGATTCTAATCTTACTCATGGATAAAATGCACACACTACACATATTACAAAATATATTTGGGTTTCCTCGCAATAAGTTTTAATTTTATTGTCCTCAATTAGACTGCCAAATTTTATCTTGGATAAGAAAACTCAATAGAGCTTCTAAAGGAATTTATCTCCCCTCCTAAGCAAGCTTTCAATTTATGTCTGTCAACTTTAAAGGTTTGGGTTATCTTTCTATCCCTAATATATATAGCACCATAAGGATATACTTTTATAACCATGAATAGTTCTGACCACTTGGACAATATCTTCCTAAGAAAAAACACCAAATCTAATTCAAAAATAAGTAAGTCTTAATTATGTTCAAATTCTTTTTTAATGAGCTTACAATGATGCCAATTTTTAATTTGTACCTTATACAACATGAAATTCTCATAAGAATCAATATAAACACCTTTAACTCATTCAACTATATTAATCTTTCATTCTCTACATCCTTAAGTTTGTAGTTTAATTTTTTTTTAAATCCTAATAGTCCTTGTATTCTAACTCTAATGATAAATGATAAGCTATTCTATACATTAAGCTATAGGAAGGCATTCCAATTGGGATCCGATATAAAGTCCTATAAAGTGCACCTTTTTTAAGAGAAAACCCATACAAAGGCCTACAAGTTAATCACAAAAAAAATATTACAAGTCCTTATAGTCTTCAAGATATCGTTATTGTGCAAAGAGCTATAATCAAAAATAAAAATTAAAACTATAGAACTTATGAACCCATGTAAAGAATAAAAATAATAATAATAATAAAAAAATAGAAAGGTGGGCAAAAAGCCTCTACTCAAAAGCAGTCCATGCTTGATATAGCCCTATAAGATCGATAAGAAAAAAGATAGTTCCTTGAAAAAAAATTAAAGGAACAAATAAAATATATTATAACATTATATAAATAATTAAGTTTACCATGCAAAAAAGAAATAATTGCAAATAGTCCAAATAAGAAAGAAAATATTCCATCTTAAAGAGATGGCCTAGATAAGCCACCAATATGCAGCAAATAACCCAAAGTCCAACAACAAGAAACAAGCCACTTAATAAACCAAAAATTGTCAAATAGACAAAGATGGCAAGAAACCAAAAACAACCAAGGTCCAACCTATAGCCAGCAGCTATTCAACACAAAATAACAAAATAATTGAAAGCCCAAAAAAATCCCCCAACCTGTTGCTCTCCATCATTGCAATTGAGTGATAACAGTAATCCAATAACCACCAGAAAGAACGAATAATGGAAAAAAACACCCTTAAGGATACCCATCAAGGGAGAAATAACCATAACAAATGACACAAATAAATATAAAGTAACCAAAGATGATAACCACCACTGTAGAGCTTAAAAGGAGAAACCACCCATTTAATATAAATAATAAATACTCTAAGAAATAAAATTGAAAGAGGGAAAAAATAACACAAATTAAACAACATAGACTTGCCATCTTCTAGGAACCAAAGCCAAACCAACAAGCTTGAATAAAAAGCCTCAAATAAATAAAACCCTAAAGAGGAAGCTAGAAACCAGCTACACCACCAAACTAGAAAAACAGAAAAACCAACACCAAAACAAAAACCAATAGAGAACAACAAAATCAATTCAAATATTAACCAGTTAGTTAACAAGGAAATTCCCTTTATAGTAAATATGAGACAAGTTATAATTAAATTAAGAAAGCAAAAGCTTATTTTTTGTAATAGTATAAAAGCTGTGGGGGTTAGCAGAAGCATTTCCATCTATGAATGCACTTAGCACATTACCAAAATGATCTTGAATAATCCGACCATAGCTAAAAGACTACTATAGATAGACCTATCCTTGTTAAGTTTACAAAAAGAAAGATTATATTTCAAACACTTGACAATATTAACCTCTCCCTCCTTAGGAAAATAATAAAAATGAATCCCAAAGTTATGATCCACATAATTATAACTTTTAAAATTGTTATATTAGATGAAATTAATTAAAATAAGTTGTAGAACTTTATCTTTCGCTCCAACAATGAAACACATAAAGTCCATCCTTACATATTATATTTAGAGTCATTCCTATCCATATAGATATACCATAAAATAAGAGTATGAATGAGAATTTTAATATTCCCTTTCAAAGGGACAATCCAGGCTTACAAAATAGAGTTAACATTCTATGATGTTAAAATGATTAATATTGAATAATTCATTAAGATACATCTATACTTTAGCTGCAGCGGAGCCATTAACAAAAATATTATTCAAGATTTCATATGAAAACAACATGGAAATTTGGTGGAAGTTTGATACCTTTCTTTATCAAGAGAGAGTCAACAAGCAAAAATTTATGAAGAATTCTCAAAACAGGAACAATATAAGATATATGGACATTATTATGCTAAACAATAAAAAATAAAGATGATAATTGTTTGTTAATATGAAAAGATGCCACACTTTTTTGAAACTAAAATCTCCATAAATAAAACTATTAAATAAAATACAAACATCATTCTCCACTTGCAAGGGAATCTCTATAATTTTATCAACAATGTTCTTAGAAACAAAATACTTGAACTTCTCAACATTCCAAATGCTACCAGAAATGAAGTCTTTCACCTTAATGAAAGAAATTGAAAGAGAATAATAAAAGTATCAATAGAGGAAGACCCCTTCAAATGTTCTTACCAAAATAAGGCATTATAATTAATAATATTCCCTGGAATGAAGATAAAAGCCTCCCATTTAATCAAGCATAACCTTTTTGACACCAAGGAATCACTACCATTATATTTTAAAATATTGGGATGTTTAACACTACAATACTTCCCCAACATAAACATAATCCAGATGCTTTTGATGGCTGCAAAGGAAAACAATAGTTTATGAGAAAAAGTATGCACAATATCAAAAATGGCCTTGCACGTTATACAACATTCTTCAAAAACATGAAAGAACTTGTCCCATGAGAACTGATGAAAATATTATATATTACTTATAGAGTCCCAAATAAACTTATTAATAAGATGATCCATATGTGAACACTCACTCATAGTAGGCTGAATTGTGTTAAAGATATAAATGGGTAAGGAACACAGAATAAATAATAAGAACTAATCTATGACAAAAATAAAACAAATTTGATGACTTATGAAGATAATTTTCTCTTAATAAAACCAAATAAACCCAAGAAAATATGGGACCTCTTCTTCTCTTTAAATATAGGTCAGCCCAAACATTTAATGGGAAGAGTATTGGGCATAAAAGCACAATTTTTGTAAATATCATTGATTCTATGATGGGATGTGGACTTAGGAGTAATGAAATATCTCTTATTTTTATTAATATTTAAGACACTAATATTTCAAAATTGATTAAGAAAAAATGGCAGTTGTGGTGTAACCTATACAATTCTAAAATAGTTTTGGGCTCTATAAATCCCTAATAATTCTTATGTTTTCTTTGATAAAAAGAATTATAAAAAAACCCCACTTAATGTATGCAAGTAAACATGCTGAATCAAATAATATAGTGATATAGTAGAGTAAAAATTTTCCTACTTAACAAAAATAGATGTTGTGGAGATTCAATCTTTTAAATAAAATTAGATAAAAGTAATAAATAGATAATATGAATATAATGTTCTTTATTAATGAATATACATAACATATTTTTCCAAACAATTCTCTTTTAATTATGATGTTATTCAGAGTATATGCATTCCTAGATCCCCATCGAGCTTGTAGGAATAAAGGATGTCCACTGACTTCCTACGTTTATATCATTTCCTTAAGAATTTAATATATTTTATACCCTATGCCTATGTATGAAGCATACTAATTCTATATTACTAGTTATGCCTACTTCCCTCCATCGAGGCCCCACAATGCACATATAGCCACTATATGAATTAAATATGGTAAGAATGGAAACAACTTTATTATCCTTTAAGGAATAAGAAAATTTCTAGGTACAACATATAATACTTACATCATCCATCCAAAGCTAGATAATTTAGCCAGACATGTGGTGGAATTCAAGAAAATTCATTTTCATTAATAGCATAATGGAAAGAAAATACAAGAGATTGATATCACTAGAATGGTTAAATAGAACTCATCTACACTCCTCTATACTTACAATTTTTCTTCCACAAACACAAGCTAAATCGTCAAATGATGGAATCAAGTACTTCTCAAAATTATCCTAGTTTTCACCCTAAGGGAAATTAAGGAATCACTTTATATTATACTAAAATAATCTAAGTGATTAAACTCTTTTACAAATATAACACAATGATTTTTTATAATGAAGCACAAAGTACGCATCTAGTGAAACCCTGCTAAAGAGTTCAACGCCACTACACCCAACAATTGAATTAACATTATCGTGTTGATTTTTTGGTTTCACCGTAGTGCTTGCTGGTGTGGATAAGTTACTTAGTGAAGAGTCGCATCTTTTCACTTACAAATCACATGACTCTGCAAAACTAAAAAGCTGATGCTGCAATATTACCTAAAAGAGAAGTTACATCTACAATATTAATATTTAGGCTCTCTAGTGGGGTCTTTGATGGTGCTGTGGTGTTGTTTGTTATGACATACGTCGCAATATTAAACTTGTAGTCTTATGCATTTTCTATATTTTTCATCACAATACAATAAAATAACATATTTTTACTAAAAATATAACACATAAAATAACACATTATTTACACTTATCAAATTCTCCCTAACTTAAACCTTTACTACTCCTCAAGAAAATAAATATATTATAAATCTGATTAAATGATTAATGAAAGTAAAAAATTGATAATTTAAAAATTAGTAAAATATAGGATAATACATCATGGTCAAGAAGTAGTAAAGATGAACAATATTATAATTCTAGTTTAGAAAAATTACTAATAATAACACTAATCAGTCATCATTATTAGTATTTAATTTCAACTTATAGAATATTTATTTATTTATATATTTTTAAATTTAAAGTGAATAATGTAGCTTTAGGATAAGATATATAATCGTTGTTACAATTAAAACTTCATTATGTCACCAACATTTGTACTAGTTTTTTTATTTTAAACTATGAATTTGAGTATTAGATTAAAACTAAATTCTAAATTAGTAATTAATATTAATTATTATTGTAATTTTTCTTTTTTCATCTATTTGTTTCCTTTTCTTTGTAGAACTATATTCATAGTTCTATGTCTTCTTAATTTATGGAGTACATAGTTAATAATATATAATGTCAGTTTTTGATTCGAACCCTTTTTATAATCTTAATGAGTTTTGTGTAAGGATTTAATAAGGTTACAAATTCAAAATTTGGATTGCTTATGATTTTGTAATTTTAATATACTCAAATTGAATACTTAATTCTAATTATTTATCTTTATTACAAAATTTAATAAATAAGTGTATAAACTATAATTTTAAAATAAAGAAATAACTTATCTAATTTTGAAAGTTATTAGTTTTTTTTTACTCTAGAATATAAAAGCAATTATAATAAATATGAAGTGAATTTCAATCAAATTTAAATAAAAAAAAACATAAAAAAGTTAACATAAAACATATTTTAATAGAATATAATAAAACGCAATATAACATAACATTGATTAAAGGATTACCGGCGCACTAAGAACCATGCTTATCATATATGCTTCAGAATCCAAAACAACCAGTCATGTTCCAACTACATGTACGCATTACTCACATAAGTGCATTTGATTTTGAAAATATAAGAAAAATGATCATGATACAACACACATCTTCTATTTCACTAAATTCAAGATTTCCTTATTAATCTTAATCACATGGTTTCAATTTATGACCATTAACATTGAAAATTTAAAACTTTTCTTATCTTTAATTCTAATGGCACCATTAAGATATAGTCTAATGATGGAATATGTCCATATCCATCCAAATTTCATTTTTCCAAGGCAAAACATTTTATAATAAAATAGTAGAACATCTCAATCATGATGAATTTCATAACTTCAAATTTAAGAATTTTCTTCATATCGGCTTTTTATCTTCTAGAATCTTCTTGAATTCATCATGAAATGCATGAAGTTTGTTAATGATAGCAAAACTTTGCATGTGGATAAGAGAAAAGGAATATTCATTTTCAAATGTTCTTTCCTCTTAATCCTAGAGGAGGAATGCCTTCACTTGGTTCTATCGATTGCTAAAATTGAAATTAAACAAAGAGAAATACCTTACTAATTTCAAAGACAAAATGAATGAAAATTAAAATTTAAAATTCTTATTTTTATAATTTTTAAGTTAGAGGAAGTTTTAAAATTTAAATATCCAAACCAATAAGTCCAAGCTCACTACCGTACCACTATTGGTAGTGTTGTAACGCTTTACATATCCAAAGTTTTTTTTTTTTGAAGCAATTCAAAGTATCCTACCTACTCGTTTAAACTATCAACTTGGTTACTCCCTTGAAGTGTTAAGTTTATAGTATTCAATGAGAATTATTTTTTTATTTTTTTTCTTGGGGAAAATCCACAAAAGGGACCTACACGTTAAAAAAAAAAACCAAATTATGAGGTCCTTAAAGGGAACATTCAGCTTGCTACTATTCAAAAGAGCTATAAAATAGATAAAAAAAGAAAAAAAAAACTAAGAGCTGATGGTTCTTTATTCTACAATTTATAAATAAAACCTAAGAACATTCTAGGTCTGCTAGTGGACATCACCCAGAAAAGGAAAAAAAAAGTCAACAAATTCAACATAGTCTTCCAACAAAAATTATCCATCTTGTTCCCAAAATTCTCAACACCATCAATATGCATAGAAATCAAACTGCAAAACCAAAATATGTATAATGGGATATATCTAGGTTTGGAACTAATCAATATAAAATGCTAAAGGATACCGTACATCTGAAGCCTATCAACCCTTAAAGAAACAATTAATTGGCCATTTTCTAATCATTATCTAAATATAGAATAACAATAGTGCAGGAATTAGTAATAATCGAATATAGAAAAATTGAAACCAAAAGGGATTCATATTGCATTATTTTCTGCCAAGTAGTGTGATTTCCCAAAAAGAACTTCCAGGGAAGCAAAATATGAATCACCAAAATACTAGGGGACTGAAAAATCCTTACACATGACAGACCCATGAACGCCACAACACTAATGTATATGTCCTGCCACTTAAAGAAGACATAAAAAATAATAGTAATACTCAAATGAATCAAACCAATAATAAGTAACTCTTGTCCAGCTTGAAGAGGAACCAACCAAAATATGTAAAGGAACTATCCCACATATTGGTGAATTTAATATAAATGCAGCAGTAAGTAAAAACCCACCATATAAGAAATTGAATTCACCAACTAGCAAACCAACTCAATTACCAGCAATCTGGTGAAGCAATATGAAATTGAGCTAACCATATCAATTGATAAAATCCCTTTCATACAGAAAGAAATTGAATTAACCTACCAACAAACCATAATAATAATTAGCAATCAGGGAAGGCAAAACGAAATAAAGCCAAACCGAGAGGTAGAAATCCCATGGACAACATAAAAGTAAAATAGGCATGAACCAAAAAGGAATGAACTAAGAAACTCTAACATAAGGGATTCCCCTACAATCAAGCCTAGGTAAACCCAAAAATCTAGGCAGAATAGAGGATACCATAAATTCCATAAAATTAGATATTTTATAACAAAATTCAACTAAATAATCAATAACAACATTTCCCTCTCTATAAATATGAGTTATAGAAAAATTAATAAGAGAAAACCAGTATTTAATCTCTCTGATAATTTAGAAATAAGAGGGATTAACAATGTCATTTAAAAAAATAAAATAGATAACAAGCTTAGCATCAATTTCAATCCAAACAATAGTAATCCCAAGTGAGATACATAATTATAACCCATACTTTAATGCTTGGATTTTGTACATAAGCATAATGGTAATATCCGAGAGACCCACAAAAGAAGCAATAATATGGCCATTAAAGTTTTGGATGATACCACCACAACTAGCTTTAAACCTTTTAAACACACAATGAGTATTAAGTTTGTAGTAACCATTACTCCGTTGGACCCATCTAACTAAAATTTCTCTAAAAAATTGACAAGTATGCCCAACACCCAAAATGCTAAATTGCTTGGCAATTTTATAAGAGTCTTTAAAAACATCCAAACTAATCAACTTAGCCAAAATTAATTGTCTCACTTAATCCTTAACCTTGAGGACAACAAATGAGGCATCCATAATAGTATTCTCATGCTTAGCCTCATTCCTACTATTCCACAAAAACCAACAAAAAATCATCAGTAACACATTTCTAATATGCCTCTTAGTAGGAACGACCCAATCATGCATGATTTCAATGATGTTATTATAGTTCTTACAAAATTGAGTGAAAAACAAATTATCAAAATAAAGCAAAACTTTAAGGGAAACACATCCATTGGAAAAAAAAAAAGATTCAAATTCTCAATATGATAGCAACATTGAAATTGAGACACAATATAAAAAAAAAAAAATTCATCAAGGATGTATCAACAAGGATATAATTATTTTAAATCTTCAACAATAATATAGAATAAGTAGCAAGGATACATTTTTGCCAAATGGAAGATAAAATCTTAGACCGAGGTTGCACATTCTTAAAAGAATGCCACAACTTTTTAAACACAAAGCTCCCATCTTTGGATTTATTAAATAAAGTAAAATCTTTCTAATCAAGTTGTAACAACACTTTCAAGATGAGGTTAATGTCAAAATCATGAACCATATCAACAAGGTAATTCAAATTCCAAGTCCCATCTTGTATAAAATTGGCCATTTTACAAGCACTATTGGTATGAGTATTGAGTAAATCATTAGAAGATAAATCAAGCTAGTTATCTCGCAAAACGAAGATGTCACCGTACCCCAAACCACATTGAATGAAATTTTTAGCAACCCATTTAATGGAACAAAGACTTTTCCAATTGGAAGAATCCCCATTTTTGAAAAAGAAATTAAGAGGATGCTTACCAACACAATATTTAGAAATCATAAACTTTGAACAAAGGCTTTTCTTAGACCTCAGATTAAACTAGAGTTTATAAGAAAAAAACCAAGATAAGTTCTTAAAATCCAACTTGCCTTCATCCTAGACACTAGAGGCCCATAAAATAGTAATGTCAAAAGGCCCATAAAATTGCATATTTAATTTTTTTGGCCCCCCAAAGGAATTTGTTAAAAATCCTTTCAAGTCTAGTGCATGTATTCTTTGTAGGAGATAAAGTAAGAAATAAGTATATATGAATAGAGCAAAGAACTCTTTTTACTAACACCAATATTGCCCGAAAAGAGAAAAAATTAAAAGCCCAATAAGAATGTCTAGGATGAAGGCAAGTTGGGTATTAAGAAATTACCACTTTAAGATTTTAATATTTTTGTAAATAAATGAGATATCTTTCAACCATTATAAAGAGGAGTGCCAAAGTACTTAAGGGGTAATTTCTTATGTAAATTACCATATTTTTCCTGAATAGAAGAGATTCTGGGTTGAGTTAATTTAAAAGTGATAAAACTACTTTTCATAAGATTTAAAATTAGACCACTAGCCATTTGAAAAATACCAAGAAAATTAAAAAGTATTTTAAGCATCTTCTTAGAGCCATTAGTAAAAATAAAAAAATCATTGGGAAACTTAAATAAGACACCACAAAACCACCCATAGTATGATACTGAAGATTAGAGTGATTTTTAAAAAGATCATTAAGACCTCTAGAAAGAAATTCAGTAGCTAAAATAATCAAAGCAAGAGATAAGGGATCCCCTTGCCTAAGGCCATGACTAGAGTTAAAAAAAACCATGATTCTTAACAATGATAATCACAAAGAAAAATTAATATTCAATATTATCCTTAATGGTCTTAATAAAGGCTTGATTGAAACCAAAAGATTGAAACATGATGTAAAGCAAATCCCAATTCAGTTTATTGTAAGCTTTCATAATATTAATCATAAAAATCACATTCCCGCCCGCAACTTTTGCCTCTAAATCATGCACATTCTCATGTCTAATAAAACATTATCAAAGATAGAATGCCCTTTAACAATACCAATTTTATGAATAGAAATGATATTAAGAAGAATTAAAGATAATTTAGACATAATTAATTTGGCAATGAGTTTGTTATAAAAGGAGCAAAGACTAATCAGGAGAAAATCGTTCGAAAAGTTAGTAACATCACTTTTAGGTGTTAAAACAATAGTATTAGAGGTAAAAAATTTAGGACAAGGATTACCTTTAAAGAAATGAACTACATCATTAATTAAATCCTCTTTAATAATATCTCAAGTTTTTTATAAGAATTTAGTAGTAAAACCGTCAGACCCGGCCAAAGAATTAGTATTCATTTCTTTAATAACCAACTCAATCTCATTTTCAGATGAAATTTTAGTGAGCATAATGTTATCCTCTTCAGACACAAGAGATAGCATAAAAGTAAAACCCAGGTCTAAAGTAAGAGAAATATTTTTGTTAAACACTTCCTTAAAATACTTGAAACCGGAATCATAAACCTACTCAGGAGACTCAAAAAGTTGACCTTCAGGAGTGGAAATCTTGTGAACGTAACTAGCAACTTTTTTATGGTTAACAACATTGTGAAAAAGTTCAGTGTTTCTATCTCCCTTGGCTAAAAAGTTGCATGCAGGTTTTTGTTTCCAATAGGCTTCTACTTGTTCATGAAGCTTAACTTAGGTGTCCTTGACCTTATTTAAAGAAGCTAGGTTTTTCGCAAAAGGAAGATTCATATAAATATTATCACCTAAATCAACTTGTTTCTAAGTTTCCATAATATTACTGAATAAATTCATAAAAACACATTTATTCCACCAATTTAATTTTTTCTTTAGTCATTTGAGCTTAAGACAAAGATGAATCATACTAAAAAAATTATTATTGGGAAACAATGGAGCATGCCAATTAACATCAACATTAGTAAATAATGAATCATGAAAAAGCCACATATTTTGAAACCTAAAACTAGAGGAAGTAGTGTTTTCCTTAATAGAAATGCTTAAAAGTAAAGAAGCGTAATCAAAGATGGTTCTAAAAAAAATGCCAAATATGGGTCTTTTGGTACTTAGAAAATCAAACATTACTAAAAATAGTATGATCTAAACATTGCCTCATAGTGGCATGATTCCAAGTAAAGCCATTACAAGAAAAACCAATATCATGTAGATTATAAGCTAATAACGTATCATTAAAATTCTCCATAGCTTAGAAATTTGAAGGTTTCCCCCCAAATTCTCTCAAAAACGTTAATGCTGGTATTGAAGTCACCACCAACCATCCACGGATCAACATTATTTGAAGAAAAATCCATGATTTCCTTCCATAAACTCCTCCTTCCAACTCTAGAACATGAAGCATATACAAAAGGAACAACGCAAGAAAATTTAAAAAAACTGATATTATTATGCACGATTTGAGGCAAATTATTAAGAATATTTAAATTAACCTAATGTTTCAAAATAATTCAAATTTAGTTTTACTAAAAGAGCAATCAAACCCATGTTTAGTACGCATAGAAATAATCTTGGAAGCCATAATCAAAGGTTCAAGTAAAACCAAAACATTAATATTATAAATCCTACATAAGTTCTTGAACCTATCCCTAGAAGGAGGATTTACCACCCCCCTTACATTCTAGAAGAGTATTTTAACCATTCGCAGAAGAATTATAAGATGCTCGGGTAACTCTAGAAGGATGAACTTCAGAGTGTTTAATATTTTAAAATTTTTTATTCTTCACTTTCGTATAACCCTCATCCATCTTATAAGCATAAGAAGGAGTAGTAAACATAGATAATTCATACCTACAAATTTCCCTAATAAAGCAACCTCTTTGAAAAAAAAAAAAAAAACCTCTTTGTTAGGAACAATTTCCCCTTCCCTGTGTGGTCCTCCTTATCTCCTTCCTCAATCTCCACTTGTTAGCCATTACTAACATTTAAAGTACATTGATTATGCATGATATCTCCATCACCACTAACATTGGAAGAATCAACCTCTCCATTCCCATTTTGGACTAAATCCTTCAAAGGCAATCTTCTAGAATCAAAATATTCCACTTCTATGTCATGACCAATAGATCCATCCTTAAGAGTCACAGGGTGAGATTATTTTAAAGAATGATTTCCATTATTAGTTTCCTCATCATTATTTGTAATATTTGTTGGTATTGTAACCATGTTGTGATGATTATCCATTTCCAAAGGGATATGAGTCTCACAGTTAGCACTATCATTCTTACAAAAATTATCCAAACTTTTTCCTTTTTTTTGCTCCTTTTTTTAAATATGGGTGAGCAACAAAACAATCATTAAAAAAATGTCCATGAACTTTAAAAAGAGAACAAAAATCTGGTATGTTTTCAAAATCATGCTTTTGCAAATAACCCAAACTTTATTATCCAAAGCATGAAGAACATGGAGATTAAAGAAATGCAATCTCAAATTCAGGAAAGAAATCCAAATAGGAATGATAGGAGATTCGTCTTTTATATCAAAGTAAGGAGTCCACTTCAAAAGAATCATTTGAAAGTTATTAATGTAATAAGATCACCTTGCAAAATACAACTATAATCCAAATCATTCGATCATTTGATAGAAACATGCTAGCATCATGTAAACTAATAGAGAAAAAAACCAGATAATTTCAGATTACCAAGAAAAAGACCAAATAGAGTTGAGATTTGAACATCTTAACAAAAACTTTCCAACCAATATAAACTTATAAGGAGAAGCAAGTTTCACTATATCATCCTTAGAAATCAACAAAGCCGAAAAACCATTAACAAAATATTTAGTAAAACCAAAGTAGAATCTTTTAACTTGATACCACTAGCAAGAATATAACAAAAAAGCAAGATTTAGGGTTAGATTTGTTACCAGCATCACCAAAGAAGACTTTATTGCTAACAACCAAAGTTGTAGGCAGATTTCCCCATAATGAGGGTTTAAATGAAGATAGACGAGCCACCATGACTAAAATCAAGAAGAAAAGTACCCAAGGCTGAAAGGCCTTAGGTCACAAAAGAGTAATATAGTCCTACACAACAAAAATAGTAGCCAAAATCATTGAAATCAATAGGAACACGAATGAGCTGCTAGATGAAAAACTTGATCCCTAGAGCACAATAGCAGAGAGTAGATAAAATATAGATGTTCAATCAGCTAGAATTAATTGCTCACTAAACCTATTTTTGGGTTACCTCCCACATAGTGCTATGTATATAGTCTTCAGCCACGCTTGCCTAATTTTTTCAATTTTGCCTATGGTTAATTATTTCCATTCTTTAATGAATTTCAAATCGGTATACATTTATCTAAAATGCTAGATGACTTAATTGGGTTTCTAAATTTTTAATAGAAGTTAATTAATTTTGTAATTGATTCCCTAATTACATAACTACATCCTCTAATGCTATTTTTTTACTTTCAAATTGATTTCCTAGACTAAACCCAAGATGATTTATAAGTCTAGAGTTAATAATAGGTCTTTGAGAAGTGCTCCAACTAATTGCGTGATTATTCTGCCCATTATTCCATTGATTACTATTACATATAGTATTTGAACAATTAAATTAGGATAATTCTTTCAACCTAGATTATATGTATTTAAATAGGGATTTTTTTCTCATCTCATTACATTTAAATGTTCTACCCTTGCATATTATTATCATCAATTAAATTTTTATCCCTTGAGGTATTAGTTCCTATTCTAGAATTAGTTAGTATTGTATTCAACTTCTTAGAAATTGCTAAAATTTGTGCAGTCTTATTTGATAAAACATCCAATTCATAATTTCCAGCTACTTTTTAAAGATTTACCCTTTGATCAAGCCACTAAAACTTATTAGTAGGTACTTCCTCTATTAATTCATAAGATTTCTAAAATGGCTTTGACATTATTTGTCCTCTACTTGAAGCATCAATTATTGCTCTAAGAGAGCTACTAATCCATTGGAAAATCTTTGAATAATTTACCAATCAAATAATGAATGATGCTAGCATTTTCTAAGCATTTCCTTAAATCTTTCCCAACTCTCATAATTGAATTCTCCATTAAATTGAGTAAAATAAGTTATGTAATTTCTATGTTTGGTATTTTTTAAATGTGGAAAATACTTAATAAAGAACTTATGAGCTAAATCAATCCAAGTACTTTTTGAAAATTAGGGATAAGGAATTTAACAACATTTTTTGCTTCATCTCTTAGATAAAAAGGAAGAATTCTAAGTCTAATATCATAATCATTGACACCTTCACACTTAAATGTTGCACATATTTTTAAGAAACTTGCTAAATAAAAATTGGGATATTCTACAGGAGTTCTCCCAAACTGAGAATTTTGAACAATTTGAATGATAGGTGGTTTTAATTTAAAATTATTATCTTGAATTGTTGGTATGTTTATACTTCGATGAATTATGTTTACTAAAGGGTTTGCACAGTCCTTCAAAGGTCTAGAATTATTTTTCTCTAAATTATGTTTAGTCATTTTTTAATTCTTTTTTGTTTTCCTATATTTAGAAATGGTTCTCAAAATTTTAGGATCAAATGACAAAATTTCATTTCTATGGCTATAAATCATGCAACAAAAAATAAAAAAATCTATGTAAAATAAAATAATATAATATAATAAGAAGAAAAATTGTATGTTGGTCTAACTATGAAATAAATTCAACCATATAGAGATAATTTAGCAAAAAGCAAAATACTTCCCCAACAATGGTTACAAAAAATTAATTGGGGAAATTGAGTAACCCATATATATATATATATTGAATTATTTAGGACTCCATCAATTCCTAATAATGCTTAGGTTTTCTTTGATATAAAAATGTATAAATACCCCATTTAATATACACAAGTATAAGTTCTAAGTCAAGTAATATTGTGATAGAGTAGAGTACTGATCTCACAAGAAAGATATTGCTCACTTATAAACACTAGTACTATCAAACCAAATTATAACAATTATCCTACCTGATAAAAATAGATGTTTTGGAGATTCAATTACATAAATACAATTATATAAATGAATTGAAATAACTATATGGAAATAATATTTTGAATTGATGAATATAAAAAACATATTTGTCCTAATTATTCTCTTTTAATTGTGATGCAGATCATATACATTCCTAGATCTCTATCATGCTTGTAGGAACAAAGGATGTCCACCGACTTCTTATGTTTACATTTTTGAATGTAATATATTTAATATTATATACCTAGGTATGATGCATTACATAATTTTAACTACACATATGGATATTATATGCATTAAATTATGATCAGATACTATGGAAAACATCTTTTTAATAATTTAGGGAACAAGAGAATTTATTAGTACAACATATTGTACTTACATCATTAATCCAAAACTACATAATTTAGCGAGACATGGAGTGTAATTGAAGAAAACTCATTTTCATTAATAGAATAATTGAAACAAAATAGAAGAGAAAAATATTACTAGAACGGTTTAATGCATTTCGTCTACACTCCTCTTTTCTTATTGATTTTCTTACACAAACAAAAGCCAAACACTAATGATGGAATCAAGTACTTTTCTAAATTTCCTTAGTTATCTCCCTAAGGAAAATTCATAGAAGCACTCTACATTGTACTAAGATTATCTATGTATCTAAACTCTCTTATAAACACAACACAATAACTATTTATAGGAAAACACCAAGTAGACATCTAGCGCTATGACTATTAAAAGATTAGCGTTGTTGCTCCAAACAACGTAAATAGTCACATCATTTCACAAACATATCATGTCCTTAGGAAGTTACTATTGCTAGGTCATGGTGGTCCTAACTTTTGAATCTTGTAGCATCGGAAGAATAATCTTGGTCTTAATGCATTTTTGAGTGTTCCACTGCATTGCTATCTAACAAAGAACATGGCGCTAAAAAGAAGAAATTTTGATGTTGTTGTGCTATGCAAAAGAGAAGTTAGCATTATTAAATCAATATTCAGGCGCTCCAGCAGTATCGTTTGTGGCATTATGCCGTTGTTTATTTCAATGCCGCATTACTATATGAAATGTATAATTTTATGCCTTTTAAATAATTTATCTACACAAAAAAACTAAAATAACACATTTTGACTCAAAGTATAACACATAAAATAACACATTATTTACACTTATAAGAAATTTTAATAGAATCTTGAGCATATTCAATTTAAAAAAAATAATAAAATCATCAGCAAAGCCAAGGTGGGATTAAGGAATACCAACCAACATGAAATAGTGGATCTTAGGATGCATTCTATCAAGATCCATTAATATCCTAAGTAAATACTCAACAAAAATGATGAATAAATTGATGGATATATGATTATGTTGTCTAAAAACTTGGGAATAGTTAAAGAAACCATTACTCTTCCCATTGACGAGAATAGAAAATAATAATTCTCAATAATATACTTAATAAGCTTGATGATGTTAGATTTAAAATTGAAATGATAAAGGATATATTAAAATTAGTTTTAATTGAGATAATCATATGACTTAGTAATAATATAATTAAAAAAAAAAAGAATTTCCCCCTCCATAGGCACATTAATATCATGATTAATTTCTTGTGCAAGAAACACTTTATCAAAAATAGCATGAACCTTAACTAATCCAATTTGATAAGGAGAGATCATTTTAGGAAGAAACTTAGTAAACCACCCTATGATAATTTTAGATTTCATTTAATTCAAAAAATAACATAGACGTATGGGCCTATAATTATCAAATAGTTAATCATATCTCTTTTAGGAATAAGGGCAATAAAGGATAAATATAAATACTTAGGATAAGGAGAACCATTAAAAAATCATTATCAAGACCTGTCGAATAAACTTTAAACATATTCTAATTCTTTTGAAAAAATTTAGTGAAACCATCAGGGCTAGCCACAGAGTCAGAGTTCATACCTTTTATGATATTCAAAATTTCCTTTTTAGAATGCTTCTGAAGACGAAAATGACTATCTTCCTTATTAACTAATCCAGGAATAAGATAATTATCTAAAATATGATTAGGGCTAAATTGTTATTAAAAATATATTTATTAAAAATAAAAATAAATAGCTAACAACTGAATCAGCAATTAACTCATCAATTTCAAATATCAAACCATTAGGAGAAGTAATTTTTATGAATAATTTTAATGCCCTTTTTTATTAGAAATCCCTAGAAAGAACTTAGAATTTTTATCTCCCTCCAAAATAAACATAGAAACCACCTTCTAATTCCAAAAAGTTTCCACTTTTTTATGCAGTTTAAACCAAGAGACTTTTGCCTTAAAATATAACAATAAGTTAAAAGAAAAAAATCATTCAGATAAAGATTCTAAAAATAATTTACATTACTTTCTCCTTCCAAAATATTTGGAAAAAGATTTTAAAACAAATTGAACTTTTTCTTAATCATTTTAGTTTAAACCAAAACCTGAGCATACCTTGAATGCTATCATCAAGAAATAAAGGAACAATCTAATCAGAATAAACAATATTATAGAGAGATAGAGAGGGTCATCATGTTTTGAAAGCTAAATGAAAAAAAAATGAAAAGCCTGTGAAAGCTTAATAGAAAGTAAAATAGGAGAGTGATCTGATAATGTTCTAGTCAAATGTTCAACATACCTCAAAGGATACAAAAATATCCAATTGTTGTTGAACAAAATACGGTACAATATTTGCCACTTCATGGTTCAATTCAAAGTAAAAAAACACTACTAGAATAACCAATTTCATATAATTTACACTCCATAATCATTTTACTAAAATCTTTAATGGTTAGAGAGTTAGGGATTTACAACCAACAAGCCAAGGAACATTTGTTAAATTAAAAAAAAAAAAAAAGTCGAGTAATTGATTCCAAAGAGCTTGTCTTCCAAAATGGAAAAAAGAAGCATAAATAAAAGAGCCAAGGCAATTAAATTATAAAAACTCAATTTAAGTATGAATAACCTTAGGGAAAAAATATAAAATGTTAAACATAACAAAAATGTTCCAAAAAATCCAATATTTATCATTAATTAAAAGTTTAAGGAGTTTGGGAGACCTCAATGAACTAGCCCGAGGATCACCAAGTGGGAGGTGAAATGGTAATTTAAAAGTCAAGTACTTATAAAAAATATTGATTTTTTTTTTTTTTGCTACAAATACAATTTGTAAAAAAAATTCAGATAGATAACTTAAAATTATGCGAAAAAAATTTATAATTTCAAAAGAGATTATATATATATATATATATATATATATATATATATATATATATATATATATATATATATATATATATATATATATATATATTGTTCTTTTAATACATGCAGATTTTCTTATTCCAAACCACAATCCAACCTTAGTGCAGTTAATCCTAAATATTTAAATAAGCAAATTCAACTCACACATAATAATAAAAATTGCATAAAAATATAAATGTAAAAAGGAAAATGCGCACTAGACGATTTTCTTGAGGTTCAATCAACCTTGACCTAAATCTACACCCCAAAGTCCCACTTCGAGTATTATACAATCAAAATTTTGTCTCTCCTTTTGTCCCCACAATAATGTTGAAAAGCCATTACACAAATCCCTTCCACCAAACCAATTGCGGCGGAGAGCTTGAGGCTTTGTCACCCTCCAGGAGTCTGCAATAGACCTTTAATCTTTTTCTCCCACATGGAGAAGGCAAAGTACCTTGAACTCTTTTCTTACCCTCCTAGTGATGGAAGAGAACCAAATCCTTGAGCTAAAGAATTTCTCTCCATAGCCACTCAAGAAACCCAGATTGACAAATGTTGGAATAAGGCAAGATACTTACTTGGAGCATCTATGTGATCCACACACACTACTTCTCCCGCAAACACAAGCATTCCCTCTTCCTAAAGCTCTCCTAGATCTTTTTTCTAAAAGCTCCCTCTCAAGAATACTTAGCCGCGAAAGACTTTGAAACAAGTTAATAAAATAGATTTAAATACTTGGCGTCACAAAAAAACATAAATTCAACTCTGTTGACTCTGTTCTTATATTACAGTCCTTGATTGTCTAGTATGATTAGTGAAAATTACTCTTTTTTTAGGGGAAACCTACGGAGGGGCCTACAAGTTGTTAAAGTAAAAAAGTACAAGGTCCTTAAAGGGATTTTGAGCTCTCTATTGCTCAAAAGAGCTACAAATTAAACAAAAAGTCCTATGAACTCAAGTTCCCTAATACCAAATACAAAATCACCTAAGAACATTCTAAGTAGGCATGTAGCCATCACCCAAAAATAAAAGAAGAAATAAGGATTCTTTTTAAGCTTGATTTCTTCAGACAAAATTTTAGGAACAAGCAAAAGTACACTAAAAGGTTCTTGCAAAAGGATTTTAATAAAATAAATTAAAGAAAACTTAAAATCAAACCTTGTGTAGATGTATAATTATAAGCCTGATTATAATTCCCGGCACAAAGGATAAGTATGATACTCAATTTCATTTGATTAAAATAAGTATGAGCATACGAGGAAAAGGAACAATAAATAGAACCGTCCACCCGATAAGAGAAGTGACAGGTAACATAATTCCACCCGATATAACGGAGATACACATTAGCATTCCAATAAAAAGTCGAGTAAAATAAAGCTTAACTTCCAAAGATAAGACCACTTAAAACAACATAATAGATAAGCCAGCAGCCATTAGTACTAAAATTACCCAAAAAGAGAGAATGGTTATACCATCTAAAATCACCCCCAAACCAAACAACAAGATATAATACAACCCATATAATAACCATAACAATTACAAGAAGTACTGATAGAATTAAGTAACCCAAGCAAAAGAGAAAAATCAATCAAGCATAAGCTCCAATAACTCTCCAAAAGCCAAACCCAGTGAAATTATAATACCCCTCCATAAGAAAAACCTTTAAGAAGTGTAAAATTTTGCTCAAACAAAAATAGACGCACGTCCAATCAATCACAAATTGGATGAGCAGAAAACTCCCCTAGGTCATTAGAGCAATGAGGCTGGTATCGTCAAAATAATATAGGCCTCAAAGATAAGGTAAGAAAATAGAAAGCCAAATTAACAATTTTTTAGAAGTATTCCTCTATGAAAGATTAAGCAGTCCACAAAAAACATTAAGAGGGCTAAGCTATGCATTAATCGAAACAACCATAAATTAAAGGTACACCACCTAATCATTATAATCATCCAAAGAGAGAGAATCCACCACATAATCTACCAAAGAGGTAAAAAGATTAAGAAATACAAAAAGTAAGCCCAATTAACTTCTAACATAAGGCAAACCCAATTTATCCCAATGAATGAGGACTTTAATAAGTGTTGGCAATTCAACAATAGTAAATTTAGTAGGACTTTACAAATTGGAACCCAGGTTAGCAAGCCAATCAGCATAAGATTTTCCTTCACTATGAATATGAGTAACCTTCACATGAAAATAAAAAAGCTTATGTTTCATACCCCTAATTAAGTAGAATAAATAAGGACTACAAACTTTCTCATACCTATCTTTGAGGCAAAAAATCATATGAAGTGTATCCACTTCAATCCAAATGTTGATAATATCAATGGATAAACATATTTCAAGCCATAAATGAGAGAAGATAGATCAGCAAAATTAACAGAACAATTAGAAAGCAGAATGAAATAAGTTGTGATAAAGTTACCAATAGAATATCTAATAATACCACCACGTCCATAATAATTCATTTTAACTAATCAATCAGAATTATGCTTGTAAGTATTAATAGAAGGTATTAGCCAATACACAAAATTAGGAACATCAATGTACTCATTAACTTTTAAAACAATACAAAAATCCTTAACCCTTAAAATTCTTCAACATAAAATGATGGACATTAAAAATCTAAAAATGTTATTATTAATGCTCTGGATAATATAATAAACCTTCATAACCATTAAAAAGAGAGTTATTCCTAGCAAGACAAAGGTGCCATAAAATAAGAGAAGAAAAAGATGAGTAATAAGAACTTTGAACTTAGAGAACCATTTATTAATTGTATCCCGATTAGACATATTAGCATTGAAATAATTAACATTAAATATATCCTAAAAATAGATCCAAATTTTGGCGGCAATGGGTCCTGAAATAAAATTATGATGCAAGTTTTTAACATGGTAGCAACATGGACACTTAGAAGCCATACTAAAACTTGTTTTAACTAAATTATCATTCGTAGACACATAGTTGTTCAGATGATGCCAAATAAAGGTAGTAATAGAAGAGGGAATACTTTTATGCCATATTATAGAAAATGTATTATTTGAATTGTGCTTAACTCTAATAGTATGCCAAGCATCCTTGAGGTTAAAATCACCATTGTTATCAGTATTGCATAATAAAACATCCTCATCCATAAGGTTAAGAGGTATTTCTAAAATCTTATGAGAAATGATTTTAGGAATCAGCTCAACTAATTTGTTATAGTCCTAACAATTTTGAGAGATTAAGGAATTAACTTTGATAGCTAAATAAGTGATAGTATTAAGCATATGATCCATAAATGTTTTATGCAGCCATTTATCTTGCCAAAAATATAAATTTGCATTACCAAGACCCCATAAAATATAAGGTTCGACGGTCCATATTATGTCACATAGACACTTCCAAACTCAAGAGTAGCCCTATTTATACTAAACCCATATCTGGATGAATATTAGAGCAATACTAAAACAACATGTAATTGGACCAAAGACTTTTATTTTCCTAAAACTTTAACCAAAGCTTGAAAGAAAATGCATGGGCTAAATCCCTCATACTTTTGCCCCTAAGGCACCTTCCTCAATAACACCATAACACTTAGACTAAGAAGATTAGATAATTTTAGAGTTACTACTTTTATCTTTCCAGAAGATCCTATTAAAAATCTTTTCCAACCTATTACATACCTCTAGAGTAGGATTAATAGATTAAAAAAGATATATATGTAAAGAACAAAGAACACTTTTAATTAAAACTAATCTACCACCAAAGCTTAAAAAGATATATTCCTAAGAATTAAGTTTATTTTGAACAGAATAAATGAGATCGTAAAAATGAAAATATATTTTACAACCTTTAAATAAAGGAACACCTAGGGACTTAAGAGGAAGCGAAGTATGACTGAAACTAGAAACCCTTTTAATAGACAAGTTTATAAAGCAAGATTTATTTTTGTTGAGATTAGAACAACTAATTAACTCAAATTTGTTTAAAAATTTCATAATAATTCTCACTTTATTAATAGAACCATTAGAGAAAAAAATGACATCATTAGCAAAAGAAAAGTGGGAAACTAGAAACCCGCCTAAGGTTCTATAATAAAAATTATTATGGTTTTCATATAGGTTAGTGAAACCTCTAGGGGATACTTAGTCACTATAATAAACAAAGTAGGAGAAATAAGGTACCTTTGTCTAATACCATGATAAGAATTATAAAAACCCATACTTTTGCCATTAATAATAACTAAAAAATAAGAGTTCTTGAAGCAATTCCTAATAAAAGAAATGAAAAGAGAGTTGAAGCCAAAAAGTTGAAGAATAGTATACAAAACATTCCTACTTATATTATCATAAGCTTTAACAATATCAAGTTTAAAATAGTGTTCCCACCTCTAACTTTGAGATCAATATCTTGAACAAGTTCTTGTGCAAAAAAAAATTTATTAGAGATATATATACCATTAAAAACCCCAATTTAATTTTTAGAAATAATTTTATAAAGCATAAGGGAAAGGCGATCCATAAAAATTTTAGAAATAAGTTTACTAAAAAAAGAATAAAGACTAATTGGTCAAAAATCATCCCATATTATGGCAGAAGCCTTCTTTAGGATAAGCACAATAAAAGTACTTGAAAATAACTTATGTAAGGGTGAACTATTGGAAAAATGTAACATAGCACCATATAAGTCATCAAAAATAATATGCCACACTTTTTGAAAAAAGTTCATAATAAAGCCATCAGGCTAGCGATAGAATTAACATTCATATAAAAAATAACCTTTTTAAGATCATCCAAAGAGGGGATCTTTGTAAGAATTATAAAGTTAGGATAGGTTGTTAAACTTATGCAAATGTCCCAAAGCTAACCAAGAGGGGGGGTGAATTGGTTATTTAAAAATATTCCCTCTAAAAATTTAATAGAAAACTATTTAATAATTTTAAGAATTTGATTTTTCTTTTTAAAAAAAGCTTTTCAACCACAATTATAAATTGATGAAAAATATAAGTGTATAAATAAAAATGAACAAAAAGATTGATAGTGGTTTGGTCCAACAATACCTACGTCCTGTCCCTAAAGACTCCCTCTTCAGGTATTACACTATTACTAAATTGACTCTCCTTTTCCCCGTACATCAAGGTAGAGAATCATTTACAATTTTTCTCTCTTCCACCAATCCCCGGTGTGGCAGAGTACCATTGTCCTTTCACACCCTCTAATTGTCGGTAGAGTGCCATCGTCTTTTTACACTTCTAAGTGTTAGCAGAGTACCTTCATCCTTTCACACCCTCCAAGTGTTAGTAGACTACTAGATCTTCTTCAAAAATCTTCTCTCGAGCAACTAGAAAGAAGAAAGGAAGTGAAGTAACCTAAATACAAAAGTGATTCTTACCTTTGAGTAACCTTGTAAGAACTCTCTCTCAAACACTTTTAAACCTTCACACTACACTTTAAAATGCTCTCTATCAAACACTGACAAAAAACACTCTTTCACTTACTCTCAAAGAAATCACAAAGAACAACACCCTCAAGTCAGTTTCTAAGGGCTATTTATATAAAAGATTTGAAAAACCATCTAGAAAACTAAAAATTTCCAATTTGAGTGTATATGATCGTACAGTATGATCGTAAATCATACATATGAATAGTTTAAAAATTGCTTTGTACAAACCTGTATGAAATATATTTGTACATGATATTCATATGTAAGAACCAAGTTCATACAATACAAACTGTAAAGACAATCTTTTTGGTTCATCGAGATGAAAGATACCCCACATTTTAGTACTCTAGACATCACCTGTATGAACCATGTATCGTACAATATGATTAGTTAAAAAAAAATTAATGTTCATCGGGATGAAAAGGAACCCATTCTTTTCATACTATGGACATTATGTATAAAGGACACTTCATATAGTTGATCAGTTAAAGAAAATTTGGAACTCGTCGGGATGAAAGGAACCCGTTCTTTTTTTACTATGGACATCATCTATATGAAGGTCACTCCGTAAAGTATTATCAATTTAGAAAATTTCAAAATTTAATGGGATAAACAGGGACGTATCTATTTCGTATTCTAAACATCATCTGTATAACGAAGGCTTCGAACAATATGATTAGTACTTAGTAAACTTTTCTTCCCTCAGTTTGTTTAACTGCTCGTAGGAGGGAATAACTGAACAAATCGTCCAACACAAATTTAAATCATTAAGTATGATTAGTTTAAAAATTTACAAATTTGAAACACTCCTCATGCGTGTGTGCACGGTTACTCAATTACAATCACACTCTCTCAGACTCAATAAAAGTGAAAAATACAAACTCCATTTACAATAAACCTCAATCTATTCTCCCTTGAAGTCTTCAATAGTCCGGAGTATAATTTTTCTAAAATATTAGTACCCATAAACAACAAAAGTAATATATATCCAATATATGTTAGGAGAAATAGTAATTAAAATAATAATATTTGGAATCATCAAAAACACACATGTTGCTATAATTTCAACAATATAAAAACTAAGTTACAACAATCTCAACAATCTCCCCCTTTTTGTTGATGGTAAAACAATTTCTTCTTAGCTCCCTCTGAATCCATGAAGAGAAGAAACACTAAAAAAGAAGACACGATCAAAGACATGAACACGAACACGAAAGACACGAACAAAGATAAAGAAAGATACGAACACAAACACAAAAAAAAAGATTTTTCTCCCCTTTTGATAATAATAAAAAGGGAAGTAGAAATTGAAAGATGTTAAACAAGAAATCAAAAGAATTGATCTTAAAAATTATTATAAAATAATTGCAATAAAATTATCAATTTCATTAGACTAAAAGAAAAGATTCAAAAATTTAAATCAAAGAACTACTAGGATAAGAAAAATTAATCAAGATCATGATTCAATCTAGACAAAATAAATAAGGATAATTATTTCAAAAATAATGAAATAAAGATTAGTTAACTTCTATTTCAATATAAAATATAATTTAAAATTTGATTGATTTGAATTAGAGATTAAATGATAGTGGTAAGAACAAAATAAAGACAAATTTGAATTGGTGACATTGCACATCTTTTTAAATATGTGTGGCACACTTTGTGTATCTCTTTCAACTTGGGTTAATTTTGTGTCTCTTTTTACTTTGTGAACCATTGCACAAAACACTTGACTTTTTGTAAACATTGTGCATTTCTTTTGTTATACTTTTTGAGTTTTTTCCAAAATTAATAATCTAATAAACAAACTTTTATAATAAGAAAAATAATCAAATTGAAAAAGAAAATAAAGAAAATTAGGACATCAAATTTGTAATAATTATATTCTAATTATGTTTTCTTAAAAAAACATAAAATTATTCTTCTTAACTGAATCTAGTTATAATTTAATTTAATTTTTTATAAAATTAGATTTCATAATGAAATTAATTTTATAATGCAAGTTAATTTACAACACATTTTTAGATCAAATACAAAAGGCTTTTCATATAGACATACTAACATTTCAAAATATAACCAAAAAATAAGTTTGCAAAATATAACAATTTTCATTGATATCAAAAGGATTTAATACATTTAGTACAATGATATCAACTTATAATACTTAAAATAACACACATAGTCATCACATCGATGAACTTAATACCTAGCAACAAACACAGTAATTTTAAAATACCAAACATCAACAGAAAAAAATTCAACAACACATCACAAGCAAAAGACTAGTAGAAGCAACATCAAAAAAGTACAACTAAAACTCAGAGGGGCCCTAATCTAAAGGAGGTGGCTGGTTGAACTCTGAAAAATAGCTATTCATAATAGCTACATTTGAATTTACCACATAAAGCTGACCACGGATCCACCCCATATCTTCTAGATACCTTACATCCTGCTGATCTAAATGTGTCTTAATTTGATCAAAACATTGATCAAAGTGAGTTTCTATATGATCAAAATGATGGACCAACTCCTGAAAGTAGTGTTGATCAGGTCTAGGTGCAGGTGCAGCAATTCCCCCTTCTTCTTCAGAATCTCCACTAGAACTCTGGTCTCTCCCAAACAAAGATCAAAAAAAGCATCGATAAAATAGATTAGCATTTCAGTGGGAGGACCAGGATGAAGAATGTGGTACTTCTTGTCTAAAATGTATGTCACTAAGTGTTATAGAGCAATATACTTTCTCCTCTTGTAATGAGGAAGCCCAATTTCAGAATGATTATACAAGTAGTCCAGGATGAGTTGGGCCTCATCAAAAGGTTGGCTGGTTATAATCAAATATGTCACAGTGGAGATGAGAGGAGTCATATTAATAAGATCGCTAGTTATAGGAATGATTGAACTTCTTAAGACATGCTAGATTATCGGAGCATTTTGGTTTAATATGTAGACTATTGCTAAGTGACATACTTGACACCTCTAAGAGTTTTATTAATCTCAGACCAGTCATAATCAGATTTAGAGGTTAAGGTGTGAGCTATAGTGCCATGAGTCTTTAAATGAAGAAAAGTTCCTAAATCTTCCTTTGTGATTTTGACTCATTATTTTTGGATAAAAGAGGTTATCCTAGTTTGAACTTCATTGTACCTCATGTTTGATAAGAAGTAGTGAAAGGTCTCTTTGTGGTAGGTGTAGATTAATGTTAGGATAAAAGATAACTTAGTCAAAGTAAAGGGAGGCATGACAGAAAAATGGATTTTATCCTGATTGAGGAGTCTATAAGGTGTGATTTTAACGATTACATTCTGAAACAATACATCCTCATTATCTTAAACAAAAAGTTGTCATTCCCACCCCTTGATGATGTTCCCTTAGAAACTTGTGAGCATTTGCTGGAGCTTTACATACCTAGGTTAGAGGCTCTAGATGGATTAAAAAAGGGTTAGAAAGTGAATGAAAATGATTTCAACTGCCCTTCTATATAAAAAAATGACATATTGTACTATACAAAATTGAGTTTGTACGCATGATTTTGTGATCATACGGGACAAAATTATTTTTGTACATACGAATAAAAAAGTCCAAAATGAAATAAATTCTCGTAAACACACCATTTACTATGCATCCTTTTGTATAGGCTTTTTGACCATGCATTCATACAAACAAATAGGTGTTCGTCTGGGACAATCAGAAATTCATGATCATTTTAAAGATGGTTAGGTTCATCCCTCACAAAAATTGATAATTGAACCGTACATACGAAAGAAAATTTAATACATAAAATCAGTTATAATAACTGATTCTAACCGAATACCCATCCACATATATAGAGACAAATCTGTACATATCATATGATGTAATGATGTCATTGTACAGTACTGAATATGTGAAAAACCAAATTTTGCATGTTCAACTCCAAAAACAAGCATAAACATGCTACATAATTTGTATAGTATGGAAATTTTTTTATAATATGATTAAAACACTTAAAAAATAAAGCATTAAAACCATAAAAATTTCTCAAAATCCATCATCCTTTAACAAGTGGAAAATGTCCAAACTAAAAACACACAAAATAAAAAAACCAAATTTAGACACTCACAAAGAAAAATAAAAAAAATAGAAATAGAAAAACTAAACAAATCACACATAAATAACAGATCAAGTTTTTAAGAAAATTTATCTAAGCATTAAGATCAATCACACCTAAAAAATGTATCAAAGGCTAGTGGTTTTATAAAAATATATGCAAGTTGATTTTTAGTAGAAACATAATTTAATTCAATTTCTCCTTTTTTTTGAAGAAATGCAAATAATTGCATTAAAAGGAAAGAAGTATCAACCTAATAAACTAGAATGAAAAAACTAATAGTTCCTTGATAAAGGAACTTTATTGAAAGCATATTTGTTAAGAAAAATCTTATTATAGTTGAAATGAAACCCACTATTTCCCATTTTAAAACCCTTGAGATGCAGAGGATACCAAAATATTAAACAACCCGAGGGTTGGTTAATATCCCAGAGTTCCCAATCGGTTAAAAAATATAACCTAGTATCGATCCCATAACCAATTAGAATAAGTTTAGAAAACAAATAAAAGACTAAAAGAAAGAAGAAGCTATAAAAGATCACAAAAAATAAAATACAATTAAACATTGACATCCATAAAACACCTAAGAAAAAAAGGTATTTCAGATGCCATTTCCAATTTCCAAAGTTGTAGCTCAAAGCTAGTATTTTGAAGAATTCTTTGATCCATAGCTCCATTTCAAGTATCTTTCCACTTTGTTAATAGCCAAGAGAGAACTAGTGAGCATATTAATGAGTTAATTGAGAAGAACCTCTCATATAGTTCTTCATTCTGAGATCAGCAATCCTTCTTCTAGGTAGATCTTTCATTAATCCTAGAGCTTATAGTTCTTTGAACAATTTGTGTTTAGAACCGGAAGAACCATTCTCCTTAGTAGTAACAGATTTATCCTTCAATAAGATAGTTTTTTTTTTTAATTTTAAACTAATCGTAGAAGGAGGAGTAATGGTTTCATTATAAACACCTCTTGTTCCATCATTAATATCATCCATTTCAAAAGTCCATGTTGCATTTGTTGGAGGCAAAACCGAATTCTGCACTTCAACAAACTTTGACTTAGTCACGAAATCATTTGAAGATTGTTAAGCAATCAATTATTTTTCAGAATTATCAACCTCCTTTTTGTCCTCCAGAAATTCTGGAATTTCAAATTTTGAATTTTGAATTTCCAATGTTTCGATAATTAATGGATGATCCACGGAATTTGCTGCAGGCTCTAATGGATCAATCACCAAAACAGAATAAAAAATAACAGCATTATTTTCAGCAACCAAAGCTTGAGAAAGATTGAAAAAATTTGAATTTTGAGCTACAAACGGCTCAACAATCAAATATGATACATGGCTAACAACAACTTCATCTCCTTCCTCATTTTCAACAATTTTGACAATTTGGCAATCATTTTATGGAAAATCTAATGGATCGGCCACCAAATCTTTTACATAAAAAATAGCATTAGCTTCTACAACCGGCTTTTGAGAAATGTTAGAATCAAATTTAGATTTTCAAGCTACCAATGGATCAACAATCACTTCTGATTTAGCAATACCATCATCTTCATCTCCTTCCATGATTTCTGCATTTTTGAAAATTTTGCCAACAACATCCGATTTCTTCTTAATTGAAAAATCCATGGAATCAAATTGCTTTTTCTCAAAAAAATTTCTATTTTTTTTTTTTTTTGAACTTCACATGCATCCAAGTTCCATATGAATTATCTTCAGTTTGAACTGAACTAATAGGGACATCTTTAACAAACAGATTCTGATTTTGAGAGATATTTGGAAAAACGAAATCTATATGTCCTATTCTACCACACTTGAAGCAAAGAGATGATAGATTTTCATATTCAAACTTTTGAAAAAATCTACCATGAAGACATTCTACCCGAATACCATAAGGGAGTTTAGAATTTAAATTAATCTGAATGCAGGCTCTAGTGAATTCCCTTCCCCCCATCTAAACATGTTACCATCCAATAATAAATGAGTCCCAATTCTAGTGATATTGGTTTCATCACAGCAATGTAAAGGCAAATGAGGAAGATGAACCTAAATTGGAGAAGAAATCCCATCCAAGGAATTAGGAGAGAAGTTAGTTGACCATATGTCTAAACCTACAACGAATCCCCCTACTAAACAAGGACCTCCATTAAGAACTTTCTCCATGGCTTCATGTGACTGAAAGGAACACAGTAGCTAATCTAAACAAAGAAAGGTTATATGAAACCCTCCAAATTTCATCCATTGCTTTCTTAATTCAATTGAACACTTTGAAAAGGGTAAGTTTTTACTAAGAATTTTCACAACCAATGAATTATTCAAAACTTGAACATTAGCTTTCCTTTTCCATGTCAAGTTTGACAACATTTGCATCTTCAATTTCATCATGTATTTTACTCAAATTTATTTTAATATGTGTTTTTTTTTATCAACACATTAGAATTATCCAATCTTGATGAAGAAATTAGATTTTTGATATTAACATTACCATTGTCAATACCCTTATCATTCTTCAACGTATCAATAATTCTGCAACCTGATGAAGAAGCCTCCTTATCATTTGCTCCGGAGATGATAACCGACAAAGGTGAATTAAGTTTATTATCCAAAACCAAAATTACATCTTTTCCTTTACCTGATTTTGGCAAAGGCTTATGCTTAGCAATCAAACCTCCCTCTTTGATAACAAGAGGAGATTCCAAAACCTGAAAATTGTGAGGGAAGATGCTATTAAAGGAGAATCTACCTTTTGAATCCAATATAATTGGACTCACGATAGATAGAAAAGATTTGGTGTTCCGGTCATCCATGCATGACCGGCCACCTTCTTCCATCTCCAACTTTGGCACCCGAAAACCTTCAAATTCTCCTCAAAATCCTCCTATTTTTGTGGACCTTCTCACTCTTACTCTTCACTCCAACATTATCAAACTATTAAGGAGATTCAATTTCTCCTTTGGCTACATGATCCTTAATTAAATAATGCCTTGTGTTTATATGTTTGGTTCTAGAATGTTGAATAGGATTCTTTAAAATGCAAATCGAACTAGTGTTATCACAATAGGTTAGAATTGTGCATATTATAAATCCTAAATCAATCAACTGCTATTTCAACCAAAGAACTTGTGTCACAAGACTTCCTAAGACAATATATTTAGCTTCAGCATTAGATATGGCTTTAGAATTCTATTTTCTACTAGACCAAAAAACTAATGAATTTCCTATGAATTGACATATTCCAGATGTACTCTTTCGATCAACCCTATAATTTCCAAAGTCTGAATTAGAATGTCCAATAATTTCAAATGAAGTGCTATATTTAGGATTCCAAATTCCTAAGTTTTGAGTTCTCAAATATATCATAAAATTATTTTCACTACTGTTAAATGTGATTCTTTTAGATTAGATTAAAATTTAGCACACAAATAAACACTAAACATTATATCTAGTCTGTTAGCGATTAAATAAAGCAATGATCATCAACATATATCCATTTTACACTTCTTGAGGATATCCTTAATATACTTTAATTGACTAAGAAATATTCCCTCCATATTTTTCTTAATGCTAAAACTAAGAAAATAACTTAGATCTCCCATTAAACTCATCACAAATTCACTACTCAATATTTTAGAAAAAAAATCATCACAAAGATTTTTATTTGTAGATTCAGAAATAATATCATCAACATATATCAGAATAATGAGTATCAACTCCTAATTTCTTCAAAAAGAGAGTGGAGTCCACACTTTCTTTTACAAAAGATCTCTCTAATAGGAATGTACTTAACCTCTCATATCAAGCCCTAGGTGTCTGTTTCAACCCATATAATGTCTTTTTCAATATATATATATAATTAGGGAATTTAGAATTTTTAAAACCTAGAGGTTACTCAACATAAATACCCTCTAAAATCACCCATTCAAAAAGACACTCTTAAAATCTATTTTAAATAGTTTAAAACCACTAAAATAGACACAGGCTAATAAAACCCTAATTGCTTCAAGTCTTGCTATAGGGGAAAAAGTCTCTTCAAAATCAATACTTTCAATTTGATTATACCCCTTAGCCACCAATCAAGGCTTATTTATAATCACAACTCCTAAATCATTCATTTATTTTTAAACTCCCATGTAGTTCTAATTACACTTTGATCCTTTGGTCTTTCAATCAATTCCCAAAAAATATTTCTTACAAATTGATTCAACTCCTCTTATAAAACAAAAATCCATAATTCATTCAAAAGTGCCTAATTAATACTTATGGGTCAATCATAGAAATAAAGGAATAATGGCTAACCTCTTTGTTAAGTCTATTCTTAATCCTAACACCCTCACTAGGTTCGCCTAAAATCAATTCTTTAGGTTGATTTTTAGAAAATTTCAATTCTGTAAGCAATGGGTTTTCTATCTCAAGATTTTCTTCAAAGTTTATCTTCTTAATCCATTGGGAGTTATTTTCTATATGATCCACTTCCAAACATGGCTCTTCTAAAATATTTTATTCATCAAATACAATATGTGTGGTCTCCTTAACTACTAAAGTTCTTTTGTTAAACACTTTATATGATTTTCCAACACTAGAGTATCCAAAAAAATATTCCTTCATCTGATTTTGGATCCAAATTTCCTAAAGGATATTTTCCATTATTATGTATAATTACCTAACATTCAAAAACATTAAAATTTGAAAAATTAGGTGTTCTCCCTTTAAGAAGCTCATAGGGTGTTTTATTCAATTTTGATCTAATGGTCATTCTATTCAGAACATAATAAGCTGTACTAACTGCTTCAACCAAAAAATATTTTTGAAGTGAATATTCTATCAACATGGCTCTAACAACTTCAATTAATATTCTATTCTTTCTTTTGACTATCCGATTATACTGAGGGGTCCTAGGTGTAGAAAATTATGATCAATTTCATTTTCTTTACAAAAATTATTAAAATTTTAATCTTTCAATTCACCTCCATGATCAATTTGAATTGGTCAAATTTCACATCCTAGTTTCCTCTGAATCAAAATTAAAAAGTTTCTAAATTTCTCAAATAATTCACTCTTATGAAATAAAAATTTAAACCATGTGAATTTTGAAAAGTCATCAACAATCACAAATTTGTATACCTTCCATCCTAGACTTATAGTGTTAATTGGTCTAAAAAGATCCATATGAATAATCTCGAATGGTCTTCTAGTTCTAAGATACTTAGTGGAATGAAATGAGTATTTCACATATTTTCATAGTTGACATGCATTACAAAGGTGATCCTAAGTAAAGTTTAGTTTAGGTATACCTCTAACAAGTTCTTTTTGGCTAATTTTTTTATGGTTTTTCATACTAGCATGACAAAGCCTCCTATTCCATCACCATGATTCACAAAAAAATGTTTTTAAATAAAGGCAATACGAGATTTAATATAATTTAAATCTAGCATATACACATTATTTACCCTATTTCCAAGTAGTACATCAATTCCATTTTGTCTTAACATGCAGCTAGTGAGAAAAATTTTAACACTATATCCTTTATCACATAGTTGACTAATACTCAAGAGATTATGCTTTAAGCCTATTACAAGTAACACATTTTCAATTAAAAATTATTCAAGTTGCTAATCATACATGTGCCTGCCACTTTTCTAGTGGTATTATCTCCCATTGTAACCTTTCCTCTGTTCCTGGCATCCAGCGATATAAATTATGTATTTTCTCCCGTCATATGCTTAGAGAAATCATTGTCTAATACCAAATGCTCTCACGAGGTCTTGTATGAGAGCATTTCTACAAAATGATCAAACATTAGTCTTGGGAATCCAAACAAGTTTGGGTTCTGCTTATGGCAAAAATGAAACTAGATGTATGTATGATATGACTTATTTTATGTATCTTAGGTCTCCAACTAAATGAGTTTTTCTATGAATAGTACAAGTGTGTGAAATATGCCCAATCATTCCTCAAGTAAAATACTTAAATCCAAGAAAAGAAATTTTCAATCTCTGATAATAAAACTATGTCTTCCTAGGTTTTTAGATTTTTTATTTTAAAATAGGATCATTAAAATCTTTAAGTTTAGGGGAGATCATATTTTCCTCAAGAGCCTTCACTTTCACTCTAAGAAATAAATTTGCATCTTCTAACACAGTATTATTAAATTTTAAATAGTTCTTGCTATTTTTATATTCATCCTTAAAAGTTATAATTCTTTTTTCAATTCAGTATAGGATGATTTTAATAATTCATTTTGTTTGTTCAAATTGTCAAATTCATCCAATAAACTCATGTAGCTTTTATCAATCTGTGTGATATTTCCTATGGATATCATGCTCTTTTTATAATTCTAGAAAATCTAAATTCAACCTAGCATGCATTTTCTTAAGTTATATATCTATCGTATGAATTCTTTCAGAAACTTCTAGTAATTCATCATAACTTAAGTCATATACCTCTTATTGATATGATTGATCAAGATTATCAGCCATTAAGCACAGATTAGTGACTTCTTTTTCCTTCTCAGTTTTTGATGAATTTGAATCTGAATCTGCCCAAAAAGCTCACTAAAATTTCTGCTAACTCTTCCTTACATTTTTTTCTCCTCCACATTCTCTTTGATAGGAGTGGCTTTAAGATTAGGGTAATCTGATTTAATATTTCTAGGTTTCCTCCACTCATAGCAAATAACATCGTTAGAAACCTTAACATTCTTGTGGAACTTACCTTTATTCCATTGTTGGCATCTTTTTTGCTTCCTCTTTAGAAAACTCTTAAACTTACTGGTCATCAAGGCAATATCATCCTCGTCCTCAGGTTGTGACTGATCACTCTCCGAGGCATCCACTTTCAAAGTTATGTTCTTCTACTTTTTCTTTTCTCCTGCATCAATCTGCCTTTTAGTCACTCATTATTTGAAAGTAATTAGTGGTCCAAGAAGATTGCTAATATAATACATATTTAAATCTTTAGACTTTGCAATAAAAATTATTTTAGCATCATAAGTCGTAGGCAAACAATGAAATATTTTATAAACCATTTCAGCATTCTTTAGTACTTTACCTAATGCATGCAAAGAAGTAATTTATTGAGTGAAATTTGTACATATCTGACAAGGATTCATTTAGTTTCATACAAAACCATTCATAATCATATATCAAAAAAATTAATCTAGATTGTTTCACTTCATTAATTCCTTCATATGTTAAACAAAATATGTCCCAATTTTGTTTTCCACTTTTGCATATAGAAGCACGCATTTAATCTTCTGATTTAAGTGCACAAAAGAAACTATTTAAACATTTCACATTTAATTGAGCTAATTCATATTTTTTAACTGTCCAGTCAATAAATAGTATTTCAATTCTAATGCTATTTTCTAGTCTAGTTAGTGTATCCATCTTGTACTAAAATCCACATGCAATAGTCAAGCGATTGAAGAAAAGTAAACATACATGTTTTTCAAAAATCAAAAGGGGTATTATCAAATAAAGGAGGTCTACTGATCGAATACCCTCTACGTGTATTACCGTTTTCAAAAGTAGCGATTATCATTTTCAAAAAATAGTCTAAACTTTAAGTTTTGAAATAAAGCTATGATACCAGTTGTAAAGTTAGGATATGTACTTAAACCTATGCAAATGTCCCAAGGCCAACAAAGAGGGGGGGGGGGGGGGGGGGTTGAATTGGTAATTAGAAAATATCCCTCTTGAATTTTAATAGAAAACCATTTAATAATTTTAAAATTTTATTTTTCTTTTTCAAACAAGCTTTTCAACCACAACTATAAATTGCTAAAAAATAAAAGTGCAAAAATAAAAATGAATACAAAGATTTATAGTGGTTCGATGCAACAAGACCTACGTCCACCCCTTGAAGACTATCTCTTCAAGTATTACACTATTAACAAAGGGACTCTCATTTTACCCCCACAGTAAGGAAAAGAATCCTTTACAATTTTCCTCTCTTTCACCAATCCTCAATGCGGTAGAATGTCATCATCCTTTCACACCCTTCAAGTGTTGGTAGAGTACTGTCATCCTTTCACACCCTCCAAGTGTTGGAAAAGTACCATCATCATTTCACTACCTCCAAGTGTCGGCAGAGTACTGGATCTTCTTCAAATATCTTCTCTCAAGCAACTAGAAAAAAAAAGCAAGAGAAGTAAAAAAAATACAAAAAAGATTCTTACCTTTGAGTAACCTTGTGAACCCTTCATGATCCACTTGCAAGAACTCTCTCTCAAACACTCTCCCAAAAGATTCTTTCACTTGCTCTCAAAGAAATCATGAAGAAAAACTCCCTCAAGTCAGTTTCTATGGACTATTTATATAAAAGACAAGAAAAACTATCTGAAAAATTAAAAATTTCTAATTTTAGCGTATATGATTGTATAATATGATCATAAATCATACGTATGAATAGTTCAAAAATTGCTTTTCATGGACCTGTACAAAATATTTGTGTACATGATATTTATATGTACAAACCAAGTTAATACAGTACAAACGATAAAGAAAAAATTTTTAGTTCGTAGGGATGAAAAGATACCCCGCATTTTGGTACTCTAGACATCGTATGTACAAACCATGTATCATACAGTATGATTAGTTCAAAAAAATTTGATGTTCATCAGGATAAAAAGGAACGTATTCTTTTCATACTCTAGACGTCATTTGTATAAAGGTCACTTAATACAGTACTTTCAGTTAAAGAAAATTTGGAATTCATCAAGTTTTAAGGGAACCCGTTCTTTTCGTACTCTAAACATCTTTTGTACGAAGGTGACTTTGTATTGTATGATCAGTTCAAAAAATTTCATAAATCATAGAGATGAATAGGGATATATTTATTTCATACTCTGGATGTCTTCTATATGAAAAAGGCTTCATACAGTATGATCAGTACTTAAAAAATTTTCTTCCCTCAAATTGTTTAGCTGCTCGTATGAGGTAATAACTGAACAAATCATCCAATATGAATTTAAATCATACAGTATGATTAATTTAAAAAATTAAAGATTTTAAACACTCCCCCATTGTGTGTGTGTGTGTGTGATTACTAAATAATAATCATACTCTCTTAGACTCAATAAAGTGAAAAATATATAGTCCATTTAAAATAAACCCTAATCTATTCTCCTTTAAAGTCTTCAACATTCTGGAGTATGATTTCCCTGAAATATTAGTACACAAAAATAACAAAATCAATATATATATTATATATGCTAGGATAAATAGTAATTAAAATAAGAATATTTAGAATCATAAAAAATACACATTTTGAAATAATCTCAACAATCGAAAAACTAAGTTGCAACAATCTCATTAAGAATGTCATTATCATGATGATGTATGTAACAGGAAATAAGCTTCAAATGTTATGCTCTCTCAGGTTCAAATTTTTAATTAAATAACTTAGTAAAATGATCCATATATAACAGACATGGCAATATTCTCATCTCCTCAATTTCAATATGGTTACCTTAAATAATCAATTATTTTATGGATAAAACTTTTAGCTCTATTATTCTTAACCAGAGAATGAAAATACTTTGTATTCTTATCACCTTCAAGAAGGTGTTTAGAATGAAATTTTTGTCTCATATCTTGGAGTAGAAGGAGAGAATTTTTTGCTTCTTGTAAAGCCTTAGTATTCTCCATAGAGGGATTAGTTTGACAAATAAGTTTAAGAGAATTAACATTCTCCTCGGCAACGAGAATATTAGCAAAGATGTTTTTTAAAATAGTCCTATTCCACCAATTGATTCTAAACATAAGTCTTTTAAGCTTAAGACAAAGTCTAACCATCCCTATAATAGAATTATCCGTGTGAGTGGGAGCTTCTCAATATTCCTTAACTAAATCTAAAAAACTATCATTAAGAAGCCATATGTTTTGGAATCTAAATGAAGGTATATAATTACATTTCCTAGATTTAAAACCAACCAGGATGGGAGAGTGATCATAAATGTTTTACTTAGATGTTCAATAAAGGTATTATTATAAGCATTAATCCATAAGTCATTAAAAAGAACTCTATCAAGCCTTCGCCACATGTTAGCATGATTCAAAGTATAAGAATTACAAGAAAAACCTATATCAAAGAGCTTGCAATCCATAATCATCTTATTAAAATCATTCATAAATTGGTAATTTGGAGAGTGGTCGCCAAGCCTATCACTTGAGTTACAGATGAAATTAAAGTCACCACCAACAAGCCAAGGAACATCTATAAGACCAAAAGAATTAAAAAATTTCTTTCAAAGAATTTTTCTAATTAAATTGCATGAAGAAGCATAGATAAAGGATACATAGAAATGAAAATTCATGCATTCTATTTTATAATGCAAAACTTGAGTAAAATCTCCAACAATATTAATAGTAATTATATATTTCCAAAGAATCCAAATTTTTTTTTTAGAAGCATTGGCCCAACTATGTGTGAAACTAAACGAAGTAGTCATCTTATTCAACTTGCAAACAAAAATAAGAGGTTCAATAATAACAATGAAGATAATATAATTAATATGACATAAATTTGTAACCCTAATCAAAGAGGAGGGGCACCCAATGACTATAACATTCCAAATAATAGACTTAATCATTAGAAACCATTTGATTCAAAGTTTGAGATAAAGTACTTATAGGTAATTAAGCACACTGGCTTTTTGATTTCTTATTCCTTTTAGTTGAAGCAAAAGTAAAGTATTTCATATTAGATAAGTATTTATCATTGTCAAATTCATCATTATTATTCACCAATTCATCAACATTATGAAGATAAGTGGAGCTACCAGTACTACTCAAATCTTTATCATTATTTAAAGGCACATTCTCATGAACTGCAGCAACTCCTTCCATAGGAATGGAAGTAGAAATGAGTTTTCCTTCTTCCATACTTTTTTCTATATCATTATCCTACGCATTCATTAATGAAGGATTATGTGGAAAGTTAGTGCACTCAGTATTTTCAACACTAGTAACCATTTATGGGAAATTTTTGTTAAGAATAGCTAGTATAACAAAAGCGAAAATTTGTTCATCCACAAATTCCCCCTCTTTAACATCTCTATTTAAATTTGTAGAAATGTTTTGACAAACATCTTGATTATCTTTATGTCCATTAGAAACATTATAAGGCTTAATCATTCCAGCATCATCAATATTTTCACCCTTATTAGTGACATTTTAAACATTATTGAAAGTTTATGGTTCCACAAAAGCATACTCATTATTTAGCGATGATGTTTTGAGGTCATTCATAATGGTTTTCCCCCCTTTAGAAACTTTTGAGTTCTCCTTTTGCTTTCGTAAATGTGGATGTAAAATAAAGTAATCAATCACACAATGACCATACATTTTACAACGAGAACAAAAAATAGGAAAACTTTGAAATTTGACTTTTTGAAAGAAACCATTATGCTTAGATCCAATCCAAATTTCCTTAAGGATGTTTCTTAGAAACATCTAATTCCACTATAACCCTAGCCACCGATGTTCGGGAGTTGTTAGAAGTAGCTTGATTAGTTTGAAGTGGTCTACCAAAAATGGATGCAAGGGCGAAAAGAACTTGAGAATTAAAAAATGTAATCTTAGATTTTGAAATGAAATCTATATAGGAACTATCAAAGAATTCACACGATCATCAAAATCTATAATCCATTTTAGGAGCCGCATTTGACAACCCTAATATAATAAAATCTCATAGAAAATTTTTAAATGTAGTCTATATCATTTCATTAGTTGAATAGCAATGTATCGTTGATCCATAAGTCCCACCTAGAATGAATCCAAAAGTTTCAGATTCATAAAAACTTGCAAATAACATCCTAATTTGCTCTACAAAGCACAAATTTACCCACAAATATAAAATCAAAAGGATCAACATGTTGTGTGACAACATTGTCATCAAACATCAAAGCTGGCAAACCCTTATAAGTCAAATGAACAAAATCCAGTTTAGGAGTTGAAGAGGAACTAGTGAGCACAACTTTAAAGGATTATGATTTAGTATAATTATTCAAAAGTTGTTGTTGGAAGATTATGGCGAGGTGATCACCAACAACCAGCAAAAAAAAAACATTTTGACAAATAAAAAAGAAACACTTTGAGAACTCGTCAGAAAAAGAAAAGGAAAAAAATACAAACTAGCCAGTGATCCACCGCGACATGAGATGGAGGAGAATCGGAGAGGAACCCTAAAATGACATCAAAATTCTAAGAATGGCTTTACTTGGAACAATTTTGTTTTTATTTCTATTTCTCTAGTACCAACTTCATTTTTGGCAATTATTATACTAATATCTTCTTTTGGTGTAGTTTTTTTTTTCTTTTGTATCATTTCTTCTTTGCAGGTAGATCTAATTATGAATGCTTTCCAATTTTTTGGTAGAAGGATTGGCTTCATTGTAATCATTATATCTTTCTTTTTTGGTTGCTTGTCTATAGCATCAGTATATTGTTAATAGGGTTGCTTGTAATTTTTTGTTGTGGAGACAATTGACTCGTAGGCTTTATTTTGCTTTATTTTGTAGCTCGTAAGAACATTTGTGTGCTGATGATCTCCTAAGGACTTTGTAACCTATTTTTTATAATAACACATAGGCCCCTCCATGGGTTTTAATTAAAAAAAATGCCATAGCACATGATTTTAATATTACTTTGTTGTAAAGTAGTCTTGTTAGTATTGTATAAATAGATAGGTGATGTATGATCAATTCATGGAATTTACCTAATCGTTAAAGGTGATTGAGATCATCTTCCAAAATGATTAGTTTAAATAACTTTGATTATCATCTAGTATAATTAGAGAAAATTTAATTATCATCATATATAGGAATCATGTCATATATTACGATTGGCCAAATCATGTTGTACAACCTAACTAGAATAATTAATCAAAATTCATTCAAGTTTACCTTCAACTCTCTCTCTAGTCTTATCAACATGAAGAATATCATCAGCAAAAAGCATACACCATGGTACATCCTCTTGTAAATGTCTAGTGAGAACATCCATGACTAAAGGTAAAAGATATGGGCTTAAGGCTGATCCTTGATGTAACCCAACCGAAATAGGAAAGTACTTAGTTTATCTTTAAGTGTACGGTGATAAAATTTAAATCCTAAAAATTCTCAAATATAATTTTTAAACAATAAAGATGCTGATATTATACGTTGTGTATTTAATGCTTATTTAAAGACCAGCCTTAATCAAAAGTGCTCTGTTATTTTTGAGAAATGTAATTTAGCCATAGGGGCTTGCGCCTATGGGAAACCATACCTCAAATCATAAAGTCCTCATAAAATGAGAGCAAAATCTCTTGCAGTGTCTTATCTAAAATTCAATATGTCTTTTGAAAATATATTATTAAATTTAGATAATTGGAGAGATAAAAAGCTTAATTTATTATTCAAAATTATTAATATTTATAGATCTATACAAGATGTCTTAATAAAGAAACAAATAATTACTTAAACATGCATAATTTCCTTAATAATATAATCCTTCCTAAATCATCCACTCAAATATAGAAGGAGATCAGTGTGATCCAAGTTGACCCTCCCACGAATCCCCATGCTAGTCGTGGGATCAAGGGCCTAGGGATGGCTGAGATTTAACAGCGTAATCCAGGTGAGCCTCCCACAGATCCCTATGCTTGTCGTGGGATCAAGGACCAAGGGACGACTGTTATCATCATCATATGGAGCATCTCCTTCATTATATCATCATCATATGGAGCATTTGCTTGTTATTTAAGAAACACTTTGAGAGCCCGTCAGAAAAGGAAAAGGAAAAAAACAAACTAGCCGGTGATCCACCGCGACATGAGATGGAGGAGAATCGGAGAGGAACCCTAAAATAACCTCACAATTCTAAGACTGGCTTTACTTGGAACAATTTTGTTTTTATTTCTATTTCTCTAGCACCAACTTCATTTTTGGCAATTATTATACTAATATCTTCTTTTGGTGTAGTTTATTCTTTTGCATCATTTCTTCTTTGCAGGTGGATCTAATTAGGAATGCTTTCCAATTTTTTGGTAGAAGGATTGGCTACATTGTAATCATTATATTTTTCTTTTTTGGATGCTTGTCTATAGCATCAGTATATTGTTAATAGGGCTTCTTGTAATTTTTTGTTGTGGAGACAATTGACTCGTAGGCTTTCTTTTTCTTTATTTCGTAGCTCGTAAGAACATTTGTGTGTTGATGGTCATCTAAGGACTTTTTAACCTATTTTTTATATTAACACGTAAGCCTCTCCGTGGTTTTAATTAAAAAAAAAATGCTAGAGCACGTAATTTTAATATTACTTTGTTGTAATGTAGTCTGGTTAGTATTGTATAAATAGATAGGTGATGTATGATCAATTCATGGAATTTACCTAATCATTAAAGGTAATTGAGAACATCTTCCAAAATGATTAGTTTAAATAACTTTGATTATCATCTAGTATAATTAGAGAAAATTTAATTATCATCGTATATAGGAATCATGTCATATAATACGATTGGCCAAATCATGTTGTACGACCTAACAAGAATAATTAATCAACATTCATTCTATAATCATAGGATTAATTTAAGCAAAATTTAATTACATCGTATAGTATGATGAGTATAAAATTGGAGTTTTTAAATATTGCCCAAATTATGATTGGCGCTTGGGATCCTAATTTTCAACAGATTGTCTTATACAATATACATCGTACGATATGATTTGTTCATCTTGCACTAATTATCACAATTACCCATTTTAATCATATTTTGATTATTTAATTGTATAGTATGATATATATCATAAATACTATTAGTTTATAAAAAAAAAAACTTTTGATATTGTCACTAACTCACTCCTTTGTGCGTTTGTGAATGGTTACCAAACTTAGTATCCAAAAAATACATGATTTGATTTAAGAAAGATAAAAATACATAAAAATTGAAAATAGAAACTCCTCATGACATACTTAACCCTAGTCTACACATTCTTGAGCTGATAAAACTTGAAAGTGTACTGTGGATCAAAAATGTTAGTGCATAGGAAAAATAGATATACAATAATAGCAATTAATAGGAGATGTCATTGTAAGAAATTCAATAATGTTTGTTATCATCAAAATCATAGGACTTTTTTCCTGATTTGCAATATTAATCAGCAAAACTCATTTTAAAACCAAGATGCCTAGTAGTCGAGGCTAATTTACCAAAAGAAATTATTTGCTTAAGAAAAATAAGAACAATAATATTATGAACCCTATAAAGGTTCCTCTGCCTACCATGAGAATCAGCACCCCCACCCCTCTCAAATTACAAATAAGACCATTTACCCAACCTTATAGAAAAGAGCCTAATAGTCATCCAGCAAAGTAGAAGTCATAACCAAAACTTAGAACGAGCAATAGGCATCCATCAACCAAAATGATAATCAATCTAGAAAATAATATGAGATCTGCCAAACCTAGCTTATAAAATAATGAATAATAAAAAGCAGCAAGTATCAACGTAATAAAAAAAATATTTAAACATCATTGATCTAAACTGGCCATTTCAACTAGATCAACCAAATAATTAAAGTGACTAATGTTAAAAGATTCTAAATAAGCAAATGAGATACAATTCAAATCCATCCTTACGCACCTCTAAAAAGTGAGGGAAATTAAAAACCTTTCAAGAAAGTCAAAATACAAATTAAAATATAGAGTCCAACTTAGGTGTGTAGTATCCCACTAATCAACAGTCCCATCATATGTAAGCCTCTTACTACAAAAAAACTAATATACATATTGTAAATCACTGGGATAAGGTGGGCTAACGAAGCTTAGGAATATAGTATCATAAAGGAAGTCATGATAAAAACCCAAATACTTATCAATTCTAAACCCAAATGAACTCTAACTCATCAAACATACTATGCAGTTATCAGAGCTAAACTTATAACTCGGTTTAACAACCATAATTTCACTACATAAAAGCCTGCTAGACCCACCAAAAATAGGATTAAGCTAAAAAAATAGATCCAATACTTATTAGTAACCAAAAATAAAACACCAAAACCCAGGAGGGATCACCTAGGAGGTAAAAAAACCCATCCAACACCATACATAGACAATAGTCTCTACCAAACGTAACAGGGACAAAACACAGCCACCCAAACAAAAACACCAAGGGAGAAGAAGAGCAGCATATATGGGTAGAATCAAAAGATAAAATAAAATAATCATAGCTCAAGCCCATCCCAACATAATAACATGCGATGATAAAACAAAGATTAATATAATAAGAAAAAAATTACTGTATCACATAAACCATGACTAGGTATAATAAAACCAATCGCCAAAACACAAATTAACACCTCAAAAGAATCCAAAAAACCCATAGAACCAAAAGGCCAGCAAAAATGAAGAGAAAGTATACCCACATGTTCCAGAAACCATAAAACCCTAAATTCTAACATAAGGCAAACCCAATTTATCTAGCCTAATCAATCTTTTCAGTATTTTAGGTTAATTGATACTAGTGAATATAGAAAAGAAATCCATGTTGCATCTAAGATTGGCTAACCAATCAGCATAAGAATTACCTTCCATGTGAACTTGAGAAAAAAAGATAAAAATCAAAAGCTAATTAATTTCTCTAAGAAGATAAAAGAGATCAGGATTAATAATGTTACCCATAGACTTCATAAGGTAATGAATACTAGAAGTAGAAGCCAACTCAATCAAAATATTAGTCATGGAAAGAGAGAGGCATAAATTTAACCCATAGAAAATACTAGATAACACTGACACAATAATAGAACATTTATGCATGGGCCCATCAAAAGTCATGACAATATTCCTCTAGTCATCTCTGATAATACCACCACACCCAAAAGCTAATGGGTCAATTATAAATTGTGCTTTTGGGCCACAAAATAATAATTCCCCAAATTTTTAAATGTCAAGTGGTTGGAAGAACAAAGTTTAAACACAATTTTTTTATACTATGAATAATATGACGATAATCCATATGACTATTGTTAAACAAAGAGTTATTTCTAGCAAGCCCAAGATACAACATAGTAAAAGTGGTAATAACTTTTTTAATTTTCCCTTTAGAATTAAAGAACCAGAAATCTAGCAAAGCATTGATGGATATATTAGCACTAAATAGATTCAGTATGAAAAAATCACAAAAAAGTCCAAGTTCTAACAATAATAGGGACAGAAATAAACACATAATGCATATTCTCCACATGATAACAACATTGATAATTAAATGCTATTATAGAACCTCTTTTTCTGAATTTCTCATCAATAGGTATATATTTGTGCAAGATTCTCTAAGTAAAAATAGAAATAGTGTTCAAAATACTATTATGCCAAATCATAGAAAAAACTTTATTAAAATAATTTTTTTTCTCTAAATGCATACCAAACATCCTTTAATTTAAACCTAACATTTTAAGAAAGTTCATATAATAAAAGATCATCAAAATCAGTACTTTTAATGGGAAGATGCAAAATTTTAGAAATAACAGACTCTTGAAGAACGTCAATAAGTTTATTATAATCACAAGTGTTTTTAGTGATAAAGGACCTAATTTAACAGCAATAATAGAAAATGTATTAAGAATATAATCAATGTACTGACCAATAAGCGCTAGATCTTGCAAAAAAATAATGGTTATCACTAGCAAGATCCCATTGAACATGAGGTTTAGTAATCCATGAGATAATACAAAGCCTCTTCCAAACTCTGGAATCACCATTACTATAACAACACATATTAAGATGCTTACCAACACATGACTTAACAGTCATAAACTTGGCCCAAAGACTATGTTTAGTACAAAAATTGAACCATAGGTTAATAGAAAATGCTTAGGAAAAATCATACATATTTTTACAAACCAAAGCAGTTTCCTCAAGAGTCCCACAATAATTAGTCCAAGAAGACCAAATACTTTTAGAATTGCTTTTAGAAGCTCGCTAAAAGATCATACTAAATAATTTCTCAATCCTATTACAAATATGACTTGTAGGTTGTAATGTTTAAAATATATAAATTGATAAAGAGCACAAAACACTTTGGATAAGGACTAATTTGCCCCAAAACTTAAAAATTGGAATCACAATAATTAATGTTTTTTTATGAACAAAAGTTAGAAGATCATCAAAAAGAAACATTTTCTTCCCAGCTTTTTAAAGGTGATCCCCTAAATACTTTATAGGTAAAGAACCTTGAAAAATTAGTAGTATTTTTAACATAAGGCTTGTGATAATGATAAACTTTATTCGACACGATAAATTAGCTCTTACTTCAAATAACCAAAAGACTAATACAATTTTCAAAATTTCTTAAGAACCTCATGAGTTTATTAATCTGGTTTAAGTAGTAATTGGAAAAAAAATAATAACATCAATGAAAAAGCTTGTGAGAAATAGAAAAAACACCCAAAGTCTTAAAATTACTATTAAGATAATATTCATGAAGATTGATAATGCTTCTAGATAAATACTCCTAGGCAATAATAAAAAGAGTAGTAGAGGTGATAACACCTTTCTTAAACTACGTGAGGATTTAAAGAAACCACTAATTTTTCCATTAATAATGCTAGAAAAAAGAAAGTTCAATGCATTGTTTAATGAGCTTAATGAACACTAAATTAAAACAAAAAATGTAAAATAATGTAGAGAAAATCCCAATTAATTTTATCATATGCTTTTCCTAGGTCCAATTTAAAAACAATATTTCCTCCTTGCACCCTAACATCCAAATCATGAAGAATTTCTTGAGCAAGTAAAATGTTATCCAAAATAGATATACCTTCTACAAAGCTAGTTTAATTGGGATCAGTGATTCTTGGAATTAAAGGAGAAGGCTATTCAAAGGATTTTAGAAATTAGTTTAAAAAAAATGTACACATACTAATAGGCTTAGAAATCATTATAATGACAAAATATAGTTTTTTTTAGGAATCAGGACAATGCTTGTGGAAGAGAAAAACTTAGGCTTATTATTACCAACAAAGAAATCCTAAAAAACTTTAAAAACATCAAGACTAATAATTCCACATGAATTTAATAAAACATCATAATGTAACCATCTAGCCCAACAATGGAATCAATGTTCATATCTAAATTAGTCTCTTTAATTTCCTCCAAAGAAAAAAGGAGTAGTAAGAACCTTATTATACTCATGGTTAGTAAAGTGGGGAATAATATTAAGATTATCAATAGGGGGAGAGAAATTTTTATTAAATAAATTTTTAAAAAACTCCACCAAAGAATTCCTAATTTCCCTATAATTCTTAGCATAAGATCAAACACCATCCAAAAAATAGAGTTATTGGGGAGAATAAGAGTTTGGAGATTGCCAATTATCTTGAACCATATTGAGGAAAGAAGAATAAAGAAGCCACATATTTTGAAATATGATGTTAGCAGCTAAAATATTATTTATCAACATAATGGTAATAAGCATAAGTGAATGATAAGATAAAGTTTTACTGAGGTGCTCAACATTGGTAAAACTAAATCCATTAATCCAATTATCATTTAAAAGCACACGATCCAATTGCTACTAGAGATTATGATAATTCTAAGTGAAATTTCTATAAGTATAACCAATATCAACAAGGTTAAAATACAAGATCATGTTATTAATGTCCTCCATAGAATTATAAACAGGGTTGGAACACCCTCTCCCTTCCTCTAGATTGGAGATAGTGATAAAGTCACCACCAACCAACCAAGGTAAACTAAAAACACTATGAAAGTAAATAAGCTGCTCCCACAGTCTTTCAAATGAAACAAGAAGAAGCCCTATAAACAAAAGAAACAAAACATTTAAATTATATAAATCCCGTCCCAGTGAGTTTTACTTTTTCCAAAAGCAATAATCAATCTTCCTTTATGGTCCCTGAATATGCCTCCGATTCCTGCTTGGTTTGAAGTTAAGATAGAAGCATTCACATTGTTTTTTATCCAATCTAGAGGTGGAGGATGCCAAGTATCATGGGACTCCATTAGGAGATTAGCATCCCAGTTATCTAGAATTGGATTAAAAGAAATCTTTGTAGTTGACAAAACATTTGTTGTAACTATTGATGCTAAAGTTGCAGATTTTCCATGCTTTATTTCATTTCATTTTTCTAAAAAAGAAAAATAACTGTGCAATACATCTTGGCAATGCTAATATGTTTAGATGATAGCTTTCTCAATTCAAACAAATAATTTTCCAAAGAGTAAATATAGGAATAAAGAAGCCCCAATCTCTGAGTTTTTGAATTACCTCCTTTAGGAATTTGCAATGAACCACGATGTGAGATTAGTTTTCAATCTCCTCACATCCTCTATAATATAAATCATCATTACTCAACCTCCTGTATTTGAGAAAATGATTTGTAAGAATTGCATTTTTGCTCTACCAAAAAAGCTCTACTCTTGGATTAAGTTTAATCTTCCTGTTCATTCATAATAACTGAAATCATCATTGTTGATATTAGCTTCAATAGGTTTTCCATATGCTAAAGATGAAATAGATTTTCCGGTGTACTGAAACAGAGCTTCCCTTTTATCATTCTCTATACCGGAATCTACATAAATATGTAAAATCAGCTTGATAATATCCTTATGGAAATAAATTTCCATTTCTTTTTCATTTCATGTACCATCTAAATTTATGAAAGGGTTTAGCATATTCCTTCCAAATCTCCACAATTAGCAAATGTTGGCCATGTGTTAAAACACTTGTCAAGCAGCCATATATCCTTCAATACATTAATTTTCCTTCCATTGCATACTTTCCATTTGATAATTAAATTAAGATATTTTCCTCCATCTACAAGAGTTTTCCATGAACTAGAAGCATTTTTCTTGTATTCTCCATCCATATTTTTGTCACCGTATATAAGAAGTAGATTCCTATGCAATAAAGAATCAGGCTTATTATTTGCATTCCAAGTTAACCTTGCTCTAAGTGGTCCATCTCTTTGTGTTGTAGATTGAATTCCCAGCCCTCCAACATTTTTTGGTTTACAGACTTCCTCCCATGCAACATAATGATGGCCTTTTCTCCCATTCGGTTTGTGCCACATGAAATTTCTAGTGAACTTATCCAAATCTTAAAGCAGCTTTTTTGGAACAAGAGAATGAGTGATCAAATAACTTGGTAATGATAAAAGGCATGAATTTACCAAAGTTATTCTGCCTCCCATGGATAAAGATTTACTTCCCCATGCATTCAATTTGTCTAAAACATGATTCAATAGGTCTTGAAAATCATCCATACCCTTCCTTCTTAAAGTGATTTTGATCCCCAAGTATTTTATTTCCATCACCACTTTAAAACCAAGTTTTCAAGAGATTTTATGCTTTATAGTTTGATTAACAAACTTACCAAAAAAGAGTTGAGATTTGCCAATGTTCACCCGATGACTAGTCCATCCACAAAAATCTACAATGATCTTCTTCATTAACCCGACTAACTTGGGTTTTGAATATGAAAAGAGATGTACATCTTCGACATATAGAAGATGGGTAATCTTCTCACTCCTAGAAGATAATTGAATTCCCAAATCATATCCTCTTTGTTTAATTGCACAAGTCAAAAGCTGAGAGCACATGATGAATATATATGGTGATAATGGACATCCTTGCCGAAATCCACATTCAACATTTATCCATTTTGTGTTTCTTCCATTTAAGATAATAGAGAATTTTTCAATGGTTACACACTCCAAAATTAGCTCTAATAATTTAGATAGAAATCCATACCATATGAGAATTTGTTGAAGAGTTTGCCATCCCATGCTATCATAAGCTTGAGCCATATCCAATTTAATTGCCATCATTCCATTTTTTGTTTTTAGATTTTCTAAATTTATTAATATCTCTTGAGCAAGTAAGAAATTCTCCGACATGCTTCTACTACAGATAAATGCCATTTGTTCTTTGGATATGATATTTAAAATGCAGAATTTGATTCTACTAACCATCATAGTTGCCACTATCTTATAAGTGGTTTGCCATAGACTAATTGGTCTATAATTTGATGGAAAAAAAGGATTCTTTATCTTTGGAATTAACACAATTAATTTGTCTTTCCATTCATTATGCATAACTCCATTTTTAAAAAAATCATCAACAACTTTCCATGTAACTTCATTAACAATCTTCCAATAAAACTTAAAGAAGGAAGAGGTTACCTATCATTGCTTGGTGCTTTATTGTTTCCCTGTTGGAAAACAGCACCTTGAATTCTTCTTCAATGAAATCAGCCTTGATCATCTCCAAGTGATTATGTTTCAATTTCAGATTGTCTGGCAGTGCAGGTCACTCCTCCGAAGAGCAATTTCTAGCATTCCACTTGTTGTTGAAAAATTCAACAGAACTTCTTCAATTTGTTCAATCTTTTCAAGCACAATGTTGTTTTCATTTTTTATTTTCCTTATCATATTGCCATTTCTTCTAGTCAATGCAAAATTGTGAAAAAACATGGAATTTGTATCTCCTTCTTCAATCCATCTCGCCTTAGCTCTTTGGTTCCACCATGTTGATAATCTTCTTAGTGTTGCATTCAATTCATGGACTCTACAACGTAAAAGTAACAGCTTCTCAGAAGTTATGCCAGGCTCCGATGCCTCTTCCATATGAAGATTGAGAATTTCCTCCTTTAGTCGGTCTTTAAGCAAACAAATATCTTCACACTTATTTTTGTTCCAAAAAATAAGGCTTTTAATGTTCTTTTCATATTTCTTTGCAGAACATCAGTATTATTGCAAAAGTTTTTTTTTCCCAAGACTTGACCACTATATTCCAAGCCTCTGGATAAGATCTCCATGTATCTTCAAACTTAATATTCTTAGCTTTGTAGAGTTCCTTCTCCTTCAAATTAATAATGATAGGACTGTGATCAGAAGCTATTATTGCTGAATTTCTGATTTTGGCTGAAGGAACAAGTTGTAATGCAGCAGAATTCAGCAAACCTCTATCAATCCTTTCCCATATTCTAGCAGCTCCATCCTTGTTATTACACGAAGTAAATCTTGGTCCCATCATTCCAACATCATGAAGATCATTTTTTATCATAAAAAACTTCAGATCTCTAGTCCTTTAGAAAAGTGAACCTTTTACCTCCTTTCCTATCTTCTTTACTCATGATACAATTAAAGTCCCCATCAACAATGGTAGGGATGTTGTTCACCATAGACTTCTCTAGCTTTTCCCAAAGTAAGCTTCTTTCATGACAATTCTTATTTCCATAAATAGTTACAATATTCCAAATTCCAACATAATTTGTATTTAGAGATCCAAGTACCATCTGATCAGAATGGTCTAAAATAGTAAAAGAGACTAGATTCTTCCTCCATAAAACCAGAATTCCTCCAGCTATACCTTGTGCCAGGTGATAAAAAAATTCCCACTCAACCCCAATGATGCTATTAAATTGAAAGGGAGAGAGGAAAGGGTGGAGTTATAGAGGGAGAAGATCCTGTGAGGGGGAGGAACTCAAGGGAGTGTGGTGGGGGATCCACACGGTTGCTCCAGCGAACTCGCACCTTAGTACCATCGGATTCAAGGCTTGTCTCGAGGTAAGTTCACCAAAGAAGAAGATCTCCTTGGTGTCAAAGGACCCGGCGACTCCGCCGCACCGGGGAAGGTGGATGTGATTTTGTAAGGGCTTCTCCGCCTAGATGTGGGGGCTAAAGGAGATACACTTATTTTAGTGCAATACTTGGAGGGTGCCTCCAAGGAGTGGACGTAGGTCAAGGTTTGACCGAACCACTATAAATCCGGTGTGTTCTTTTCTTATTATCGCTTCCATATTTATCTTTCTTCCACACTTTCTTTTTGGTGATTTTGGTTTGAGTTTTATCTTTGGTTTTAAAGCTTTCCAATTCACCTTTCTCTTGGTTAGCTTGGGCCAGTTCTATAGGGCTTAACATCCCTAACAAACTTTCAAGTGGTATCAGAGCAGGATTCATAAAATAAGTTTTTAAAAGCTTTTGAATTTCGATCCATGCCTAATCATAATCTTGAGGAAGGATATTCAATCACCAGACATCCTTTATTTGAAAATATATCATTTGATTTTTGGAAAACTCGCATGTCTATTTTCTTGCAATCGATTGATTTTCGCATGTGGCATATGATTTTAACTGGTTATTCATCACCGTCACGAATTGTTAATGGAGTTAAAATTGATATTCCTTTTAGTCAATGGAACAGGGAAGAATAACTCAATGCTCAATTGAATGCAAAGTTTTTAAATTATTTTTTCTGTGCTTTAAATTCTGATGATTTTATGCTAGTATCCACGTGCACTACCGGTAAGGAAATTTGGGATAAATTGCACACCATATACGAAGGCACTAGTGAAGTCAAGCAATCCAAAATTGAATTTGTTAATGCATGATTTTGAATTAGTTTCCATGAAACCTTATGAGACGATCTTAGACATGTACACTAGGTTCATTCAAATTGTAACATCATTGCATGCCTTAGGAAAAGAGTTTTCAAATTTTAAAAATGTCAATAAAATTCTTTGTTGTTTACTTGAAAAATTTGATGCCAAAGTTGTTGCTATTTGTGAATCAATAGATTTGAATGATTATTCTATTGATAATTTGATTGGCTCACTCATTGCCTACGAGCAAAGTTTGGGTCAAAGTCTTTTGGATGCAGGTGAAACGATTGTTCTATAAGCTGAAGATACATAAAAAGATTACTTAGTTGGTGACGAATGCAATGACTTGTCAAGCAAATCACAAAGCTCACCAAAGCATAAGCAAAAATGGAAAAAAAGGTAAAAATGATAAGGATGTCCATATTTCTTCTAACGTTATTTTCTATCAATGTAGGAAACCTGGACATATGAAAAATCAGTGCCCTAATTTAAGAATTCTTCCTATGAAAGAAAAGGGCAAGGCGAAGCAAAATTTAAACTGGGGAAATAATGAAAGGCAAAAAATCTCATGGGCAGATCTGGTCTTTGAAGCATCAGACCATGAAAGAGATAATGGTTAAACGCCTTATTTGTGTCTTTCTGTTTTGTTTTTCTTTTTTTTTACTTTTATTTTCTTTTGAGTTTTTGTTCTCGTAAATTTTTTTTTTCTTTCTCTCCCATCAACACACACATTCACTTTTCTAAAAATGAAAAATATACTTCCTGATTTTTCTTGAAATCTTTGATAAGTTGTGTTTGACTTCTCTAAAATAGTCAAAGGAAAGAAACTCATTTATTTTTAACTCTCAATCTCTGTTTTCTAAAAAAGGTTATCCTACTTTTGATTTAAAATCTTTTTCATCTTTTAAATTGGGTTTTGAAACAAAATTTTTTATCTCCCTACATTTTATTTATCGCATAGGAATCTTTTACAAGTTTTTGAATCTAACTCATAATTTTCTTAATCAAGCAATTCGCTTTGTCACTAAGATGGGTTTTCCTTTGTTTTTAAGAATTAAGAAAGGAAGCATATTCAAAAAATTGGCTAATGACGCCAAAAATAAAAAGATGCGCAAAGACGCCAAATTGAAAATATAGAATACACAAAGTGTATCAAAAGATGCGTAGTGCGCCAACCAATTGTCAAGAGGCATAAAATGAGCCCACAAAGTTAATGCTTACAATTCTTGTACTTCTTAAAAAGCTTAAGAAAACCCTTGATACTTTCGATACATGAGTTTGAAAATCTTGATTCTTGATTCGAAAATTTATGCATTGATCTTCTAATAGATATATTTTATGGAAGGAGTTTTTGAAAAATTATTGTTTATTTCTCTAATTTTTTCCATGATTTAGATCTTGATTCAAAATTTTTTTGCCTTTTTAAAGAACTTGAGTTGGGATTATCAAATTATGAATTTCTAACCTTTTATGGACTATGCGTTGTCAATCCAATTCTACTAAGTTTTTGATTAAAACCAAGAGAAAACTTTCTCATTTTTTGAATATTTGTTTTTCACTAGATCAGGAAACGTTTTCTTTTTTCTTTTATTCATTTTGCTTTTGTTTGTGCCTCCTCTCTTTTTGATAATGTCAAAGGGGGAGAACGTATTGTTGAATTTTTGTACTGTTATCATATTTGTATCTTGTTTTCAAAAAATTAAAAACAACAAAAATATTTTCATCTCCCTTTTTTTTTAAAAGTGTTATTCTAGTGAGGGGGAGATTAGGAGAAATTGTTCTTTTTGAAAATTCAAATTGAATTGTTTGTCATCATCAAAAAGGGTGAGATTGTTGCGGATCAATGGTTTATGATTTTGGTGATAGCAAACATTCCTTATTTCTCTACGATTACCTTTTGTGCTAACATTTTAGGTCCACACGATCAGACTGCAATTTGGAACCAGCTCAAGATTGGGTAGACTAGATCTGTGTCAGTTTGTAATCTTTATCCTTTCTTAAGTTTATTGTATTTGGTGTGGGATCTGTTGATTTGTAACTTGGAAGATTTCCTGTTATTCCCTATAAGATTTTTATTTTTGGTAATATCGGCCGGGATGATATTTATATCGTCCTGGACGATATGTCCAAAATCAGAAACTCTAATTAGGGCATCCTCATTAAGGCAGCTGTCATTGATATCGGCCAGGCCGATAGTCTTAAGTCAGAAAGAATCAACCGCCATAATCAATTTAGGAATTCCTTGTTTTGGGAAATAGTCCAGGATGATATTTATATCGTCCAGGCCGATCTAACTCAATTATGCCTAAATTGATCTGGTATCTTTGGAAAGCATTAATGGTTAATTGATACAATCACATCGGCCGGGACGATCGCCTGATCGGACGGGACGATGTTCTGGATGATCTACATCGGACAGCTCAAATTCAGAGCGATGATCGGGATGATTGAAATCAGTTTTAAACTAATCAGCCTGGATGATCGTGATATCGTCCAGGACGATGTAACCAATTTTCTTCTGATCGTCCCAAATCATCCCGGACTGATGAGCTGAGTTTGTACTGATCGGCCAGGACGATATACTTATCGTCCTAGATGATAATGTCGGCAACTTGCATTAATGAGCTCATTTTTAGCTCTTCTATTTAAGCTATGACAAGGCACTTTGTATGTGTCTTTGGCAGCCATTGTAGCTTCGTTCTTGGGGTGGAAACTTGAAGAGAGAGCTTGAAAGGGAGAGAAGAAAGGGTGGAGTTTGAGAGGGAGATGATCCTGTGAGGGGGAGGAACTCAAGGGAGTGTGGTTGGGGATCCACACGGTTGCTCCAGCGAACTCGCACCTTAGTACCATCGGATTCAAGGCTTGTCTCGAGGTAAGTTCACCAAAGAAGAAGATCTCCTTGGTGTCAAATGACCCAGCGACTCCGCCGCACCGGGGAAGGTGGAAGTGATTTTGTAAGGGCTTCTCCGCCTAGCTGTGGGGGCTAAAGGAGAGACACTTGTTTTATTGCAATACTTGGAGGGTGCCTCCAAGGAGTGGACATAGGTCAAGGATTGACCAAACCACTATAAATCCGATGTGTTCTTTTCTAATTATCGCTTCCGCATTTATTTTTCTTCCGCACTTTCTTTGTGGTGATTTTGGTTTGAGTTTTATCTTTATTTTTAAAGCTTTCCAATTCACCTCTCTCTTGGTTAGCTTGGGCCAGTTCTATAGAGCTTAACATCCCTAACGAACTTTCAGTGATCGCTTATCCATTCTAGCTATATGCCCTCCAAGATATCGTGGTTAACCATTTCGAACTTCCTCCATAGCCTCAGAATTTTTAAATTAACATAGGGCCTATCCCATTCCAAGTGTCATTAAGTGGATGGTGGGAAAAATTTGTGTATCACCACGCAGATTTTGATTTTCTCCTATTTTGTAATCAAATACTGCATTAAGAATAAAGTACAATCTCAAGAGACTGACACAATATTCTATAATGGATTCAATATCAAAAAAGGATTTTGAAAATGGATATTTCTATAATCTAACATAGTTCAAAGAAAAATATATCATCTCAAAAGATGAATATGAAATTCTAAAGAATGTGTTTAAAAATAGAAATAAGCTTTTTAAAAAATTTGTTCATTCTTTTATTTAGATATAGCAAGGAGAATATTATATCATCTTGAAAGACGAACATAACATTCTTCAAGACATCCAAAAACAAGAATGAGTTTATAAAAATTCATCATTTCTAAAGTTGAATATATCAAGTAGGAAATTATATTATCTGAAAAGATAATAATAACATCCTACAAACATATTTAAGATTAGAAATGAAATTTTTAAAGATATCTGCATTCCCAAAGATTCTTCCCTTGTTTTATATGAATAAAATAATGTTTATTTTAGTCTGGCATTCTCAAATCCCTATAAGAGCAAGCTCCTATAGTTAATTACATCCTAGGAGGAATGCTCCTAAGAAAACTCTCGATTAAAACAGTGATTTCATACCCTTTTGACTACAAAGTAGAAGACAAGGAACAGAAGTAGGAATTTTCCAAGGTGAAAGCTCAATGTTGAACATTTATTAGCGAGTTAAAAGAAGAAAAGTAGGAGGTGTCAGATTCTGAGAAGCTCGGAGACAACCTCAGTCTATCCTATGTTGGGCTTTACATTTTAGGAGAAAATTTTATATTTAAGTTGACATTTTATTAGAAATTTGAGATTTATATTCCCGAAGGGTGAGGACTTAAGATCTAAAATGAATCTTCCTCAGAACCTAAATTTAATTTGGGTACTATAAAATAGTGACCCGAACCTAACTAATGAAGTGCAAATCTGGACTTATCCCAGCCTGGATTGGGGAGCCAGCTAACCACCTAAATGCTTTAAAACCATGTGTCCAATCTCTTATGAAAGATGGGTAAGGACGTTGTTTAATTTTTAATGAATTGGGGGCCGACATCTAAGACAGTTCCTAATTGGCCCCTCAACTTATGTAGGGTGAAAAATGTCTAGAAATGCTATTAATATTTTAGACTCTTTTTAATTTGTATCTAATGCAATGTATGCAAATTGACTCGAATGCATAAAATGAATATGAAGCAGTTTTAAAATTAGGCTTAGAAAATAAGTTTTTTCCTAGAGATTGCACAACTTCCCCTTGACAGAACTACACCCTCATAGGTCAAGTGGTCTGCCAGAACCCGCAGGCGGGGAGGTGCCTAACAAGGAAGAGAAAGTATTAATATGCTTATGCTGATTCTCGGCGGTCCCTAGCTTACTTCTTAGATCGTTAGAGTTACTATGTGAGCCTAAAAATTTTTATTTAGAATTTCAAATAAAAGAATTTTGAGCGTACCCTTACGAAAAAAAATCTCTCAGATTTGAATCCAGGCTAAAACAAAACACGGCATGCAAGATCCTAAAAAAATCTACTGCACAAACAATGTAAACAATTAATTTTAATAATCCAAATATAACGTACAATTTCCAATGTCCATATTACACCCAGAATTTGCAGAAAAGTAAAGTGGCTGGGCACCACTGATAACAAACCCGGATTCTAATCCTAAGAATGACGCAAGTGATTTTTGAAATGGGATATACTGTTCCTTAAATCTTCATTTCTTCATCTTCTTTCTTCAATCTTCTTGTTCTGTCTTTTCTTCTTCTACGAACTTCTCGGGTCCGTTGGGTTCTGGATATCCAAATGAAAAGAAACTCATCCCTAAGAGGAGTATTTTCTTTTCTATTTGGATATTGAATCATCCTAAATTGGTTTTTCAAATAAAAGAGAATAATTCTTTAAGGTATATTCTTCTTTTTTTGGATTCCAAAATTGGATGTGATATCCCACCTTCAAAATCACTTTCACAATTTATGATAATTTTCAAATACATTTACATTTACATTATATTTCACAGAAAAAGAAAGAAAATCTAGACCACCTGCAGGGTTATCCTGAGCAAAAATTATCCCAAGCAGTTATATATATGCATTTAAATTGAATCAATTAACCACACTTGGCCACACTCCTTATGTGGGGGCTAAGCAGTTGAAGCACCTGTAGCATTTTATAAATTTTTTTTATTAATTAGCCCCCTTTTTCTGCCCTGCATGAGTGTGGCCACCTGCAGAAAATCATATTAACAATCCAGATCGCTCCTAACCTATGGGTAATCTAATCGTTAATCAAATCACAACACAGAGTGTAGTAAAAATAAATAAACAAACACACCAACATTTTACAACCAGCATGCAATAAAACTCGAGAAAAAGCCCGTCACAGTACAATAAAGAAATAAACACCGGCATAACCTAAAACTAGAGTCGGTTGTCCTAACAAACAAATCTAAGTGTGTGCAATAGGTTATGTGGTTTTGATATGTCCTAGGTCAATTATTGGCTAAAGTTTTCTAATTGATTGAATTTTAATTTAAAAATATTCACTAATCCTAAGGTGAGGTGTCACTAAGTTTTCTATGTTATATATTTTTATCCTAAAATGTGCATGCATCCTAAGAATAAGTTTTATAAGACTCAGTCCTTAATTTTTTGTCCTTAAAAATATTCACTAATCCTAAGAATAAGTCACCGGGAGCTACGACCCAGTGGTTCCGCCCGTAGCACCTCTACCCGGTTGGATAGAGGCGACTGACGCCTATAACTTCTTGTATTTTTGTTCCCTCAAACCGTACCATTCCTCGCAGTTCATGCAAATAAACAGGAAAAAATAGGGATTAGAAAGCATATTTAATAATTAATGATAAAATAATTGAAATTTATTAAAAATAAAGGCGTACCTTTTCTTCGGGCTTGAACACTGACTTTGTTGAATATCCTTTTAGAACCTTTACTTCTAGAAGTATACTTTGTAATCTTCAAACATATATTTTTACCTTTAACACTTACACACAAAATAGATTACCTTTCATCTTCCATAAGCATCACCCTTCAAAATCTACACTTTTCACTCTTCCAAATCACATAAAACTTACATTTCAAAATCATATATTTTAAATTTTCAAACATACACTTCCCCCTTTTCCAATATATCTTAAGTTCCACCTTTCAACACAAATTTTTCACAAAAATAAGCATTTTATTCTTCCAAACTTAGTGTCATCCTTCAAAAACACACACAAGTTACTTCCCACAAATACACATATTTTTCATCTTCCAAAAGATACACACATACCTTACTTTTCACATACACAATTTCTACCATTTCAAAGTACATACAAGTTCACAAATCATCTTTCAAGACAATATACCTTTACCTTCCAATAGTCACACATTTCAAAAACACACACTTTTCTACTTTTCCAAAATTCATACAATTCTCACCTTTCAAACATATAAAAGTCTTCTAGCATAAAACAAATAACCTTTTATTGGAGCTACAACAACATATGAATAATATATAAAGCAAGTGAGACTATAAGTTGAATATGTAGCAAAAATCATTAAATCTACTCATGAAATAAAGTATCCAAAAATGAAATTAACACTCTATTACAAGCTATTGATTTCTTAAAAAAAATATATGCATATAACAATTATTGAATAAACCAATATAGTATATTATGCATATCTCAAAAAACAAGTTATACATTTGGAGCAATGAACTATATCAAACGTTCAGCTTCTTGTTCTCTCTTCTCTTGCTTTATAAAAAAAAATATAAAAAGATTTTCAAAGTAATTGAACTCGAAGAAAAGAAGCTCAGGATTTTCTATTCTCTTTTATGATAAAAAAAAAATAGATATTCAATCTCAACAATCCATACTATTATTTCATGAAAGCAAATTTTAATGGAAAGATAACTTTAACATTACACCTTATCAATTTTAAGTCTTATAGAACAAAAGATATGAAATCAATACCTTCATTTTCTCTTAAAACGACTCCTGCACTTTCTTTTACTTTAATGAGAGAAAGCAAATAAATTCTGCACTCTCGGCAAGGGCAAGCGACGGCTAGGGCGGCGTCGTCCTTGAAGACATCCAAACGGAGAGGGGTTATTCGGCCTGGGGCTTCTTGCTGGAGTTTCGCTTGGACTTCTCACGATCCAGAGAGAGAGATGAGGGCTATTCAAAAATGATAGAGGGGCGATGAGCAAGGGCGATGGGCTGGGTTGTGCGATCCAGAGGGTGACGGAGAGAAGTTTCGTTTGGGGGAGTGCGGGCTGAGAGCCAGGAGACGGAGGGGGAGCGGTGGTTTTCGCGAATCAGATGGAGATGGGGCTGAGTGGATTCGTGAATTGCTGGATGGTTTGCCAACTGCAGGGAGGAGTCGGGTGGTTTCTCTCTATGTGTGTGTATGAGAAGGGAGAAGGAGTTCGGGGATTAAAGCATCGTGAACTGCTCTGTGCGAATCTAAAGGAGACGGGCTATTTGCTCTTGCCAATGAGAGAGTGGGAGCTGTTCTGAATTTGAGGGAGAGATGGACACAGGTTCTGTGAACTGTCGAGAGAGAGGGATCGTGGGATTGGGGGTTAGATCGGCTCAATCAAATTCAAAACCATTTTTCTTTAATTCAAAATCAAAGGTTAGGATAAAATCATATCTAAAAATGAATTTAGGAGTTAGTTTATAATTCAAAATGATTTAGAGATTAATTTAGGAAAATAATTGATAATTTAAAATACATATTTTGAGTTAATTCAAAATTAGAAATAAATTTAAAATACTAATTTTATCTCAAATACAATGATTTGAATTTGATTGAGTCGAGGCGAATTGATTTAGGTTGATTTAAAAGTTCGAGTCCGTGCTATGTCAGTGGGCGACCACCTAAGTGAAATACTACGGGTGCGACATTTACACTAGGCTACGAAGACCTAGGTGCTAGAGTCGATTCCGGGGAAATTGACCTCGAAAAATGAGGTCAACAAATGGACCCCCAATAGGCTTGATAAACTTGCCAAAGTTTATTGTGCGTATTGGTGTTGACCGAAACGATCAACTAGACCCAGAGTTGAAGTTGAAGATCTGAATATATGAATTGAAGGAATTTTGAGGTTTGATAGAAAATACGGAGAAAAGTTTAGAAATATTTGAGTTGATGAATTGATTTGAAGTTGATGTCGTCATTGATGGCTTTAGCAAATAATAACTAAAGATGTTAGCATCATTTAGTAAAGTGATATGAAAAAGTTAAATGTAGTGATTTGAATGTAGTTTGACAGGAATGTAAGAGTTGATGTAATTTTGATTTGAAATGATTTTGATAAGACTAGAGTCTTTTTTCTAGTCCAAGAGAAAGGATGCCACCAAGTGGGCACTTACACCTAACTCAACAAACTAGATGGCATTTTCTAAGAAAAGAGAGCAACCTATGGAATAGATTATATCTAATCTTGGAAGGTTTAGAAATTTAAGTTTTACACTTGGATGGTGCCACGAGGGGCGTTCTCCAACTCTAGCGGATGATCGTAAGGAAAGGATGCCTAAGTGTGGGGACTCACACCTAACTTTAGAGGATCGATTTAAGATTTAAGATTTACACTAGAATGGTGCTACGGGGGGCGTTCTCCAACTCTAGCGGATGATCATGAAGAAAGGATGCCTAAGTGTGGGGACTCACACCTAACTTCAGAGGATCAAATGATCATATGGAAAGGAAGCCTAAGTGTGGGGACTCACTCCTAACCATAGAGGATCGATTTAAGATTTAAGATTTACACTAGGATGGTGCCACGGGGGGCGTTCTCCAACTCTAGTGGATGATCATGAAGAAAGGATGCCTAAGTGTGGGGACTCACACCTAACTTCAAAGGATCAAATGATCATATGGAAAGGAAGCCTAAGTGTGGGGACTCACTACTAACCATAGAGGATCGATTTAAGATTTAAGATTTACACTAGGATGGTGCCACGGGGGGCGATCTCCAACTCTAGCGGATGATCATGAAGAAAGGATGCCTAAGTGTGGGGACTCACACCTAACTTCAGAGGATCAAATGATCATATGGAAAGGAAGCCTAAGTGTGGGAACTCACTCCTAACCATAGAGGATCGATTTAAGATTTAAGATTTACACTAGGATGGTGCCACGGGGGGCGTTCTCCAACTCTAGCAGATGATCGTGAGGAAAGGATGCCTAAGTGTGGGGTCTCACACCTAACCTTAGAGGATCGATTTAAGATTTAAGATTTACACTAGGATGGTGCCACGAGGGGCGTTCTCCAACTCTAGCGAATGATCATGAGGAAAGGATGCCTAAGTGTGGGGACTCACACCTAACCTCAGAGGATCGGATGATCATATTGAAAGGAAGCCTAAGTGTGGGGACTCACACCTAACCATAAAGGATTGATTTAAGATTTAAGATTTAATGAAGAGAATATTCCACTAGGGAAGCTTATACTTCACTTCGAAACGAAGATTGGGATGCCACAAGGGATGCTTATACTTCACTTCGGAATGAAGATTAGGATGCCACTAGGGATGCTTATACTTCACTTCAGAACGAAGATTAGGATGCCACTAGGGATGCTTATTCCTAACTTCAAAGATATCAATAGGATGCCGTAGGAGGACTTATACCTAAAGACATATTTAATATTTAAAATTTAATGAAGAGAAGATGCCGCTAGGGATGCTTATACTTCTCCTCGGGATGAAGATTAGGATGCCACTAGGGATGCTTATTCCTAACATCAAAGATATCAATATGATGCCGTAGGAGGACTTATACCTAAAGATAGATTTAAGATTTAAAATTTAACGAAGAGATTGATTTCTTTAAAACTTTGAATCATTTCCCTTCATCACAAATGACATCAAAAAAATGTAAATATTTTATTATAGATTAAAACATTTGTATATGTCATTTTCTAGAAGAGAATGGAAAATATTTAGAAAAAAAAAATTGAAAATTCATTGAATTCAAAATTTGTTCTCTTTTTTAACATAATTGATTCTTATAACTTACAAATATTCCACTGGGGATTTTGTTTTTATATTAGATCATTATATGTGAAAGAGGGAAAATCAATAAAAGGACAATTCTACAATAGTATTATAGAACATCTCAATTATTTCAAATCTTGCAACCTTTCAATTTTGATTTTCAAAAGTATACAAATCACTTGGACCCAGTACAATATGTGACATTCAAAAATTTGAGAACAACGTATATTCTGAGAAATTTGTAATTTTATTGCAAAATCATCATAACAACGTCATTACACATAGTTTTTTTTTAAGAAAATGCCCATTTATGGGTAACATAGGACGATCACCCCTACAATCCACCAATTGGTAAGATCCTCCTTGGTAGACTTTCTCCACCACAAAAGGACCTTCCCAGGTAGGCTC